>JARLTB010000139.1:6860000-7460000 GCA_030141615.1 Unio pictorum
TGAAATGAATGTTTACGAGACCATGCGCGTCAATGACATGTACACGTTAACTATTGTAGATGCTGCTAGTAGATTTAGAGAAGTTGAGCCATTGACGTCTAACGATTCGGCAAATATCGCAGATGCGCTTAAACGTATTTAACCACGCAGACCGCTAACTTAGACACGGCTGTTGCATGCGGATCAGGGTAAAGAATATCTTGGAGCCGTTGTTGTGATGTTAAGAAAACATAAGGTGAGGATTTGTTTTGGAGAGTTTAACATACATCGCGCCCAGGCTATTGTTGAACGATTTAACCGAACACCCTCGCACCGACTATGCAAACATCAATTATTGTTGAGGCCCCAGACTCGAAGTGCCAGGATTAGATACGATCAAAAATCATTTCAAAATACGACACGATTCATTTTGTGAACATTTATATATGATGTTTGTTGTTTTATATCTCCACGCTTTGTTATGCTTGTGAATCGGTATTTATTTCGTATCAAAAGCATGATGCAGTATTTAAGCTATTACACATGACGTTATTATGGTCAATCAAAGTGTGTAGTTAGTGTCAGTTATATCGATTTGAATTTGTAACTCCATATGAGCCACTAACATGCCAAACTACATGCTAAAAAGTTCAGACGTTGTTTCAAACCAAACTACGTCTTAAAGAAATATGTGTAATTGACAACGACTTTGCATTTTCTCATTGACTTTTATTTTTCATACAAAACCAACCCATGTTTCAACCTTTCTTTAATTATTACGAAAAATAATATATTCCACGAGAGCACTAGTCGAATCTGCAACCTCCTGATCAGCAGTATAATATGGTAACTGACTAGGCCACCAAAAATACTAGACAAGTAAGTGAAAGAATTCATACTTGACGTTCAGAGGCTGGTAGAAAACATGCCCGGTTAACCTTGCTATATACATTCAATCAACGTCATTTTGAATTAACATTTCATGGCTTATTATATACATGTTCATACCTCATCATATGAAATGGTAAGCACGCATGATCTTAGAATAATTAGTTTGGGACTCTAAGTATATGCTTTCACTTCCAGCGAACAAGGACTTCAGTAGTTTTCACACTGAAGATTATCAATTTAGCCAATTATTGTAAGGACAATACTTTTCATAGTTCCTCTTTGAGATAATAATCGGCACACCATAATACATTTCATGATTAAGTTGCATTGTCGCTTCAAGAATGAAATTGAAGCAGGAACAGAATTTAATAAATCATTATACAATAGCTGGCAACCACTATACAGGCAGATAATAGAGAACACTGACTAAGGATGCATGTAACAATCGACAGGTCTTTGAAAACGGCTCAACTGATAACTAAAAATATACGCATGCGCATAAGCTGGGTTTATGAAATTTAACTCTGCTGATAATATTCGATTTGGTAAATGCGGGCGTTAATAAAATCATGCATCTTCGCGCGACCTGCGCATATATCTTCACGTATATCTTCGTCTATGTCTTTTCGTATGTCTTCGTGTATGTCTTTTCGTATGTCTTCGTGTATGTCGTCGTGTTTGTATTCAGATATATCATTGCATATATTACTTAAATCTGTGTATTGTAGGGTACATTCATAGATATAGGCTGTGTCTATAATACATTCCAAAAATATCTGTTGATTACATTTATTATCCATAAATTATCAGAAATGTTAGATTGTAAGGTGACCTTGGGATGGCTCACCGACCCAGTGGTCAACCTAATACGGGGATAATAATTTTTTAAAAAAAAAGTAATTTTAAAAAAATCGGTGTGTTTTGTTTCCTTTTACCACGCGAGCGTTTATGCGTACATGATGTACGTATATATATATATATATATATATATATATATATATATATATATATATATATATATATATATATATATATATATATATATATATAACATCGATGGATTACCTATTCAGCTAAAATAATCTACGCCTTCTATTATCATACAACTAGATTGTATCATTTGTACTTTGTGCCACTCAAGGTACAGGCGTGTTCTAACGTTTCGTTTCCTTTTCTTTCTAAAATGTGTTATAATCATTTTGCACCAGATTACATGCCGAATTAATATAACATGTTATTTCCTTAAATATATTCTCTCTCTCTCTCTCTCTCTCTCTCTCTCTCTCTCTCTCTCTCTCTCTCTCTCTCTCTCTCTCTCTCTCTCTCTCTCTCTCTCATTTTATTTCAGTTATTTTCCCTATGCAAATATGCCAAGGATTCTCATGACCTTAAACATGAACGGACACGTGTCAGGAAGACCATGCTTTCTTCCTGTTCAATTAATTTCATTTTATATTATGAGGCAATAGGGCCCAAGTTGAACACTAGATATTTCGTCCAGAAATAGCCAAAATCTGATTTTTTAAAAATTCAAACCTGGAAAAGAGAGCTTGACCAACGATTTAGTAATTAGTCCTATCAACACTCCTAATACTTCCATGCCTTCATCTTAACTGTAAAACAAGTGATACATTATTAGAAACCATTTTCCTTAAGTCATGTTTATTGAGCAGATAAGCAAGTCTCGTGCTTGTTCTAAGTTAGACAACTCTATTAAATTAATGATACCTATATTGCGTTATCTCCCCTGTATTAGGGTGCGATTTCGAAACGATTTTAATGTTTTATGTTGGGGGAGGGGGGTGTAACGACGTTCGTTGAACATCTCATTGAGATACGCATTTTCATTCCTGTGCTGCAAAATATTGTAAAAGAGGATCGCTATTTCAATTTTCTATTTTCGTGAAGTGGATCGATCATAATTGCCTAAAATGTGAACTGCTTCATCAAACGTGTGAAGACTATGGTATCAGTTTGTTATGACCATATGGTCTTATACTCAGTAACAGAAGACAAGAGCAAAAGCCAACAAATTTACTAAAATTCAACAAATAATTTATTTTCCTCAATACAAAGTGAACATTTAGTAAATAACTTACAGTATTGTGAATGAAATCCTAAATAATTCTAAAACGTTCTATAACACGTCAAAACGTATGGCTTATTCCGGATGAATTCCAGTTGTGCTCTGAATTAATTCCAATTTTGAACGTGTTGATATACCAATTGCCTGGAATAGTCTTCACGTGTCAACAGTTGTGATCTACCACAATGATATAATTCAAAATGCCTCCAAATGAATGCATAATGATCCTAAAATAGTGACTTACTCCGAAAATGCGCAATGAGCAATGTGTAATTTAATTAATCATTTTAAAAAATAAATCCTCTCCAACAAAAATTGAAACAACTAAAAGACTTGTTCCGTTTCAGAAGTTAAGACAGGATTGCAAAATTTAAAATAAACAACCTTAAAATTAAAATCCAATTAAAACCCAATTAGAACGTTCATATTTCTCTAAAAGATCAGGTCTTTTACTTAAATTGAAATGAAGAACATGGCAAATATTATGTAGACCAGAAATTCCCGATGGTAAAGCAAATGGTTTTTATTTAAAACTCAGATCCAGGTAAATACGTTTACCTGCAGATAATAATAATGTTAGAATAGTATCTAGTCATATACAAAAATTATTTATAAATATGTTGTTTACAAAATAGACATTAGTCGGGAAGGCTCAAACTCGTACCCTCAATTATGGACAAAGATCAATCACACAATATAAACTAAATATACATAACAAGGTGGAAAGGAAGAAAGGACGAAAAACTGGAACTAAGATCATAAAGACGACATTATGTGAATACATTTCCAAATACGAACACCAGTTAGAACTGAAAGATAGTTCATAACAATAATCAGATAAAATTTGGTTTTATTAGTTTTACTTATACATTGTAAGTATATTAGTTGCAGTATCAACTCTGAGGAAAAAAACATTATCGTTGATTTGTTTTACCTTTTCATGTTAGAATTGCAATGTAATAAAATGGAGAGGAAATTAAGACGACGCAAACATAATAGTGTGAAAGCTGCATATTATTGTTTTTTTTTTTGCAGGTGATTGCATAATGTCCAAGAAGTGATGCTCCAAATTCCACTATGCTTAATGAGACCAATGAGACGGTGTCAGATCCAAACATTTGCGAGGAATGCGAAACGCATCTGTATGAACAGCCTGAGGACCGCAGACTAATAGACAAATTGCAGGTTATTCTATATTTGTACATCCTACCTGTGCTCATAGTAACAGGAATTGTGGGCAATGTGGTCACATGCTATATACTCCGCCAACCAATGTTGAGGAAAAGATCGATATCGCTATACATGTGTGCATATTCCATTTCTAATATTTTAGTACTAATCCTGAACTCTGGTATAGAATGGTTTGGACTTGTATTCGATAAAACGCACTTTATGCATTTAAGCGATACTGGATGCAGGCTTTGGCAGTTTGTTTTCAGACTTATCACATATTCGGGAATCTGGCTAATGGTGGGTATGGCGATTGATCGATATATTAATATCTACCATCCAATAAGAGCACAAGAACTGTGTTCAGCCTTCATGGCAAAGGTGGCAATTCTTTTGATCATGATTGGATTAGTGGTGGTCAGTATTCACGCAATGTGGACGTATGAAATTCTCCCACGTGGATGTTATGTTGATAAGAATAGTCAGGACATCCATCGAATAATTTGGCCGTGGGTATCAGGTGTACTGTATTCTACCTTCCCTCTTTTAATTATATTTATCTTTGTCAGTCTTATTCTTCTGCGCATGTGTTGGAAACATCGACTTTGCCAATTTCAAAGTTTGGATGGGATTAGCTCTGACGTCACCTATACAACAGTTGTGCTCGCGTGTGTGTATTTCTCGTGCAATACGCCAGCCACCGTGATGAACTTCGTGGATTATACTATTCCCCTATCATGGGTTTCCGACCCGGAAACAAAAGCACGCCTCGACATCGCCCGGACTCTCACACAATTCTTGGCCTGGATTAATCCAACCTGTCTGTTCTTTGTTTGGACTCTATTCTCCAGATATTTTCGTAAGGAGGTCAAAGCTTTGTGCCTTTCGTGCAACCGTGAAAATGGAGACACCATTGAACTACGTAGCCCGAAACATCACAATGTCTCAACCAATACTTGTGATTCAGAAGACACTCCTCTGTGAATCCCTAATCGAAAATTGTTTGAGTAGCTATGTGCAGTAAATGTCCCATACCGACAAATATCGGCACAAGCAAAGAGGGCGAACCGACCTTTTTGCTGAAACGTCATTTGCTTTTTAAAAAAAATAAAGCTTCGTACGAAAAAAATATATGGTGAATAACGCCAAACCGATGCCACTAACTGACCGAGAATTTCTATAATTGGGTTAGTTTATTTTGCTACTTTATATTTTGTCGTTGGTGGGGTTTTTTTCTTCAAATTTATATGTGTTTTGTTTGCCCACCAGACGTTTCAATGAGTTCGCGCCCTCTCTACTGCAATAATTAGATCATTATTATATCAATTTCCTACCCAAAGATTTTATCCACACCTATACGATATCGCGACCTAGGATCATATACATTTATCATTATAAATCCGTGTGTTGTAACTTGCGCACGTGAAAGAAGTTTTTAAACTTAATTGTATACATATCTCCTAAACACCAAGTCTGATGTATATTTCTGAGTGTAAAGGTATCAACTCCGTTATTTACAGCTACAATATTACTGTTATGAATTTGTATGTCTGCCTCGAGAAAATATTCTTCCTAGATTTGATTGTCCAGCATTCCATCATCATAAACAACTAAATTATTAATAAATCCATCAAGTTCTTCAACATCCGGCGCTTCATCAATGTCGGTGATAATATTATTAATATCATCACCTTCTTCCTTTAATGGTTTGTTTTTCTCATCAAAATATTTTAGAATTATCGTAGCATCTCTGATCATCTACCGATGGTGCCAATAAAGATAAGGTATCCCACTTAAGCCACTTCATTATCAATTTAAGTAATAACTGTATATTTTCACTTCGAGACGGACCTATTATTATCATTCTGAAAGAATTCGGTAGAGCTGGATGATGTTTGACTGGTTCATGTTTTCGTGTAGCTGAGAAATCACTTACATTTATAAATACATGAATTTATATTGTCTACGTTATTGAGTTAAGACTCCAACCACTGATTAAGTCACAGTTACAACACTAATGGAAGAATAACATGTAAAATGAGCAATATGTGACTGAATTTTTCTCTCTCGTTTTTACCTAAAATTCAAAATAAAGATAGAGGCGATATTGCCACATTAAAGGGGCTGGTAATTTATCAACGGATTATTCTTTATATTTATATTTTGTTGACGTGTATCTGCTGGGCGATAACATAATGGTACGGGTATATTTGATTTTTTTTTCTTTTCTTTATGTAACAAAAATAATTTCTGTTGAAGTGTTTCACAAACTATCGTTCTACTTGCAACTACCAAATCATATGGCCTCTACAAATTCCAAAACTCGTTATATTTGTTTCCGAAATTATATCACACATTATTTCACACTGAACTTTATTCGATTGTAAGCTGATTAATTTGTTAAGATCTCTTAATTCTGGATCAAGCGCTCTGTGATCATAAGTTATTTCTTCTTTCCTAATCTACTAAACGTTTCAGCGGATCGTGTGAAGACAATCCAATAAATGGTGGTGGTTGACCATGATCGCCTCACATTATCACAGCAGTATTTTTTTGTCAACAACCAATCAGGAAATATTTTTAATATATCTTTATATACTGTGCATACTTAATCACAAATGAAGATTACTGGAATGTATTTTCACCCATTCGTTCAAAGTCCATTTATCTCCTTTCCATCCAAACAAATTATGATAAATGCGTGATTTAACTCCTCGTTCACTCGTTTCTCTTGGGAGTCTGTGTGTAGGGATTAAAAAGATCATATGAACAGAGCTTGACAAACTCTGTCAAAATAATTTAAGCACTCGAGTTCTTTTACCAGAACATACCGGTCCATTAAGATGAACTGTCTTACGCCTAGTCCCATAATCATACACTGACGGAGCAGATGACAATTTTGATATTTGATTTTTTTTATAAATATCCTTGATTTCAACGTCTGCTGATTCAGAATAACTAGGTAACATTTCTTGTTTTATCCGCTCCATGATACATCGTGAGCAGTGCTTATATAATATTGATTCAGCAATTCTGACTTTTTTCTTACGATATAAAATGAATCCGTAGCAACTCTAATCGCAGTTTTATGAAATATGTTTATCATCGGATGTAAATTTAACGAAGCATCCGCGAGCATTGAAAATCTTAAATAGTAAAGTGCGGTGAATCTCCATCCATGTAACCAACAATTGTACCTAAGTTAGTTACGTTAGATAAGTAAGAATTTTTTACTACTTAGAAATATATTTCTCTTCGTTGCATCAGCAATTATAAAATCAAGTTAAGCATCGTTCATACTTTATCTTTTATAGTGTCATCAGGATTTATATCATCGGAATATTTCTTTCGTTGTAGTAACCAAACTTCTTTCTGCAGACGATATGAGATTTCATGAAATCTCGGTACTTTTGCGTTGATCATATTATGTAACAATGCAATCGTTACCCACTTCTTTTCTGAAAAGTGTCTACCAAACCATGTATAACAAAATTGGATCAAGACATTTAGCAAACTCACATGACTCGATACAGGCGAATCCGGTCAAGTCAAAATACGGTAAAGGTCCGTTTATCGCATCTTTGGTCATCTCGTGTGTTGGATGACAAAATCTTTTAAAATATCCATGATATTCACCCATTTAAAGAAAACTTCCAGAATAACACGTTTTCATATCAATTGAGATACATCTTTATTATTATATAAAGTGTTCAACAATCTTTATATTAGATATTCTCTTAAACTCTTCCGTATTATAATTAGGACATACATACATACATACATACATACATACATACATACATACATACATACATACATACATACATACATACATACATACATACATACATACATACATACATACATGTGTGTGTGTGTGTGTGTGTGTGTGTGTGTGTGTGTGTGTGTGTGTGTGTGTGTGTGTGTGTGTGTGTGTGTGTGTGTGTGTGTGTGAATAAAGTTCTAAAATGTGCCGAAGACTATCAAGCCCTACTTGAAAATGATGATTTATACCAATAATGAGTTTAGAGATTTGATATCATTATATTAAATGATAAAAGAGTTTGTAAAGTATCTAATCATCAAGAATTACGACGCATACTCAGAAACTGTCGATGAAAAAAAAACAGTTTTTTATTTTTAATGTTACTTTTCGTTCTCTACTGCTTGGTGTTATTCGCATACATTTAATTTCGAGTGTTATAATGGAGTAATCAAATATGGTCTTGTGATCAATCATATTGATCCCATTCCGAAAAATAATCCTTTAATTAATTCACTTGCTGCGTCGCAGATAAAATATATAAAATCGGTGTTTTCAAAAAATATAAATTAAAGATTCATTTCAACATTGTTAAAGAAACAGTTGAAGGGAGATAACTACTATCAGGCATCTTTCTTTAGCAGAGAATGATTAAACGGGGCTACCTTGACTGTTACTGCGTATTTAACATCAGTATTTGTTGCCATTGTAACAAATTAGTAACCATCTATGTGAACATTAAAGAAGCAACATTTTTTTATAATAATTAAAACTGGTTCAGATATATATACCTTTTGACTTTCTCGATAAAATCAAGGAAAGAGTGGTCACCCACATCGTTATACATACAACAATAGATCTAGGTTCTTTTTAGATCTTTTAGATCTCTGTTAGTTTATTCTTAAACACACACACACATATATATATGTGTGTGTGTGTGTCTGTGTGTGTGTGTGTGTGTGTGTGTGTGTGTGTGCGTGCGTGTTTGTGTGTGTGTGTGTGTAATTTTTTATATTTTAATATGGTGTTTTTAGAAACAGAAATTAGGTAATAAAATTAAAATAATAATTTATAAAACGTATATCAATAACAATGTGTATGTAGTGCATTGCAACAGCACAGATCTATTGCACTCGAGTTCGAATATTGCGCGATTTTTCATTATAAAAGTGGGGATTAACCCGAAGTTCGAACTTCAAAAGAAACATACACACATTCCCACCATGTCACCACGTGGTGATGGCTCCTTTGCACTATCCAGGAATTGTGTGTGTGCTCGCGCGTGCGTGCGTGTGTGCGTGTGTGTAGGTGTGGGTATGGATGTATGTGTGTATATGCAGAAATCTGTTCGATGTAGAGAATACCCCCTGAGGATAAGTAATTAAGATTATAAGAATCATGCCATCCTTAGAATTAATATTATATGTTGTAACGTCCTTAGAATTAATATTATATGTTCTACCGTCCTTAGAATTAATATTATATGTTGTACCGTCCTTGGAATTAAGATAGTATATATGGAAATACTAGACAAATCTAAATTTGGCTATTCTCATTTGACCAACCTCTCGTTGGCTTTTCACAGTAGCCAAAATCTCATTTTGGTCTATACTCAACAGACAAATCTGAAGTTGGTTTATTCTCACTAGAAAAATAGCAATTGCCATACTTAGAATTAAGATGTATATAACACTGTAAATAACTTAATATAGGTTGTGCCATCTAAAAACTGACAAGATATATATGTTGTCAAATATTATATATATATATATATATATATATATATATATATATATATATATATATATATATGATCTACAAAAATAGTATGGAGATTATTTCTGCAATTATACAATTAAATTCTGATAGTATAATAGTTCAACTTAATCCTGAAAAAAAAAATATTTGCGATTTTGAATCCATGCAGCGTTGAAAACTTGAAGGTCGATATGCATTACGAGCCATATATCGATTGATTAATTAAGAAAACTTGAAGGTCGATATGCATTACGAGCCATATATCGATTGATTAATTAAGAAAACTTGAAGGTCGATATGCATTACGAGCCATATATCGATTGATTAATTAAGATTATCCAACAGGAATTATCACAATCTTTGGCAATGTTTAAAGATACAGACGCTGAAAAATTCATCTCATTTCAGTAGCAATCGAAAACATTAGATCAAAACTATTATCTCACGAATACGAACCCTTAAAAGGTTAGCAATACACGTGTTAGACATCGGAAAAGGATTTTTATCAGATCGTGAAAACGAAAACAGTGATAAATTCATTAGTGACAGTGAAAGTAGCAAGTGTTACTTCAGCCCTTAATCAGAATAAAAACATTTCAGCAATAAATATATTTTTGAATAAATACATTTTGTAAGCTCAATTTGTTTTTTTCTGTCGTGTTTTCTCAGACAAATCGGAAATTCTGATCAAAATATTTTTTTTGTCATTTTAATCAATTTGTAAAGTAAAATATCAGTCGATTTGAACATTGTTGAAGGGTCAAACCTTTAGCAATTTTCTAATTGTTTTTGATAGCTTTTTTGATATTTTTTCTCATTTTCACTCATAAATCAACTGAAAATCAATCAAACGATTTGATAAGATTCATCATTTCATATGTTAGGCGATAATTTATCGAAAATAATCAAAAACAATTAGAGAATCGCTTCAGGTTTGACCCAATAAAATCGTAAAATCTCACGTGTTGGAACAGTTTATAATATCTTCCTTTCATTAATTCGTAAATTGCTAACATGATTGAAACTCGTTAAGATTTTACGTTACAATTTATTGACAAATAATAATAATAATAATAATAATAATAATAATAATAATAATAATAATAATAATAATAATAATAATAATAATGATAATGAGGACTTTATATAGCGCCTAATCTTTAGAAGCTCTAAGCGCTTTACAGCATATGTAATGATATGGTATCACTACAGAAAAACAAATAACAAAAACCATGAAATTGGAAAACATAAAAACGTGCTGAAAACATATAAGATAGAAAACATTATTAGGTTTCTAAGTTTGTTCCTGAAGTCGGAAAAGGTGTGTTTTAAGAGCACTCTTATAACTGACGACTAATTCTTTGTGTCTAATTTCAATCCCCAATTCGCCGAGCACTGGTAAGCAAAAGAAAATTGTCCATATGACTTCGTTTTCATAGTGGGAACAATGAGTATACGATTGTCAGAAGTATCTTGCTGGTGTATACACATGGATGAGGCCGGATAGGTATGCTGGACTGGACGTTGTCAATGAAACATACCACAACGAAAAAATTTTGTGTTTGATTCCGTATCGAATTGATAGCCAGTGTAGGGTACACAGCAGTGGTGAGGTGTGCTCTGATATAGGTACTCTAAAGATTATCCGAGCAGCTGTGTTTTGAACGTTTTGAAGTTTCTGGAGTAGATATCGAGACGAACCAGACAGAATTTAATTACAATAGTCCAATCTTGAAAGTACTAATGAACGCACAAGTGTTTTAGTGGCATCAGCTGAAAGATATTTGCGAATGGAACTGATGCGTCTCCGTTCAAGATATGCAGCCTTGCATAAGTTCATGACATGTTGGTGCAATGTGAGAGTACTGGCTTGAGTAACACCAAGGTTTTGAACTGACTGTGTGAATTTCATGTTGGTGTTGCTGATTTATTGTTTGAGGTAAAGGATGTCAATGAGAAAGGCATTGTTTTGTGATCAGAATGGGCTCAATTTTATCATCATTCATCTGTAGCATGTTACATGTCATCCATGATTTCACATCAGAAATGCAACTCTCTGCTCCTTGGATGGTAGCATCAACTTCAATTGGGTGACTAGACTTGAATATGTGGGTGTCATCAACGTACAGTTGGTGAGACACTGGGTGATGATATATGACACTTGAGAGCGGCTGAGTGTATAGAATGAAGCGAACAGGTCCAAGAACAGACCTTTGTGGAACACCACAACATAGATCAACTGGGCTGGAATGTGTTCCATTTGCACATACAATTTGTGTCCTGTTGACTAAGTAGGACTTCTTGAACCACTGTAAGGCTATATTCTGAATACCAAATACATGCTGGAGACGGTGAAGTAATATATCATGGTCTATTGTGTCAAATGCTGCAGACAAATCAAGGAGGGTGATGACTGTAATCTTTCCACTATCTAATGTAAAAGAGAATGTCATTAAATACTTTCAGAAGAGTAGTTTCAGTACTGTGCAAGGATGATATGCTGACTGTACATTGCTAAAAAGACTGTTAGAATTCAAGTGAGATACAATCTGGCTTAGAATAACTTTTTCTAAGATTTTTTTATATGAACGGGAGATTATAAACTGGGCGGCAGTTCTTTAAATCATTATGCTCAAGTTTTGGTTTGTTCAGCAGAGGCTTTACGATGGCAGTTTTGAAAAATGATGGGAATTCCACCTATGAGAGAGAGATACTAATAACATCAGTTAGTGAAGGCAATATTTGGTCTAAGCACTCAAGAAGCAGTGATGTTGGAATTGGATCAAGTTCCCAAGACTGTGGTGCACTCTTCATCACGAATGTCCGTACTAAATCCATAGAGACAGATTCAAATGCTTCCAATGGTTGTCGCTGAAATTCTGTATCATAACTGTATGGTGATGAGTCAATTGAAATGGTGTTGTCAAGCGAATCTCTAATGATTTGTACTTTGTCAGGGAAGAAATCTGCAAATAGGTCCAGATGGTCGACTGGAGAGAAGGTAGTTGGAAGTGGTGTTCATTTGTTCCTTGACATTAATTTGTACGTTATCTCGAAGAGCTCTTTGCAGCTGGAAGTCTCCGTCATCATTATACTGTAATGGGATATTTTGGTTAAATGGGCTATGTTTGTGACGTTCTTCTTAGCGGCTTCATAGATTTGTTTATCAAGAGTAAGTCTGGTGGAAAGCCAAAGCCTCTCTGCTTTTCGGCGATGTCTTTTAGCAGTGCTAAGCTGGCCGCTAACACTGCTATACCATGGAGAACACTTTTTTATCGATACTCAGCATTTAACTATTTTTGTGCGCTTTTCCGGTAATCCTACCGATTGGGTGTTGCAAAATGCAATACATAGTGGTATCCCTGGGACAGCTGACACAACGGTTGACGATTTACAATGAATTTGAACTGGGATATCAAAATTAACAGCCGAATTTTTAAATTGTTTATCTGTTACGGGCTAATATGAGATAACTGTAATTCTTCTTCCTGTTCTACACCGGCCAGCTTTTAAACTTTTCTTTTTTCGCTTCCGTTTACATTTAAGTAATGATGACTGTAGTCCCAGTTCGTTTAGTCTTGAGCACAATGTAGTATCTAGAACCAAGGTGTGGTCATTTAATCCAATTAATGAGGGTCCATCATAGCGAAGAGGGTTGACTGGCGATCACGTGATGGTGGTTTATTAAAAAACAAAGGACGTCTTAACAGTGGAACAAGACAGCTGAGAAAAAATATAATTGTTCTCGTTTCCAAAACAAGGAGATGAAGAAACACATACGAACTGAACAGCCAGTGCTTGATTAAACACAATAATGTAGACGAAGATAGACAACAAGCACAAATATAAAAATAGCACAAAATCGGAAGAGCCTGCGTCATGCAGTTAAGCGATGTTGTAAATCAAGAAGGTGTTCGCTTTGGTCAGTAAGTTTGAAAAGTATACTTGCGGGTTATGACATCTTAAATAAAAGAATTAATGGGTTCTTGTACAATCAAATATTAAGGATATATAGAATATATCCGTGCTGATCTTGATTTTATTTTTCCAAGATTTTCTTGATAGCTGCCATCAATTACATCACATACAAGACTTATGGCAATAGCTGATGATATAGTTACAATTCCTGGTGAAATATGACGAACTTCGTGGTATGGATCGTTGTTATGTTTGAGAATATTTGCTGTGGAGCTATTAGAACGTTATATAACGTGGACTCAGCGATTTGTTGAAACTATTCATCGATAAGATCGGTAACTGATTTCTTTAGTTCGTCAGCATTAGATATATATTTTCGGTTATTTTATAATGCCTAGTTAATAATTGTTTAGTGGTATCGGTTCAGAGGATGTTTAAGATTAATATTGTCATTATCACTAGCAAATACCATTTCAACGATCATTTTATTAATAAATTCGAGATCTGATTCAGCTTGGTTTTGATGTTGAATTGTTTCAATGGACTGTTGTTTGGTATCGTCGCTGTAATGTTGAGATAGAGAAGAAAATACATTTCGCTGATTTGTAAGTGAGTTAGAGTATTCAGACTTCAGATATCTGGAATAAGAACGTTTGCCCAGATGATATTCATTAATGATTTTTTTCTTTCATCATCCAAGTCATATACAGTTGGTCTTAATTTCGAAAGTCTTGGACCTTCAGACGCAATAGAATTTTCTTCCTCACTGCGTAATACCCAGATATAATATATTCGATCCTTTGAAAAGTTTTTAAAAATGTTCACGTCTTAAGGAATTCCTCTTACTTTGGTTTTGGTGGTATTTGATATTCTGGCGAGATTTCAGGCCCTCCTAAAAGCGATCAGATCGATGAAGAATAAATATAAACGGCATAATCTAAAGAGATTATTTCTATCGTAGCTGATAATGTTGGTTCCTTTACTGTTATAGCTATCTTTGATTCTTATCCTGTAATATATTTAATTCTGTGTTGAAATTCATCGTTGATTGGTTCCATTTGATAACTGCCAGTTGGACTAGCAACACCTGCCAATTAGGTGTTCCATCTTTTTTTTTTATTTGCAAATGCCAAAGTATTATCTACCTGTAATCTACCGAATGATTTGATCTAGTATTTGGCCAACTATGATATACCTGGAAATGCACTTGGAAAGTTGACGCTAAATTCAGGATTGGTCGTACTTGCTGAAATCATCTTTGTTTTTGACGGAAGTATATTAACGACGATCTGTTGCAGTAGTTCTTGCCATGACGACATTATTATTATTATTATTATTATTATTATTAGTAGTAGTAGTAGTAGTAGTAGTAGTAGTAGTAGTAGTAGTAGTAGTATTTTCTAAATCAGTCATTACCTCGTCGTAAATCTTAATCATTTCTGTGAACTAAATACGTGATATTATTCGATCACTAAGACCTGATGATATCAACGAAAATAATATAGAGTATGCTAGAGTGGCTGTATGCAACTTTATTTTATCATTTCGTAGGAAGCTTTATTTTTAAGCAAATGACATTTCAAAAAAAGGATATGTTCGCCCTATCTGCTGCTGCACACAACAGAGCAGTGAGTCAGAATGAACAGAGGAAAAGGATCTAACTAATGCCTTGGCATCACTGAATTGTATTTACCTTGCATTTTGCACAATTATTATCATAATTTATATGGAATAAAATTTAATTTTAAGAAGCAACAATTTAGATTCTGAATTTGGAAGGTGTCATCAACAACTTTAATGAATCCTGCATTATAAACAATATTGAAAATAATTCACATTCAGTCGGCTTTGAAACTAATAAACGAATATTGTTTTATTTAAAATAAATAGATTTATATTACTGAAGATTAGTTGGTAGGATTGTCGTCTGATGTCTTTATGACGGAATAAAAGGAAACCAGAAACAACAGATCGTATTTCTTCTATCTAGTATCAATTCCACATTGGGTCCTTTTCGACGCCCATGACTGTTTCCACACTACAAAGATGTATTTTCTGGTATGAAAGAACGAACACAGAACACAACAGTGTAGACACAATTCTTTACTTTACAAAACTCTTTTCTGCATTCGAGCCTACTGCAGAGTTGATTGGTACTGGATGAACTTTGGTTTTCAAAAAAGAAACTTAAAATGGTATTTATAACAAGTATGTATGTATGTATGTATGTATGTATGTATGTATGTATGTATGTATGTATGTATGTATGTATGTATGTATGTATGTATGTATGTATGTATATATGTATGTATGTATGTATGTATGTATGTATGTATGTATGTATGTATGTATGTATGTATGTATCTACGTACGTATGTACGTACGTACGTATATATGTAGGTATCTATGTAGGTATGCATATAGATATGTGTGTGTTATATCATTATTACAGCAATGCAAAGACCCTACACTAACATTATATCATTATTACAGCAATGCAAAGACCCTACACTAACATTATATCATTATTACATCAATGCAAAGACCCTACACTAACATTCTATCATTATTACATCAATGCAAAGACTCTACACTAACATTATATCATTATTACAGCAATGCAAAGACCCTACACTAACATTATATCATTATTACATCAATGCAAAGACCCTACACTAACATTCTATCATTATTACATCAATGCAAAGACCCTACACTAACATTCTATCATTATTACATCAATGCAAAGACCCTACACTAACATTATATCATTATTACATCAATGCAAAGACCCTACACTAACATTCTGTCATTATTACATCAATGCAAAGACCCTACACTAACATTCTATCATTATTACATTAATGCAAAGACCCTACACTAACATTCTATCAGTATTACATCAATGCAAAGACTCTACACTAACATTCTATCAGTATTACATCAATGCAAAGACCCTACACTAACACTCTAGTCGTATTGGATATGACAGAAGAAATATTTTTCCAGTTGTTGATATGTAACTAAGGGGAAAGTACTGGTTGTAGATTTAGTACTAAATTTAATGATGTTTGGACACTGCCAGATTGCATTCAACGGCTCAAGAGTGATTCCCCTATTGAATGTATTTATGACTGAATATTTTTAATTATTTTGTTTGGATGAATCATGTGCTTTGATAATTTAAATAACATTTGACAGACCAGAGTTTATCGACACTATCTTCATAAGAGAGGAGATAGTGTCGATAAACTCTGGTCTGTCAAATGTTACTTTAAATTATCAAAGCACTTGATTCATCCAAACAAAATACATTAAAACTATTCCAGTCAATAAATCCATTCAATAGGGGAATCACTCTGAGCCGATTGAATGCAATTCTTGGCAGTGTCGGAGAGCGTTACGGATTTCTCATTTCTCTTAAACTTGTTTGGTTTAATTAGGTTTACGTCACGCGGTTGTATTCAAGTTCCAATTTTAATATATCATTTGGAGAAATTTATTTCGGATAAATTGGACATATTCCGACGTTCATAACAACTACCACGTCTTTTTGTGACATTCGTTTGTCGTATTTCCCCCAGTCTATTCTTTTTATAAAAGTTTAGAAAGTTCTGGTCGCGAACTTCTGAACCATATCCTGGTCATTTAATTTTCTTACATTTTATAAAAGGTTTTGATAACTATTCACTCTTACTTTAAGTTCAGTCTCGGGAAGTATTTACTATTGTGTTCACATATGATTTGAGCTGAATTATTTATTTAAACATTATTAACTGGAAATACAAGCCACTACTCTGTGATTATTGTGAATTGGACTTGACCATTGTGATACATCAAGATTAATAGCACATCACCTCATTCAAGACTATAGGTACATCAGCACATTCAAGACTATAGGTACATCAGCACATTCAATATTGGAATTCATTCGGAACACTATCCTTTGGACTATTGACTTTATGAATACCATACTGTATCTTCTTTTTCAAAAAAATTTCTGTAATTTAGAGAAACAATTATTTATTAATACGTTCGATGTTTTCGTTCACTCACACACACACACACACACACACACACACACACACACACACACACACACACACACACATATATATATATATATATATATATATATATATATATATATATATATATATATATATATATATATATATATATATATATATATATATATATATATATATATATATATATATATATATATATATATATATATATATATATATATATATATATATATATATATATATATATATATATATATATATATACGGCGATTATATACCACTCGTATCATTTGCCATGTTACATTCCGTGTCCAGATGTTAAACCGTTATCAGCAAGCAATCAAATGATGATGCCAAAGCATAATTGTTTTTCAGATATTGTTAGAAAAGAATTTCCCCGGATGTCCTTACTGGTTATTATAATGGCAATAGAAAAGGACCTTGCATATCTTAGGTATTATTAAAAGAAACTTTAATTTGATTTATGTCGGTATCTGAGTGATGGGTCTACTAAGGGTTATTGAGTACATGTTGCAAATTTATACAACTTCACCTTACACCCACAGCATTCTTAGAATTGTATAATATATGTTGACAACACCCTTAGCTTAGCACTGTGGACACATGAAACTAGCCAAAAGTTAATCCAATGCTTGTATAAGAATACGCTACCGTGTGGATTTTCTTTACTTGATACATATTGTTGTATTGGGTATTGTATTACTGGATAAAGTCTAATTGAAGATAATACTTTTCCTGATTATATAAATGAATAATTTTACTTTTGCAAGTACATTATTTTAGTCTAATCTGGATAAAACCAGATTTCCAAGGTCGAAAATTTGCACAAGAAAAATTTTAAATCGTTCTTAACCGCGAGTGAAATAGTTAGCAATAGAACCAAAAAAAAGTAGAGATAAGTTTTTTGAACGAGAACGAAAAAGATTATCGGAGATTGAAACACAACACACTAATACATTTCATTGAGATAGATTAACCAGGGTAAGAAACAACCACCGACACAATACACTAATACATTTAATTGAGGTAGATTAACCAGGGATAAGAAACAACATCCGCTTGACTTGCAATTACAAGAATTCAAAAATTAGTTTGCTCAAGATGGTGCGTCTCATGTTGTGTTTTTCCCAACGTTTAAAATTGATGGTGATTTCACCATAAATGACAAAAGAGTTTTTACTATTGTTAATAATCTTGTTGATGACAGCAAGTTTATATTCAGAATAAAATTTCTTGTCGAACACATCAGCAAAGATGGTACGACTTGGATTATTCGTGATGAACTCGACCCTGTAAAGGATCACGACGACAGAACAATGTTGTCACGATATATATTTAAAAAAATTCTAAACCAGTTATTTTCACCAAAATCGACAAAGCATACTACAATAACTCTTATCCAGTTTCGGCAATTGTTTACGCAATTTATCATGTACCAGACATATATGTTCCGATGAAAACAGGCTTGCTAAATTGCATGGCTCAACGCGTCAGAAAACATTTCAAAAACTCCAAACGTGGAAAGTGGCTAAGAGAATTAAGAATATAAATGTATAGCACAATGACAAAACTCTCTTATCAATGGAGCTACTATAGAGGACATGGTTAGAAAAAACATTGAAGTTACTGTTAATTATGAAAGCCATCACAAAAGAGATTTTGTACAATTCTGGTAATTAGTGTAGTAAGGGTGCTCCAATAATTTAATATGATCATAATTCACATGCATGGACGACTTGGTGACGGTATTTCCAAGAGACGGAATAATAAGATTTTGATATCTGCGACGAAATCTATAACATGAGTAAGCATGACCTTGTATGAGTCTGATTATTGGCGGAGATGACCCTGGGTCGGATAAATCAACATTTGATCATTGTATGCTACCATCTGGATTTATTTATCGGAATGAATCACTCCAACAAAATATGTAACCTGTTTTGTTAAAGTAAAAGATAGACAAGGATGAATTCCTCAAAGAAATGTACGATGTCGTCTGTTGTTGTGCAACATAATTTCTCGATGATGTATCATAATCTTGCGTCGAATTTGATCATGTTGGTCTTTGGAACACAAAATATAATTCCTCCGATATTATTTGTAATGACAATGTCGCTACTTATCCGGTGGCTTTTCTTGAACTTGGTGAGTGTCATCCTTATTTTGAGCAATTCTGGCAACCTTTACCACAAAATGACAAAAGCTACAATAAACGGCTTTTCCAATCTGGTGGTAACTGAGTCTTTCCATGAATTACCTGTAAATGTTCATGGACCAATTCACCTTGAGGAGCTGTTGAATCTAGTCCGCAGATTGATGGCACAGTAGATCATGCCACGCAGGAAATATTATGTGTTGTTACACTAAACACGGGATCAATTGCTCTTACTGCACCACTCTCAAGTTCATCAATGTAAAGGGGCAAATTTCTGGCGATCTAACATTAGTTGAGACCAGAGAACCATTAATCAGATTGCTAGAGAACGGACACGAATAAATCAACACACTGCCATGTTCAGAATGTCATTTCAAGGGGAGAACGCTATCCTTAATTAAGCAATTGTTTGGACAGCAGCCAGACGGACTATAATGGGCACAGTAAACGATATTTTAGGGGAAAGCTATCACAATTGAAACGTCCTAGAAACTCGATAATTATTAAACTATCAGATCAAGCTGACCCCGAGTTTGGCGCCATTGAGGTAGGGGCCGAGAGATTTGACTGATTTGTTACGATAGTTTGGGGAGGAGCGTGTTTCCCACACCAGATTTCCTAGGTTTTATATCACTTCATCGGAAATTTTAATCAATCTAAGCTTTTCTGCAAGAGAAACCATGTATAGACTCCGATGAATTTGCAAGAAATTCCCTCGTAAAAAAATGTTATCCAAGCAATCATACGAACTGTTTTGGATCGAGGTTTGCAACAAAGGGAGAAAATAGTCCTGACAGTGCAGTCTTGAGAGTGTAACCTGAAACGTGTAATCTGAGAGGAAAATTCTGAGAGTGGAATCCTATGGCGTAATCCGGCTACGTATACATGTTGAGTGTCCTGGGACGGACTGTTGAGGGTGGAGTCCGGAGATCTAGGCGTCTGAGTAGCTACAGTGGACGTCGAGCGAACCGAAGAAGAGGTTCATTTAAATACCTCTCTGTTATTTTACTTTATTACCCAACACTGGTTGTGGTTGATCCAACGGTGATTTTCACCGTGGTATGTATTTTTTCGCAATCGCATCAACATGTTTAATGTTAATTCCACTTGTGACGTTATTTAGCACGACCATCATATGAGATAATCTCGCAACCCATTAATGAGATCTGCCCTGAACGCTCAGCGGTGCGCCCAGTAATTCTTGGGCATACTGATATCCAAAGAGCCGATGTGCTCGTGTTTGAATAAATCATTCATCGATTGCCTGACCGCAATTGCCTGACCGCGATGTATTTTTGTGTCCACGTCAGATTTTAACGTTTTGTTGTTGCATCAACGGTGTTACTGCATCTAGAAATTCTTTGTCAGGATCAAACTTTAGCAACTGTGGCCATCGCAGACCAACATGTGGCCCGTGTCTTCGCGAATAAATTCGTTCAAACGCTGATTAGACTTCAGTTGCTGAATAAAGGATGACAGATCAACCTCTTTGTATCTACTTGAAACATCTACAATAGTCATCGCGTATTTGTATGTGCACCTTTTATATGCATCAAGCCTGATGAACTTCGTTGGGTGTGTTAACATCAAACAGTTCATGTTTAATCATTTTGGGACGTGGAAGATATATTTGCCATATGGTATGTCATGATAACCAATCTAAGACTATAATAAATCGACTCCATTATTGAATTGTTGGCAATTAATTACCGACTCACAACACTAATTTACCTTTCATCGCCGATCTTATCAACCAATTGACGAGTGATTCTTGTATGTTTCTGCTCTTTATCGCTTTGAGTGTGTGAATCAACTTCACAGCCGCGATTTGTCGTTGTTGTAGAGCTGGACTTTTACACGCGACATCAGAAAATGACACGCTTGATCAATCGCATTTACCAGATATTCGCCTGGTTTTGGTTGAATTTGTTTCGTCAAGTCTAATATCAAGTCGATTTCCAGGACCACAACACTTATATCCTGTAAGATGCCTTTCCCCAATATACTTAACCCATGGCGTCCCATGTATTTTCCTGAGTGCCTTAGCAATATCGCTGCCCGCTCTTGCAAAAAGGAATACTCGCAAACGTACAGTTTTGTGTGCCTCATCTTACACATTTACCTGTAACTGTTTTGTCTTACACATTTACCTGTAACTGTTTTGTCTTACACATTTACCTGTAACTGCCGGCGTGTTATTGCGCAACATGGTTGTTCTCAGAAATGTTGTACCTGTGACTGTCTTGTATTAAATTTAATTTCAGCTCATGATTATAGCTAGTAGTATGTTTGTACAATATGAACGTGACTGACTTTTCAGTCACACGTATACAATCACCGGTCAACTATCATCCAATGTTACCAGATTCCATTCCAGCTATTACAATTGGCCCATCTGGGTCGTGTAAAATTCAGTTGTTGCTCAAAGTGATAATGAGGTGGCTCAAATGGGACAAACTTGTTTCATTGAACCATCCAACGATGAAATAACTTACTGAGGAATTGAATGAAGCTTCGGCAGCCCTAGACGATGTTCTTCAATTTATCACGGATATTGACAAAGCTACGTCCGTTGAGGATCTTAATGGGGATATCAACAATCTAGTATTTTTACGATGATATAATGATTGATAAACAATCAATTGCAGCCATAATATTTTACGGCGCAAACAAAACACAGCTGTCATTTACTTTACTCACCGGTACTCATATTCCCAAAATTATCAGAAATAACTGTAATTTTGGAGTTTTTTTAACGGGGGTGATACACATACGCTGCGAAATATTCATCAAACATGGTGTCCCGGCGACATGAAATTGTGTAAGTTTCACAATTCTATTGCATATGCTCAGAGAACTCCATGGATTCGTCACGATAAGTTTACACGATTCAGCAACAGGTTGGTCTCGAAATAATGTTTTATTAAAGAAATGCGCTTATTGGTATAATGAACCAGGGAAATATTAACGAGATTACCTCTACGATCGAACAATTTCAGGAAGGTGGTCTCGCGTTTTAACTCGATGTTGAACAAATCTACGATGATTTTGAGATGATACAGCAGCGACGTGAAGACGGCATATATACTCTCGTGGTTGAGTACAGATTTTGCACGAATTCTCGTTGGCGGATTTACGCGAATAACATGATATAGCTAAATTAGTTCAATTGGCAAGTGCCATTGAGAATATACGATCAGTTCTGTCACGACAATATGAAACTTGTGCGGCTGACGTGCACGTGCGAGACAATTAAACAAAACGTTTGTCAGATTGCTTGTAATCCACTGCTAAGAATGTTTTTGTTACCGATATGCGTTATTTATTTAATATTTTTATCATGGTCTGTCGCGCACATACAAATTAACAGTCAATTCTGTATGAACACATCTAATCGTTCCAGAGGTAAGATTTTATTCTTTAAAATCCAACTAGTCTGATGAAAGGTTAACAGCGATTGAAAAACTGGCTTAACGTAATCTATAAAAACCCAAAACTAACTAACTTACACTAAAACAAAGATTATATCGTATTCTAATACGCAAATTTGAAGAAAAAAATCCCCAAATTTCGCAATCGAGAAAAATAGATGGAGTCACGTGATCGCTTATATCCTGTAATCCTAACATGACCCTGACGAGAACAATCATTAAAAATCTGTTTGCTTCTTAATTCACTAGTCCCATCTAGAACTTGACAACAACCGATCATTTTAAAATTAAAATAAAACATGTTTACATGTCTAGGTCAACTGTACTTGTTTACCAAAGATTAATTCAAGTCAACCGAGTTTCTAAGAAGAAAAAAAAACATCATCTCAAGTAAATAAATTTATATTGCAATAGCATGTAAAAAAAAATAAAACTGACAAACAAACAATTAAATATATAACAAATCTGATATACGTAACAAGTCCCACATCGGCACATGCTTCAGCAGCACCAAGTGCTGCTTTTGCAAGAGCTGGAACCGCTATAAACGGAACCTTATCGCTTGTAGTGTTGTGTTGCTAATCGCAAAAGGTTCAAGACAATCACCAATTTTTGGACTTCTTAGCATTATAATAGTGCTTAAGCTGACGTTCAGTCAACGATAATTTATTTGGGATCTGCAACGCCGCTGATTTCAGAGCTAATTTTGCCCCAGAATTCGTCTTCGATTCAGTTTTCTTTAATCTGAGCAGGTGTCAGAGTAGATTTGACGTGATGATATGACATAATAACATCATGAATTTATCTAATTACATATCGATTGAGATCCAATTACATGATGTAAACGGGCGCATCAATGACTCTCATTCGTACACCAACGCCTTCGAGTAACATTGCTGTACTGACAGTATAATAACGATTGCTATGTAACCACCAACTGCCAATCGTGCAACACTAGATCGGAATCTTATTTCAGCGACAGATTGTCTAAACAAATCCAAGTGTTCCATTGAGAAATAAAGATGGATGACAGCGTCAAAAAAATCACGCTGAGATATCTGAAAACCAGAATCAACATTCTGATCACTCACCCACCCCCATAAATGACATCAACCGATGATATGCACATGCATCATTATTATTCAAAATTCTAAAACACTTCTTCGGATGGTTCTTGATGTCAATTTATTCATAGGGAAACTTACTAACTCTGTGAGTATCAAACACTATTGGGTTTCACTCATGTGAATCTCTTGTGGCGTTTTCCTGATTTTTCGTTTGTTTGTTTGTTTGATTAGAATTTTTAACGTAGCTTTAACAATGTTTCAGTCATATCGCTACGATGTCTGCTGTGAGGCAGTTTATAGTGCTGTCTAGCACTGGGGCATCATGCCGCAGACATGTAGAATGAAGTCCCGCCTAGTCACATTATCCCGACACCAAGCCGACCAGTCTTAACACTAACCTCTTAATTCTGAGCGTCAAGCGAAGCAGCTGTTAGTACCATTTTTGTAAGTCTGGTATGACTCAGACGGGGATCGAACCCACGACCTCCCACTTCCGCGGCGAACGCTCTAATCACTAGGCCACCGGAGCGGTTGCGTTTTCCTGAAACACTGTTGTGATGCTGTGTGCGATATGAATAACCCAACAATGTTACTATGGACGCTCTCTGTAGTCATCGTCAACCACGACAACGATGACCTACCGCTGTTGCCGACGAAAGAGAGCAGCTGCTGCTCATCAAGAAGTGATGATGTCATCGTTGGCATCCACAGTTAAAGTTTTGTCAACAATTGCACTGGATAAACAAAATGAAGAAAAGAAAATCATCTGAATCTCTATACCTTCCCACTTAGCGGTCCAACAACCAAAACAGAAAAACAAAAATATAACAATTACTCAATATTTAACAGATATTAATGTCATTCAACCTGGTCTCAGGCAGCACTTCCTTTTGCTATTTTTTTTTAAAAAAAAGGCCTTTGTCTCTTGTTCATACAAAAGTCTTATTCTACAATGATTTTATTGATCGGTAAAAAAAATTGTCCGCCACTATTTTTTCGGCCCCCCCCCCCAAATAAGCAGCGTACTCTCATACTTGCCTCGGTTAGTTTAATGCTTCAACACTACTTAGCTAAAACCGCATTTTAGCGCCTATTTTGCAATTAATGATGGGCTACGCCAAAGATCTGTCGCCACATTTTTTCGGTCACCCCACAACCCCAAACCCCGCTACTTCTTGCCCCCTTTCTAAATTCATAGAAAAGTTCGATGCACAAAGCAAAATCCAGTACCTTGAAAGGGTATAAAATTAAGGTTTTATTCATACTATTGTTGCATTTTTGGCCAGTTCCTCCACTCTAAATTTGAAAAGGATGTTCCTAATCTGTAACCACGGTCAATACCTACATAGTTTTAATGAATTAGTGTACAAATTAATAAAAACAACTCGCGATTTATAAATATTGTTATGGGAAAAAGTGTAGTTTATCCTTTGTAATATTTCTCCAACAAATTTGTATTCCAGTAATTAGGACCCACTATTTATAAATTGTCAACGAACAAAAAACTACACCTGATATTCAACCTACCCACGCCTCGTGGTTTTCTTGCTTTGATAATGTTCTCACGTGCAATCGTACGGAGAGTGAAATAATTCAAATTAAGTAAAGGATACCTTATAAACGTTTATTCCACATGACGCATCTTTCGGACGTGTATTTATGGTGTTAGTTTCCTATCGAAAATATCAAAATGTACAAAACTGTCTTTTGATCTGGGACGTAAGTTTACTTTCTGTAAAGATGGAACATTTTTAAAAATTTACGGTAATAGTCCTGCAGACATGTAACAATATAATTATCTAAGAGAATGTAGTCGTGGTCGACCGGAGACGATCGGGAGGTGGTTAGTGTTTTATGCACAATTTTTGCAATTTCAACGCTGCGTACTCCTTGAAAATGGTCCGCTACGTAAGAAACCGACTTCAGAGTCAACTAAATTACAATAATATTTTTGCTCAAATTTGATATTTCCCAATAGCTCATTAAAAAAATAATAACGAATTATCGAAAGTTACTTTTCAACTCCCATTTCGAAAAATAACATTTGGTGTCATTTTTCAATATTTTAACTTTCATTTTCTATTGCAGTTCGTTCGTTTTTTTGTTAATTTTAATTCATTGTCAGCAATTCTCTTTCGGTTTTGGCTCATTTCCTGTTTTAATCTTTTAATAACGCCACAACCTTTCAGAGTCCTCCACTGTGACCTGATTATGTTTCGGTAAGAAAATATGTTGCAATTCATTTCATATTAATTCTTGAGTCATTCATTGCATCCGAAATGTCATACTTTGGGGAATGTTCACTAAATCTGCCACATCAGACAGATTTCCTGCATGAAGACATTGAAAACTGTGACTCGTCCATATTTAACAGACCTTTTAAAGTGGAAGAAAAAATATCGTAAACTCTGTTATCTAGCACTGTGTATAAGCTAACAGCAGTCCAGTTGCCAGCTAAACAACAAGATGACCACAAACAAAATAAAAACTCTTCAAGTCATTTAAAGAGAAAGGTCTAAAACAACGGTACTCAAAAATATTTAGTGGAATTACAACACTTTCACATATTCATTCATTCATTCATTCATAATAAAAGTGAATAATAATAATAATGAAAATTTATACTAGTTGTTCCTGGTTTGCATAATTTTGTCAAATTCTTAGTTTGTTCTTAGCATAAGCATATATAATTAAAAACAAATGTATGTGTAGATACAAGGACAATAACAAATTGGCATTTTAAATCATCTCAAGAGCACCCCAGTACGACAGAGTAAGCTCCCTGAAGCCCAAACTGAAGAATACCACAACCATATCAGGGTTGCTACATCGTTTTATTCAGCTTGAACATGGTCGATTAATCAATATTGTTACATATTTTGAATATAAAAGGAGACCGATATGTTAAATAGAAAATTAAAGTTTAACACAAAAATGAATGATCAAATGAGCAGAGGCATATTAATCCTCAATAAGACATACATGCAATCAAGCAGTACCTGATGCAAGACCATCTAATCCCACTAATGATACAGGATTTTGTCATACCTCTGTATCCACAATAGTACTCGTGGATTATAACTCCACAGCCACTTAATACCAACCAGTTTTGAATTCAAGTTTGACATTGGCCGAATGCGTCATTTTGACCCATCAAACAATGCAGGAATGTAGTAATGGCTTAAAGCCTGAGGAGGAAAACCAATAGAAGAGCATGAATGCATCTGGTGGTACAAATCTGCCAGGTCAAGTCAAAAATATCTCACACAAATAAGCTGGATAGCTCTTTTCTCACATTGATAAAAATGCTTTGGCAAATCCCCTATTGCGACCAACAAGGTACACGATTAGAAGTTTAGGAGATTTAGTTTAAAAATGTTACGAGTAACTCATACAAAAATGTCCATATTTTTGCAATATATACATCACAATATCATCGTGCCACAGCTTTAAATGCGATGTGCTAACATTACTGCTAGGTGCAATGACCTCTACAGATGAAACAAGTAGTGCTCGATAATTTTTTCTCCATCTGTACAAAATCTTCTACAGGCATTCTTATAAAATAAACTATATAAACGTTATGACAAGATTCATCAGATACTCCACAGACCATTTCAATAATGCTACTTTCCAGTTTAAGTCCAGCTAAAAATATTCACGTGCCACAAAAAGTTACTACAATGATAAAATACATGAACCACCTATTAATAGTTTTGAAAGTTTGTGTTAATAATAAAGACAAATTTCCCAAACCCTATAATTAAGCTTGATGTTATAACTACTTGTGTAAAATAATTGCACGTCAAGTATTCCACATCAAATCTGTCTCTATTTCCATCTGACCTTCTTACGTATCTATTTAGTTTTGTTGTTGTTCTTGTAGGGTTTAACGCCATTTTTCAGCACACTATAGGATATACATGGCGGCCAGTATTAATGGTGAAGTAAGAACCCGGGAAAACCCCTAGAAAGAACCACCGTAACAGTGAGCGCTTTCGACCATTCGGCCAATCTGGGCTCCATTTATTTTTGTACATATATCAAATATTTGATTGGGAAGCACGAGGGGATTAGGTTTATAAACATGTGTGTGTGTGTGTGTGTGTGTGTGTGTGTGTGTGTGTGTGTGTTTACTGAGAAAATATCCTGGAATAGTTATAGGTGTCAAATACATTTTACTAATGAAAGTGTGGACAAATAAATCAGATATCATAGATTCTATACCTTAATCCATCAACGCGTATTAGTCCAGCATTTACTTTTTTTAAGTATAAAAAACCAAATTGGATTACTAACGAGTGTGCAAAGTGATGGCAGTGCCAACTCATTTTCAATCGGTCCATAAGTCATACAATCTTCTTATGCTTTAAAAACATTCGACATCTTTTTAACTTTGTATATATAATCTTGTTTTTAGTGCAGAGATAACTATTGCTTATGTAGCGTATCGTCTATATTAAAAAAATCCTTAAAGTTTTCCCATCTGTAATCAATCTAACACCTTTAAAATACGTGCCTGTCTTTAAATATTTCCCCAGTAAGGTTAGTAAGTTAGCTTTGTAAAAAAATAATCAATATTTTCATCCTTTTCGCATATTTTATATTTAAGCCGTTATAATATATGAGTTATGAAGTAACCTAATAGTTTTGTAAATATTCACATATGTTTTCAAACGGAGTCGTGTCATTTGACATGTGATGAGTATTAGACTGTAAATTCAATTTGATAAAACCTTGATCCATTTAATGATGTCATTTTTCAGTGAATAGAGAAGCATCCAGCTTTTGTCATTTTACAGCAAATCTTTATCCTGTCCTAAACGTGTTTTCATTTACTCAACTTTATCTTTTAAGTTTGATATTAAAAGCATCAAGAATGTCTGTCTGCGACTGGTCATCCAACATTACTGATATTAACTCTCTTATTCGGAAATCTACTACTCGCTTCCTTGTATACTCTTAAGCATGACTGTTCGGTTAGCTATTATTTTAATTCAGTTTGTTTTATTTTCTTTCTGTTGTGTTTAATTAGTCACCAAAGAAGAGTCATATGTGTTAAAGCATTTTATGAGGCTTGCGAGAAGTCATTGTCTCTTCATGCATGCACTTATTGTAAAAAGATAATGTCTCATTTCTGATTGTTAAAAACTGAAAAACAAGCATCAGAATAAAGAAAGATTTTCCAAATGCTTTTCTTTGAAAAAGGTCCCAGTCTTCTATTGAAAGTAATACCTTCGCTGAGTCAAACAAACTTCTACTCGGAAGAATTGTAAACCATTCAAGTGGAAAGGTCCTATATAACTAATTGGTGATTTTATCAAGCCTATCTCTATACAAATATTAAGGGACACAGGAATTTTTCAGTCTTATGTTATCATGTGCTTCGCCATCATCTTAAAAGGTGTTCTTCTAGTGAATGTGCTCTTTTTCATGGAGTATAGTGTGGTTTGGTTAATGTTCCTCTCCATTCTGTCCATTTAGTATCAGACATATTTTGAGGACCATGACTGTTAGATTAGCAATTTCTTTACATATTAAGAGTACTAATTTGTTACTAGGCAATGACCTAGCTCTATATAAGGTCTTGGGTAATTCACTTGTAACTGACAAGCCTGGTTCGGATCAAACAGTTGATATGATTGACCGCGAATTCCTTTATTCTCCTTGTGCAGTTAGCAGAGATATAGCATACATATTCCTTTAGATGACGCAGGCCCGCACCTGGGGGGGGGGGGGGTAACCATGGCACTTGTCAGGGGCCCAAGCTAGATAGGCACATATACGCACATATTTGAAACACGAATGGGGCCCGAACTCTGTCAGCTGCCTGGGGCCCAGAATTTCCTAGGTTCGGGCCTGGATGACGCATTTATCAGACAGTATTTTGATGAGGTCGCTTTTGCTCCTAGTGTTGGTCAGTCAACATATATTGATCACGGTAATTCTCTATTTACTCTTCGTTCTCTCTATTCTAATCAGTGTGACAAATGGCAATCACTCATGGTAGAATGGGTACTAAGTCCTGAGATCTGTTTGCCTCAGAATGATGTTAGCGAACGTGAAGCCACTTATGTCCCAGATTGTTATTTTGTTTAAAATGGTATGAATATGGGAAAATAGACACAACCTGACGAGTGTTCAGTGGCCTACGAAACTGTTCTTCTGACGACTTACCGATATGAATTTTTTTTTGTTTAAACCATAAAGTTCCCTTGTAATGGTTATTTTGAGTCAGTAAGACATATCACATGATCTTAAATCGTTTTTATTGGCCAAACATTATACGTAATGTTTATGACTACAGTAGAGCACCATTAATATGGACACATTAGTTCCCACTGAATATGTCCGGATTGATGTGCATTCTGGGTAATTGAATCACGCGCATTTTTGTTTTACAATGTTATATCGTATATGTGTACAAGTATTTGATAGCTGTACAACTATGTTTAATAAAGGTCGAAATAAATTCATGAATGCATGAAGTACAACGATACAAACTTATATCTTGCAGTTAAAGGCGTTATAGTAACCTAATAAAATACACTAATTTGTATAAGTCATATTTTACAAATGGAATGGCTGTGAATGGCCAACACAGTGAACACAATCACTGATTATAACACTCCCCAAAAACGGCAATCTCCAGCTGTGCCAAAACTACAGAAATATCAGTTTGATCAGCCAACTAGTAAGGTGATGAGATGCTGAAGATCATCTTGAAGAGACTGATACCACAAACAGAGAAGATATAATCGCTGAAGAAACGGCAGGGTTCCAAAGTGAAAGAAGCACAATAGAACAAATATTCAATCTCAGGGTTCTGTGTGAAAAGTACTTGCAACATCAACAAGACATCTATCATGTGTTCATAGATTTTAAAAAGGCTTTTGACAAAGTGTGGCATGAGGCATTTTGGGCCACAATTAAGAAGTTCAACATGGGTCAAAAGTTTAACAATACCATCAAGCAGCTGTACGTCAAGGTTATCAGTGAAGTAATTGCTCAAGGTTCCGGGGGGGGGGGGGGGGGCTGGTTCAAAACAACAGTTGAAGTACGTCAAGGCTGTCTCCAGTCACCCACGCTTTTCAACATCTACTTGGAGTGCATCATGAGAGAAGCCCTGTAAAACAACTGTGGGACAGTCAGCATTGGAGGGCGTAACATCACCAACCTACGCTTTGCAGACAACATTGGTGGGCTGGCAGGCAGTGAAGACGAGCTTGCCACCTTAGTGAAGAACCTGGTTAAAACATCTTCCAGATTTGACATGGAGATAAGCGCTTAAAAGACAAAGCTGATGACTAATAGCGCCAAACAAATCTCAACCAAGATTAAAGTCAGAGGACAGGAACTGGAAACAGTGGGCCAATTCAAATATACTGGTTCCATAATCACCGAAGACGGATCAAGAACAAAACTTGTGTCACGAGCAGCACAAACAATGGCAGTTATGTCAAAGCTAAGACCCATCTGGAGAGATAAGAATATCTGTCAGAAAACTAAAATCAGACTATTAAGAGCACTAGCCATCTCAATTTTTTGTATTCATGTCAAGCCTGGACCCTGACAAGAGAATTACTACGAAGAATTCAGGCACTTGAAATGAGATGCTCAAGAACCATCCTTGTCATCTCTTACACAGACCACGCCACAAATGAAAAAGGTTGTAACACTATCAGGCACAAAATAGGCCATTATGAAGACCTCCTCACCACTGTCAAAAAGAGAAAACTCAAATGGTATGGCCATGTTACTAGAGCCAACGGTCTATCCACAACAGTACTGCAGGGTAGTGTTCAGGGTGTCAGAAGGGGAGGTAGAGAAAAAGTGGACTGACAACATCACAGAATGGACCAGGAAAAGTTTTGCGGAGACACATGCATTGGCACATGATCGGGACATGAGGAGGGAACTGGTCAGATTTCAGCAGCACAGTGTATCAATGATCACACTAGATCAAGAGACTGATGATGATGATGATGATGATGATGATGATGATGATGATGATGATATCTGCTAATGAACCCATAATTGATTTCTCTTTTATTCTAAAATGTAGCCGTATACTGTCCAAAGCTTAAATCAATAAACTTTATTTGTACAGCCACCACAAAGAGACTTATTGATATATAATTTATTTTAAACCGGTATCTTATATTAAAAGTGAGGACGATTGATCCCAGTGTATTTATTTAATTACTGACATTCCTGTCGGCGAGTAGTCAAAACAGATAGTGTTTATACAATCGCTGCTTAAAGTACGATCACCTTGATTTAATGTTTTCCACCCACATGATTACGTGATCAAGTTATCATTTTAGCGTTCCATAAGAACTGACTAGTCAGAGATTGATAAACAAACACACCTCCATACTTTTATAGGTGAATCTATATTATCTGGCTGACTGTATTATCATATACGGTTCTTCGAATTTTCTTATTTTGGATATATGATTTCTGGATTATTGAAGCAAGTTTATAGTAATTTACATCCTTGTTCACTAATTTTGATTGCCGAATCCGGAACGCGGATTTCTGGATCAAAGGAGCAAATTAACATCAAGGAATTCCGTTCAGGTTGAAATATATCCGGATAGCGAGGTTTCCGGATAAACGGACTCCGTATTACCGAGGCCCCTCCTTACTGTAGATCTTGTCACACTTGTCAAATAGTTGGAAAACACCTTAAGAAGATACATGAGACTCATATGCATCATATTCCTGCATTTTACGAACCATATAGCTGGTTAATGGTACACTGTGTCAGCCCCTCACCTAGCAACAAGTCAGGTAATCAATACTTATTGACATTCTTATGTGCGTTAACAATATTTCCAGAGGTGGCTCATTTCATAATATTAAAACTAGAACAAGTGTAAAGGCTTTGGTCAAATTGTTGCTATTACAATTGTTGAACTTCACAAAATCTGTTCAATCTGATCAAAGTTAATATTTTATCTGGGATTTGCCAACAAGTTAGACGTGAATCAGGCATCCAACAGTTTATGTCATCTGCCTATTACCGTAAAAGACAAAGAGCTTGGATGGATTTCATAAAACGTTCAAAAATATGATTTGGTCGAATTAGCTTTGATACAGGCAAACATTGGGATAAGGAGTTCCTTTGCTGGTGTTTGTTGTTAGGGAATCAGTTCAACAATCACTGGGGTTTTTACTAGCTTTTGGACAGTGTCTGTGGACTATTTGAGAAACGTCTTTGAAATGAAGATTCCAAGATTAAATTGACAAAGTCTTGTGAAGTTGCAATTATCAATCTGCTCAGTTAAAAATGAGAGTAAAGGGTATGATAGAAATTCAACGAAAAGAAGTTTTCAGCATGGTAATAGAGTTCCGGCGCTCTTGCTCATACTTCAAAATCCTATTAGGTCTAAATTGTATGGTCATTATGCAATTAAAATGAAAGCAAATTACTAAAATTAAGCTAATAAAACGCTCCTGGGAAGTGGGGTAAAAAAAAACAAATGTGTCATATAAATATCTTAAATTAGCATTTTGGAAGTATGAAGGGGCAAATTTCTGGCGATCTATCAAGAATACATTAGTTGAGACCAGAGAACCATTAGTTAGGTTTATGGAGACACGCACGTTTCATATGGCATACTGCCTGTACGGTAATGTTTTTTTTTACAGTGTGACTGTTGTTGCTACCGTATTTTCGCGCATATATCCCGCACACGCAGATAATCCGCACTCTCATATAGCCCGCGGGTTTTGGGGTTTTGTGTAAAAAATCGTTGGCATAACCCGCACCTTTGTATAACCAGCAACCATAGATATATTTATACAGCTACAATCGGAAATGAAATCAATTACATGATCACGGGGCTTCGCTGATGTAGCAAACTGCGATTCTGTTTTCCGTTTTGGTGACAAAATATACCATCTGGTGATATTTGTGGCGACACCAATTTTAGCTGATAAAAACAGCATATACAGTCTTGCGTTTGGAGTAGAGAAAATCAAAGGCACCATGACAGGAAACAATGTACTGGAATATATTGTTAAAATAACAAGTCCTTGTCTATTCAGCAGCCAGACTGACTGCTAGAGATATGGTAAAAAGTTCATTTTCATGGGAAAGTTGTCAAACTTGAGAAACCGCAGAAATTCTGTTACTTAAAAACGACCAGGTCAGGCTGACTCGACTTAAGCGACCCTGAAGAAAGGGCGGCAAAGGCATTTGATTCTGATTGGTCACGTTAAATGAGGGGGGTGTTTTCACACAAAATTTCAAAAGATTTAAAATCGCCCTTATTGAAATGGTAATTATTCTAAACGTTTCCTGCACGAGGACAGAGGGTAAAATAATCAGTGAGAGATTCTGAGTGTAATTTGAAAGACATTCATTCATTGAAACAAAGTGGTCTAGGCAAGCCGCAAAAAACTGTTTGGTTGACGAAAACCACAAAGGTATATTGTTACAATTCCATGTAATGTGTTGATGCGATTTATATAAGGCTTGCTATATTTTATAAGTCTTGCATGGTTTTATCTAAAACGTTCGTATAATAATGTGCCTTTGAATTATAGCGATGTTGAGTTATGAATAGGGAGTCTTACATTAATTCTTAGATAAGTTTGAGTTATTGTTTAATTTGTCATCTTGTTTGCACAAAAATTACGTTCTAAGAATTTAATGCATTACTTTAGTTAATATGATTAAAAATCAGTGTGTATTAACTGTAAGGCTGGAATGTATTCAATTTATTTGCTGTGTAAATTAAGGCTGGGCCAGAATCGAAGCCCCGAGTATGGTGAGTTAATGTGTAAGGTCTAGGCGTAACGAATTAGCAATTCGACTAACTCCGGTCATTTGAGGACATGTGGAGTCGATTAACAGCCTTATCATTTGTTTACCACTGATATAAATATCTGATTTCCCAACCAGGATAATGAAAATTCTCACCTGCATTAATTACAACGAGAGATTTAGGGTGTCTGTTTAATTTCTTTTGAAAGGGACAAAATAGTTTTTTTCGACATATTGATGTTACGTAAACTGGGACGTATACTGAGGAAAAGAAACTAGAGGGAAGTGCAGTGAGACGCATAATCCAGTAGTGAAATCCGGCATCGTGCTGAAATTCTAGCGTATTCAGAGTGTGTCCTGAGACGGATGGTAGAAAGTATCATAGAGCCAAAATTTTGGACAGCAACAGAAGAAACGGAGACTGAGGACTATCAGCTTATGAAATCGTACAAGGCATTGACTTCGATTGTGTCAGTCGATCCTATGATGAACTAAAGCTATCAGTAACATATCGGCCTATTTCTTTAAATCTATTCGAGTTTTCTTGTAATTCGGTGAAAGTTTTATTTCTAAAAGCAGAGTGTATTCCTAATGAAAGGAATTTTTCACAATTGTTATCTAATTGATTAAATTGTTTGTTTATCTTTACGGGGGCTCTTAATTGTTTGTTCAATATATCTGCTCAGTTCACTATATATATTTCCATACTCGAACCGAGGTAATTATATCGAGGGCGGTCATCTCTTAGATAACGAGTACCAAAAAGGGGTGGGTTATATTATTTATTATTATTATCATATTTATACATCCCCGTGACAAGTGGAGAAATAATAAATAATCCATCAGCATCATCATCACCACCACCAACCGTCCCATAACAGATAGTGACAGCCAAATTAACTGTTAAGTTAGTTTAGTTGTACCAGTCACACACATTGAGGATGTCTACTATGGAATTCAATCTAAGTGTCGTGAATTTGGTTCAACAAATATTCAGAATTCAGAAATCTGAAACAATTTAAACCAGAAACTTTGAAATAAATAATCAAAAGAAATGAGTGAATTAAAGCGTCACAAAAACATATTCATTTCTAATGCCGTGAATAGGTGAATGTATTGACAAAATTGGAATTGCAAATTATGTCACCAAGTTTAAACGAAATCTGGCGAATTCTAGTCAAGGAAAAAACAAATGAAATTTCGGTGCTCACAACTCCATGTGGAATTAAAGTGATGCCATTTGGTATACAGAATTGCCCATCAATATTTCAGCATTTAATAAATTATAACATTTGGTCTATTAAACTGCGACGCATATATCGATGACGTCATCGTCTACAACATACAGGAAAGATCAAATGGTAACCATCCGGAAATTATTCGAATGACTAAGTTATACAAATTTGACAATTAATTTTCGCCATATTTGCGTAATATTTAGAACATCTTGTAAGACAATGTGTAGTTAAACCCGTAGAAGTAATGGTTAATCATATCTCTGAATTTCCAGTACCTGTATGGTAAAAATGGACGTGTGCGATATGGAATATTTCTTGTTTATAACGGAAATTTCGTTAAAATGTCCCCATAATTGTCGAGCTTTCAACAAATTTACTGAGTAATAAATCCAAGTTTCATTGGTCTGACAACTTTGACAAGTGACAAGAATCTTTGAACAAATTAAAGGCCATACTTTAAAAGTACACCAGTTCTTTCAGCTCCTAATTCCAGTAAACTATGTAAAATTTCTGTTTATGCAAAAGATATTGGGATTTGTGGAACATTGATTCAAGAAGATAAAAATGGTGTGGATTATTCGGTGTGTTTTTCTCTTTGAAAGGATAACAACTTAACAACCATCATGTAATCCTTCAACAATCGAGAACGAATTTTTGGCTTTGATATTGGATATACAACATTTGAAGTAACCTATCAGCTCATCTCCTTCTCTGATTATTGTATCCAGTAAACACAACCCCTCATTTTCATTATCAAAATGAAAAAGAAGAAATAAATCGTTGAGATAGAGTTTGATGAATACGACATTGCCAGTAGACGCATCTGATTAATAATAATGTGATTGCAGATTCCAGATTATGTGGAGAAGTAATATGCTGCTTTATTTTTGTATATTTTGTGTCATTCATAAGACATCTTCCGATTAAGTTTTAAATATTATAGTTGTAAGAAAAGATGCAAAGAAATAAACAGCATGTCACATCAATCCACTCACAGAGAGGGGGATGGTGAACACAGGGAGAGAGATCACATTCGGATAAAAGCACTATAGACCACGTGTGTTAAACAGTGATAACCCCTTACGTACATCACGGCGGTTATCCCTTCATGATTGCTATCTAGTAATATAATTAATAGATAAGTAGAGCAATTAGTGAATCAAACAATTGATGCGCGTACATGCATGCATGCATGCATACATACATACATACATACATACATACATACATACATACATACATACATACATACATACATACATACATACATACATACATACATACATACATACATACATACATACATAAAACCGCTCCGGTGGCCTAGTGGTTAGAGCGTCCGCCGCGGAGGCGAGAGGTCATGGGTTCGATCCCCGGCCGAATCATATCGAAGACTTACAAAAATGGTACTAACCGCTGCCTCGCTTGACGCTCAGCATTAAGAGGCTAGTGTTAAAACTGGTCGGCCTGGTGTCAGGATAATGTGAATCGGTGGGACTTCATGCTACATGTCTGCGGCATGATGCCCCACTGCTAGACATCACTATAAACTGCCTCACTGCAGACATCGTAGCGATTTGACTGAAAAAAAAATTAAAGCTACTTTAAAAATCCTCATCAAACATATATACATACATATATACACGTACGTGCGTGCGTATGTATGCATGTATGTGCGCGCATCGATTGTTTGATTCACTAATTGTTCCACTATATATAGCAAAACAATAAAGAACATAACCTGTCACTCTGTATGTGGGTGTCTATATAGTTAAGTAGGAGATACTTTGATCTAGCGTAAAACTCTTGGTTAAATTTGATTATAATCTCGGATTTAAGAAGCAATTCATTCCTATCTGACTTTTGACTCACACGCGCATACGCGAAAACAGACATATAAACGATAAGACGTAACATCAACGGTTAATTGACTGGGTTGCATGATGCTATACCACTGACACAAAACACTAGACAATAGTACAATTAACATAAGCCTGACTGTCTCCCAGGGCGACAATAAAGTGTTCATGGCTTCTACGATCTTAATTTACCTGTTATCGAGGCAAGTTGATACCAATATCTGATCGACTGTATAACAGTGTCTATCAGATAGTGTCTATCACAACAACTGACAGGTGAAGATTAACAAAAGATAGGTCACCTGTTACTGTCAACTGTAAGACGGTAGAGAGAGGCTTATTTGCCTACTATTCGTTACATCACACTATTTACCAATAGGTTCTCTATGTGTACTTGTTTCGGACGATGGGACTTTCCTTATTTGAAACAGTTAGGTACGGTATATCCATCTACTCCACCAAGCACAGTCCATGAGAAACATGTTACCTACAACTTTCTAGCGACCTATCAATATATACAAATCAGATCTCCACTGTCGAACGTGAACAGCAATATGATTAAACTCAAAGTTCCGCTGTCCTACGTGAAAATCTGACGACTACCGTTTAAGGGTCATGTTCTGGTGACCTTTGAATAAGCCAGTGGAAATGCAGCTTTCAAAAATCTGAAAGTGAATCAAATCGTTCGATACGCACGGATGCTCTGCATCCAGTGTTTTTCCTCCAAACGCGAAGGAAAATTACTTCATCTGATTGGTTGATGAAATTAGCGATTATGGTAAGAACATAGGTCACCAGAACATGACCCTTGAGCGGTAGCTGTCAGATCTTCATATATGATAGCGGAGATCTAATTTTAATCAGATTGGCATGAAGATCTGAGAGCGACCGCTAAAGGGTCATGTTCTAGTGAGGTATGTTATTACCATCACTAATTTTATCAGCCAATCAGATGAAGTATTATGTCTTGATAAAAATCATTATTAAGGATGAAGAGCATCAATGTATGCCGAACGATCAGATTCACATTCATATTTCTGAAAGTTAAGTTTCCATTTACAAATTTAAATGTCACTAGAACGTGATATATATATATATATATATATATATATATATATATATATATATATATATATATATATATATATATATATATATATATATATATATATATATATATACACACAAGCTGGTGTTAATGCAGAAACGTTTAGTAACTATATATACCCATTTGTATATTACTTTTTTTTTTATAAATCCGACCAAAATAATCTTTCAACGTGTATGGCGATATGTTAATGTTAAACAGAGTGTTTGCTAATTTTACAAGTTCTTGGAGGGCACAGTGAGAAGTTGTTATTCAGTCTTACATGCATATATATTTGAACATTCCAGTACACGAACTTGGACCTCTGGGAGAAAACAGCATTTGCATTTTATGGCATCAATGCCTTGCTTAATATATAAACAGATAACCTATGATAAATACCTTACTCTCCGAAGTTCTGGCTACTACTAGCCGATACCTGTCACCTTCATAAGCGACGAGTGTAACGTATCATACCACGAATAACTAACGACAAGACAAAACACGGTTAACCAGAATTGTCACACACTTAGCAGAGCAGTACATGTATTAAGAAATGGCTGCCTAAATTAGTGTAAAAGCAGATGCATTCCAGTAGAAAGGTTTTCATTTCTCTTCTCGCAGAACTGCACATATTAATGAATGTAAGAATGTAAATTGGCCCTTAGCCTGATTGTCTAATGCATAGATACCAGTCTGATTAAAATTGTGATATATTTCAAGGTTAGTTGAAATATCAAGATCTACTTAAAGATTAGTTGATCTGGTATACATCTACACGTCACCAAGCAAATTAAAGCTTTTATACTGATTGAAAGTAGAAACATATTATGCATAATAATAACAATCTCTAACACGCAATACAGTCTCCGATGATAGGCTACTACAAATAAGTGGACAGCGAAGTCCAAACGTCAAAAGAATGTAAATGTTTATCAATGCTTGTCAACCGCTCCGGTGGCCTAGTGGTTAGAGCGTCCGCCCCGGAAGCGGGAGGTCGTCGGTTCGATCCCCGGCCGAGTCATACCAAAGACTTACAAAAATGGTACTAACAGCTGCCTCGCTTGACGCTCAGCATTAAGAGGTTAGTGTTAGGACTGGTCGGCCTGGTGTCAGGATAATGTGACTGGGTGAGACATCATGCTACATGTCTGCGGCATGATGTCTCAGTGCTAGACATCACTATAAACTGCCTCACTGCAGACATCGTAGCGATATGACTGAAAAATTGTTAAAGCTACGTTAAAAATCCTAATCAAACAAACAAACAAATCAATGCTTGTCAAGTTTAAAATCTAAACGAACATGACGTTTTTGATAGTATGTCATTCATAAATGATTTCTTTCCTGTTTGTATTTTCATCAACATACAGGTATTATGAACTGAATCAATTAGTTGGTCTTAAATATCACATCCCAAAAATACACACACACACACACACGCACACACACACTATATATATATATATATATATATATATATATATATATATATATATATATATATATATATATATATATATATATATATATATATATATATATACACATATATATTTTAAGGTTCGATAAAAGCACAGTACTTTTCATTGGACAATGAAATTAGTACACAAAGACAAACAATAAATTAAAAGAGGTGTTTTGTCGCTGTCTCGGAAAAAAGGGGGGAGGGGTGGTTGGTTGGAGACTTGCTTTACAATACCATGGGTGTTATCTGGCATGGGGCACCTGTAGAAGTGAATGTTAGCGTTATGAAAAGTGACGGAAAAACTGTTTATTATGCAAGCCAAGGCTCTCATTTGGGCATCACAGGCTGGGAGTTTTACTCTGATTTTTTTTTTCATGAGTATACCGTCAATTAGATCCAGGGCTTTGCGAGCGATCACCCGCGCCCGTCCTACTTCTTGTTCAAATTTTTTTATTAATAAAACTAAAATGTATCGTTTGGCCCGGGACCACTTGGCCCTGTTTAGATCTACCGAGTTGCTTACTCACACATTGAATACCTTTGAACTGCGTGTTGGTGAAATCATGTGCGCCTGGCTAATGCAAGGGAGCACAAATCTATGCGGAAAAAAGTGTATAAATATAAACTGTGCCATTCGTGCAACTTATAGTAAACAAAGGTGCAAAAAAAAATCATGCTGCACGTATAGTGAGAGTACTGGGGTTGATCACGGGATTTGGTGTGGTGTCATTACATTGTGAAGACAACTGAAACAAAAGGAGAACAATGCATGGAGACAGTTTGACACGGTCATTGCCGAGATCAAAGCCACTAAACATTTTCAGTTGGAGAACGCTGGTTAATTTACTACATGACAAGGTTTTCTGAGTTTATGAACACAAAAATTTTCAATATGAGATAACTGGTTGAATGGCTATATTTGTTTAATGTCTGCATTCACGTTTTGACTGTTTTGCTTCGTGTTATTTATATTTAGTCTATATTGTGTGATTAACTTTTGCCGATGATTTTAAGTTTTACTTCAGATTACGGTCACCCGTAAACAGAAGTTTCACATAGCACTTGAGTTTATGACAGACTTATTTACAATTTCACTTAGTTTATATATATATATATATATATATATATATATATATATATATATATATATATATATATATATATATATATATATATATATATATATATATATAATATAATATAATTTGCTGTTTTGAAAGAACCTATCTTAACCAATGCGGACATTTGGAAAAATTCTTTTTCTTTAAAATTCTAACCCTATACGAAATACGAAAGTGTAAAGAACCACCTTAGGATGTTCTTGGTGACACGAGTGGCTTATATTTACCTGTTTTGCACCCTCGTTCTAATCCAGTCAGAACAAGTACAAGTTGGGTTAGAACGACTTTTTCTAAGATTTCTTTTATATGAACGGGATATTAGAAACTGGACGGTAGTTCTAGTGTTGGTTTCTTCAGCAGAGGCTTTACGATGGCAATTTTGAAAAATGATGAGAATTCCCCGGATGAGAGATATATATTAATAACATCAGTTAGTTAAGGCAATATTTGGTCTAAGCACTCTAGCAGCAGTAATTATGGAATTGGATAAAGTTCACATGACTTTGGTGCACTCTTCATTACGATTGTCCGTACTACCGTAATCCATAGAGACAGGTTCAAATGCTCCTAATGGTTGTCGCTGAAATTCTGTATCATAACTGTATTGTGACGAGTCAACTGAAATTGTGTTGTTAAGCGAATCTCTAATGGTTTGTACATTATCGCGGAAGAAAGTTTCAAATAGGTCCGGAAGGTCTACTGGAGAGAAGGTAGTTGGAAGTGGTGTACATTTGTTCCTTGTCATTAGCTTGTTAGCAATCTTGAAGAGCTCTTTGCAGCTGGAGCTCTCCATGATCTTAGTACTATATTTGGATGATTTGGCTAAATGGACTATGTCTATGACGTTCTTCTTAGCGGCTTCATAAATTTGTTTATGAATAGTGAGTCTGGTGGAATGCTAAAGCCTCTCTGCTTTACGGCAATGTCTTTTAGCATCTTTGTTATTGTTCAAAGAATCTGTAATTCCCTTTTTGTGTGTCTGGGTGTAATATGGGCTAAACAGTATACAACTTGGTCTTACTTCAGATATACACCTTTAAAAAAAACTGCTAGCTACGCTCGGCCATTTTCACTTCCTGGACTTCAGAGGTAAATTGTATTTTAAAAAATATTAACAACCGATAACTTCATATATCTGGTAATTTCGTTCGTTGTATTTTGAGCAGCTAGTATTGTCTAATCTGGCAAAATTAATTTTCCTTTTTTAATAACTGCTCAAGCTGGGTTGCTTTAGACTAGTTTATGCCGTTTTTTAACACAAGGGAGCAATCAATTTATTTAGCTGTGTGCTAAAACCATATACACATTCCACAGATACAATATCCAAAGAAATTTCAGGCACAATACATGAAAGTAACATTAAGCTCTACCAGCATTATCTCCACTGTGCATGTTGCAAATGTAATGAATTTCACCTTACCCTCACCAATCTCTCAGAAGTTCATAACATTTGTAAAGTTACAGCTAAGCCTACCTTCGATCAATTAACATTAATTCCTCTGTAGGAACAACCGGCAAAAGTATTGCCCTCGAGGCGCATCGGGCATGATTGCTACGACAATAGCGTTGCAATATTTGAATATAAAGAACTCACATCGAGAACAGTTTTGTCGTAGTACGAAAATCTATCAAACACTCGTCTCATCGCTTTATAAGAATGGACTCTGTCTTTTAATACACTCATCATTGCAGTGACTATAAACACGGTACTACTGAATCTTAACAAGAATACTATTTTGGAATCTAGTGATATCAAGGAATCTATCAACTACTTTGATTTCATCTTGATTGCAAAACGTCTGGGTTCACAAACTGACCTGATTGATGGTGTAAGTCCAGCTTAATATCGAGCTCCCTATAGAGGAATTACAACGCCAATATATCCAAAAGTTCAAAACCAACAAGATTTTCGCCTGAAATGGATCAGAGTGGCTGAAACAGTGCTGTTATAATAAAATATATTTTAAAAAATACAATAGCACAGTAAACATGGTGGATGGTAATGACACAACACTAACAATTCTCCACGGGCACCAGTGTTAATCTTTAAGGCAAATGTCCGATTTGTCTGGCTGGGAATTTTATTAGCCGGCTACAAAGCACGGTGAAATGTAAGTCTTGGCCGAGACAAATCTCAGATCTATGGCGCTACGCAATAAACGCAGTTACCGAGGAAAAGTTCGACCTATCCGAAACGAAGTCAACAAACACAGTACCATGAAGAAAGAAAAAAAAAATAAAAACTGACCAGGTCGTTAAAGTCATACACTTTGTTTATGATGAATGAAGTCCCAAAGACGAACAAATATCACACTTAAGAGTCGAAGATCATTAAAATTTATTTGAAAATTCATTGCAATCTGTGTTTTGTTAGTCGGAACCTCAGATCCAAAGCTTGATAATTCAATGCATAATCCAGTGATCCCCAAACACATGATGTTGATTTTCAAAAAAACAGCGCACATGCTCCGCATTCTTGGCAACCTAAATTTTTCTCAACGTTCCATTTAAATTTTTATTTTAAAGAAAAAGTAAGAGCGCAAAGGAACTGCCGATTCAGAGAGATAATTACAACAGGTATGATAATAAGACATATTCAGAACTGAGGCGACAAGGTTTTACACTTGAACCAAGATTAAACAGGGGATTATTCATTTGTGAACATGAATATGCGCGTGAGCAATACAATAAAGCATGAAATTGCTGGTAAAATCGTAAGTTTTAACTTGCAAACAAATTGCAATCAGACGTTTGTGCGTTACATTTCTTTGAAAAAAATGGATGATTTTCGTATTCAGAGTCTTGTCACTCTTCATGAGGCATTTAACAGCGCCATCTACGAAATAACGTTTTCATGTGCCTTAATTGAATACCAAAGTACTGTCAAGTGGCTGTGTAAACAAAAACATTAATGACGGCCACCAAGTAATGTAAATAAAACCCAATTTGAACAAGCGCCTCGTGGTATTGGGGAGAGGCCTATCTTGCATCCCCTGTTGTTTACCCAACCCTTGATTCGGCTGACAGTCGTTTATACGTGACACCCTTACCCCGCCCACATCTGATGTCCTCTGGCTATATATAGTATACATATTACATCTACTCACATTTAAATTGTGGTTTGTGCAGAGTAATAAATACCTGCATTTTCCAGTATACTGAAAAAATCTAACCTAAAAGAAAAGAACAAACAAAAAATACCTACCTTCCAACTTACCTACTTACCCAGCGCCGGATTAAGCACCGTGGAGGCCCATAGGCAGTCAAACTTTTGGGGCCCCAGACCCACGGTCACGGTCTCATGGGGGCCCCTGGGAGCCTCTGATGGGGCCCATAAAAGTCGCGGGGCCCATAGGCAGTTGCCTACTCTGCCTAATGGGTAATCCGAGACTGTACTTACCTACCAACATACCTAATACATTTCAATAATAAAATCCTGAACATATTCATAAAACTATCCTCCAAAACATATAGGGCTTTTCTTTAAAACTGCGAAATTATTCTTTTATCTTTAAAATAAATGGGACAAATAATTGTAATCTCTATAGTTTAGTACAAAAGAAAATCACAAAACCCCTAGACAAGCTACCCGAGAACACAACAAATTGCATGCCATTCCTACTATCTCGCCATATAATCGAAAGGAAAGAATGAAGTTGTGGGTTAAAATGTCAAACATTTACCGTATCTACGTCAGTATAACTTACATCCGCTCATCATAGGCAAGCTAATCATTCGTCACGGTTTGCGTGGAATTACATATAGAACGACCATTGTAAACCCTGATCTAACATTGCATTATGTAAAGTTATATCTGGGTCCGAACTATTCCAATTGTGATGATCACTATAATATGTCAATGACGGCATGTAATACTTACTCCTTACTGCCGAACATGACCGCTCACAGGCGTATTCACATCATATTAATAAATGTCACCGCTCACAGGCGTATTCACATCATATTAATAAATGTCACCGCTCAAAATAGGAGGAGAAAACCAGTCACCCGAGATTCGAGGATTACTAGTATTTCATTTCGTTTCTTGAATGAAACTTGAAGTGCATATCTATTTAAATAAAATGTTGATTGCCAGGACTGAACTTTAACGTGTAATAATGATGTCAAAGACCTGAACGCATTTACTGATAGCCGTATACCTTTACTTTGAGATGTGTGTACAGATGGATATAAACGGCTTTATCTCGAGTACCCTGGAGATTCTCCTCACGTCTTGCTGAAGGTGTACTTTCAAATGACTGTAAATCTCCAAAGAGAAGTGTGTTCTAGTGTGGCTCTTCTATCGTCGCCGATTAAATATGAAGATTAAAACTGAGTAGTATCGTAGGCAGGTGGATCTTACACATGGGGAGATATAGATCAGTGCTGACGGGGGTGGGGGTACAGTCCCGGGTCCTGTAAAGAGGCATGGGCGGAACAACACTTTTTAATTTTATAAATGATTTTTTTTATTTTAAAAAAAAAAACTATGAATGGCCTGGGTGTTTCTTACCCCAGGGCATGAGATCCCTCTCTAAATAGCTCAGAGAGGGATAACTCTTGTCAAATCCAACTTGAGTTGCCTAACCTTATCTTTTATGCACAGGGACTCGTATCGTTACCTACAATTTAACTATCTATGTATGACTGACAGTTACGCCGAAAGCAGCGTTACGAGACCCTGTGCCTTTCAAAGGAGAAAACAGACACTAAATGACAACAACGCTTTCTTTCCACATACTCGGACAGAAGTGTTGGCAGAAGTTCACGATGGCGATTTTAAACACAATCCACCTCTTCAAGCATGAGTCAGCATCAGCAAACAAAGGACATTCGTTCAGTAGTCTATGTTGGTTTTTTTTCTTCCTCTGATTCGAGCTACTGTCACCATAACTTCCATACAGTTTAGAACACTGTTAAATGTATAGTGTTCAGTCTCAATTCCAGACAGAGAAATCAAATGTCTTTATTTAGGAGTAATCTGAGTCAATGTCGCAGGAGCTGTAACAGATAAAAGTAATTGTTACGTGCTTAGGCTCGAATAAGCAGCAACACAGAAAGAGTGAAAACTAACAAGCTTGTAAAACTTTAACAATGATTTTATTAAGTACAATTATTTTCATAAAATAAATAAACTTACGGTTTTAGAGAAATCAAATCCAACAAATATAGAATTCACAAAATAATCCACTAATGGAATTTCAAGTCCTGATAAATAAATGTTCTAATAGTTCCAGGTTCGAATCTTGACGATGTAATCCAAAATGGCTGACAATGTCACGTGATACAGTTCTCAATTTAATATCATCCAGATGAAGTTATGAAACATATGTCCTTTTCCAGATAATTAGAATAATTATTCTTTTCCAACGAATTGACATAAAGTCCAGAACAATATAACACTCAAACATGAAAATACACAACTAATAACTTACAGCCCAAAGATTCTACTAAAGTTAGTTTCTAAAACACAGCTATATATATTGTAATTCCCTCGTAAACAAGAGGAATCATGTGATTCTGGAAGGTCATGGAAGGAAGCTACCTTCCCCAAGTCACACACCAAAAGAATGAACTAGAAGAATAAATCAGCCACTAATAAGATGTTGTCCTTGAAATTAACCAATAGAATTGAAGACCTGTTGACAATGTCCAAAACAAGGTCAGATAAAGAAGTATCCAAGCCAAGGTCAGCCTGTTTATCAGTAAAGTACAGGTCAACTGAATTTTCTAGAAAAATTTCCCAATTAATGGATAATAACCCTAAATGACAATTTTAGATTTAATAATTAAAAATAAATAAAATTAAATCCAATAGCCGTAACACCTTCCCCCATAAAATAAAAATAAAGGTTTATATGATAAAACTTTCTTTTTATCACAAACCAATTTACATCTGAAATTAAAAGAACTAGCATAATTTACACAGTATAATAAATTATTATACACGGGAAAGAGTGTTTACAATTATATTATCAAGAAATAGCCTCAAATTTTTAACTTGTCCATGTCCCACAAAATGTCCTAGGAAAGGCACAATAGCACAGCAGAACTCACTTTTAGACAAATTAATTGTCAAACATACATTAGTGAGTCTGTTAAAGAATTATCGAATTGTTGCTAGATGTTCTTTCCAGGTGTCGTTGTAAATGATGACGTCACAAATCTCTAGACCAGAGATGAACATTTTTTAATGAGACGTTGAAATGGACTTTCTTTATATTGGTAGAGTCCTTTTGGAGTCGCAATATTGATTTTTCCTTTGCTCTTTCCGTAGTGGAATCTGCCAAAATCCTTTCAGAAGGTCAGAATTTGGTGACGTACTTGGCATTCCCAATTTTATCAATAGAATAGTCACTTCTTGTTAATGGGAATGAATCTGTTTTTGTCACTCTGTTCACCTTCCTATAATCAGTACACATACGGAGAGTTTTTTCTGGTTTAGGAACAAATATGCATAGTGAACTCCAATCACTTTTACTGGGCTTGATAAAATCATTCTCCAGCAAATATTGAATTTCCTTTTTCAAATATTCCTGTTTGAGTGGACTCGTCCTGCATGGAATTCTCAATCTCAACGTCATGAAAATTTTTGTTTGTCCTTGTAAGAATATCTGGACATAAGTGCTCATATAATAATAACTTTCAGTTCATTTCTTCCTTGCACTTGCAACTGTAAAAGTTTCTGGTCTAGATTTTTTAAAATAATTTCTGAATTCCAACAATTTGTCGCTCCAATGTCAATAGAATCTGACGATATTCCTTCACCGAGTGGGACAAGTACCACTAAATTAATTACATATTTAACATGGCTATCTCTTTCAATATACTGGTACTCCTATAATTAATTTATATCCCAGGAGCACTAATACTATAACTTAACTAATTCATTTTCTTCTTAACTTTGTACGGGCCATAATATCTAATCTAAAGAAAAGTAAGAAGAAGGAACAAGAGTAACACAACTCCATTATCAGACTCAAAAGTTCTCTCCCTTGTATTTCTTTCAAACCATAGTTTCATTTTTAACTTTAATTGATTACTTGACTTGGTCTTAGATAAGGGATCTTCACAATCTACTATAATTCTACCAAATGATTCGTCAAAGGCAGGAATAGGTTGCAGATGAGCCTTAGGTATCTTCTGATTGGTTTTTCCTACCATTTGACAAGTATGACAAGATCTACAGTATTTGGCAACATCACTTTTGATTTTTGGACAATAGAAATGAGTCAAGATCTTGTGATACATCTTATTAATCCCTAAATGACCAGCCAAAGGAGTTTCATGGGCCAGATTAAGTATTTCCTGTCTGTAAGGTTTTGGAACTACTATTTGATAGTTCACTGACCATTCATTACCAGCAGGTACCTCGGGAGGTCTCCATTTTCTCATAAGGATTCCATTTTTAATGAAATAACAGACAGGAACTTCAGTGACTTCAGTCTCATTTATGACCCTTTGAAACAAACAGGAGATCTCAGGATCTTTTTACTGTTCAACGACAAGTGACTGTCGTTTATCACCCTGATTAAGAGAATGAGTTATTAAAAGAGGATCACTATGATCAATACCTTCTGATTGATCTAAACCAAGAGTAAGAGTGATCTCATCAAAAACCTGACCTATACAAGCGCCAGTTGAAGGAATGCTGTCTTCTGTAACATCACTCTCAAAATCATCACCCTGATTAAAATAAAGAGAATGAGTTGTCAAAAGAGGATCACTATGATCAATACCTTCTGATTGATCTAAACCAAGAGTAAAAGTGATCTCATCAAATACCTGACCTATACAAGCGTCAGTTGAAGGAATACTGGCTTTTTCAACATAAGCCTGACCCACACAGGTATCAGATAAGGGAATATTGACCTCAACAACATAAGCCTGACCCATGCATATGTCAACGAAGGGAATACTGCCCTTTTCAACTTCATTCTCAAGAGCTTTCTTTACCATAGCTCTAGTAACTGTACAAGCTTGAAATATATCAGGGATTTCTTTTTCAATGGATCAACTTTCTGATCCAAATTAGGCTTGTCAGTTACAAGTGGATTAACCACAACCTTGTCTCCAGCTAAGTCGTTGCCTAGCAATAAATCTATTCCCTCAACAGGTAAAACCGAGACTGTTCCGATTGTCACATGTCCTGACACTAAGTCTGATGACAAATTTACACAATGGAGAGGAACATTAACAAAGCAGCACTCTAACCCCTGAATAAGAACACTTTCATTAGAAGAAGACTTCTCAGATAAAGGCAAAGTACCTGATAATAAAAGACTCTGAGAGGCTCCTGTGTCCCTTAAAATTTTAATAGGGGTGGGATTGGCTGAATCACCCAAAAGTGATACAGAACCCTTCGATATGAATGGTTCATAATTCTCCATATCAAAATCAGACTGGGATTTATTAGACCCAACAAATGTATTGCTTTCAATACATGACTGTGACCTTGACCTCTTGGAAATAAGAGCATTTGGAACAGGCCTGTCTTGATTCTGTTGCCTATTTTTCAATTTGTAGCAATCAGAAATAACGTGTCCTTTTTTCTTGCAAAAGTTACACGTCGGAAGAGACAAGGATTTAGAATCAAACTTCTCTGAAGTCTGACTCCTGAAAGTTGTGTTAGTTTGAGTTTTAGAAGGGCTTGAATTAGGTGGAAATACTTTTCTGCCAGAAAATTGTTGAGTAGAAGTCTTGTTAACAAAAGGAACTTTATGTGTCAAAGAATATTCGTCAGCAGCTCGAGCAGCATTTTCCAAGGTTTCAATCTGATGCTCATCAAGATAAGTTTTAACATCATTATGGACACAGTTTTTGAACTCTTCAATTAATATAATTTGCTTGAGATTTTGATAATCTTGCTCGACTTTCTTGGCTAAACACCATCTATCAAACAACTGCTCTTTTTGTCTAGCAAATTCGACATGAGTTTGTCCAGCTTCTTTTCTGTAATTTCTAAATTTTTGCCTATAAGCTTCAGGGACTAACTCATAACCTCTTAAAATGCATTCTTTAACTACGTCATAATCACTGCTTTGCTGAACAGACAGTGAAGTGTAAATCTCACTAGCCTTACCAGTAATTACACATTGTAGTAACCGAGTCCAATTCTCTCTTGGCCACTTTAAATTTTCTGCAACTTTTTCAAAAAGAATAAAATATTTGTCTACTTCTTTTTCTTTGAAAGGGGGCACTAATCTAATATTCCTTGCTAAATCAAAATTTTGATTTGAAGTATGATGGTGTTTCTCACTTGCCAGCTCTATTTCTTTCATTTTACACTGATATTCCCTTTCTTCCTTCTCTCGCTCTCTCTCTCAATTCGCATCTGCTCTCTCTGTAATTCAAATTGTCTCTCTTTCTCCTCTTTTTCAAATTGTAATTGCTTTTCTTTCTCTCTTTCCTGTAATTCCAGCTTCTTAAACTCTAATTCAGATTGTAATTGTCTTTCTTTCTCTCTCTCTTGTCTCTCTCTCTCCTCTTTTTCAGATTGTAATTGTCTCTCTTTCTCCTCTCTCTCTCTATCAATCCGCATCTACTCTTTTTGTAATTCAATTTGTTTTTCTTTCTCCTTTTCCTGAAATTCCAGTTTTTTTAAACTCTAATTCACTCTCTCTCTCTGAAATTCCAGCTTCTTTAACTCTAATTCCATCTTGAATTTTAATTCTAATTCCTTCAATTTAATGTCAGAGTCTGGTGTAGACTTACTGACTGGAATCAAAGCACTTTGTTCCAAAACATCCTGTTCTACCAAATACTGGACCAAAATCTTTTTGATATCTTGTTTCGTTAAAGAAGCCTTCACTTCGGAAAGATCGTATTTCCTGGCAAGCTGAACCAACTCGTCTTTTTTTAAAAGATCTAATTGCTCCTGGGTAGGATTGGAAGAAAATATCTCTACCTTAGATGTCATTTTGATACAAGCGTGCTAGTCTCACTAAAGATTTAAATTTTTTCAAAAACTAGGGGAAATTCAAATTTAAATTCCAATTTATTTCAATCTCAATCTCAATCTCAATCCCGAGACGATAGCCACCAATTCTATGCTACGTGCTTAGGCTCGAATAAGCAGCAACACAGAAAGAGTGAAAACTAACAAGCTTGTAAAACTTTAACAATGATTTTATTAAGTACAATTATTTTCATAAAATAAATAAACTTACGGTTTTAGAGAAATCAAATCCAACAAATATAGAATTCACAAAATAATCCACTAATGGAATTTCAAGTCCTGATAAATAAATGTTCTAATAGTTCCAGGTTCGAATCTTGACGATGTAATCCAAAATGGCTGACAATGTCACGTGATACAGTTCTCAATTTAATATCATCCAGATGAAGTTATGAAACATATGTCCTTTTCCAGTAATTAGAATAATTCTTCTTTTTCAACGAATTGACATAAAGTCCAGAACAATATAACACTCAAACATGAAAATACACAACTAATAACTTACAGCCCAAAGATTCTACTAAAGTTAGTTTCTAAAACACAGCTATATATATTGTAATTCCCTCGTAAACAAGAGGAATCATGTGATTCTGGAAGGTCATGGAAGGAAGCTACCTTCCCCAGGTCACACACCAAAAGAATGAACTAGAAGAATAAATCAGCCACTAATAAGATGTTGTCCTTGAAATTAACCAATAGATTTGAAGACCTGTTGACAATGTCCAAAACAAGGTCAGATAAAGAAGTATCCAAGCCAAGGTCAGCCTGTTTATCAGTAAAGTACAGGTCAACTGAATTTTCTAGAAAAATTTCCCAAATAATGGATAATAACCCTAAATGACAATTTTAGATTTAATAATTAAAAATAAATAAAATTAAATCCAATAGCCGTAACAGTAATATAGTTTGACTCGCAGCAGTTTGGTTTGAAATCTCCTTTGGGGATCGAATTTAACATAGATACGGAATGAACCTCTTCCAGAATCTTGGATGTAATTCAGAACATCCAACAATCTAATGACATCAATCATGACGTGACTAATGCAACTACAATAAAAACACCACTCACCTCTTTTCTCTCTGATAGTATTCAACATTACTTCTTTTCATTATCAAGCACATGCCAGATTTATTTACGACTGCTCCGGTGGCTTAAGTCGTAGAGCGTCCGCCTCGAATGCATGAGGTCGCGGGTTCGAACCCCGGCTGAGTCATACCAAAGACTAATGCTACTAACAGCTTCATCGCTTGGTGCTAATAGGGCTGGTTGGCCTGATGTCAGGATATACTATGACTGGGTGGGACATGATGCTACATGTCATACTATGACTCGGTGCGACATGATGCTACATGTCAGCGCCATGATGCACCCGTGCTAAACTGCCACTCTGCAAACATTGTAACGATATGACCGAAAAATTGTTAAAGCTACTGTTATGTAAGAAAAAAGTTCGTTGTAATCATCACAAGGGAGAGAGAGAGAAGAAGGAAGAAGGCTCTCTTAAAAGCGTGCCGTCACGATGTTAAAACAGCTACACTACATCTGGAATTGAAGAGTCAACATCAATTTTCTGCTGATACGGAAAACTTTATTTAAATAATCAACACACATATATATTACTACATTCTAGAAACACTTCTAAAAACTTTATAATAAAATTCATAAAATACATATTACATTTCATCATTAAGCTTTCCAACTTCATTTATTCGTATAACTTCTGCACCTTAGAATATTATACAATAGTTAATTCTCAATCAATTTCAAGACAGCCAAAAGCATAAAATATAATAATTAATGCATTTTACTCATTTAGAATAGAATATTGATTTAGAATATAATGCTAGATATTACTCTTTCTTGCTTAAAGAATACTTTATTTCAATCATTAAATCTACCGGTAAACATGAAGTTGGTAGCGAATTCAACCTTTACCATAAAACTTACATAAATATAATTAAATATGAACATAAAACATTCTATTACAATATATTATAAATAAAAGAATTCAGTAGTAATGTTGCAAACAAAAGAATTTTACCATTAAAATCTCAAGCATTAAAAATACCTATTTCTAAAAGAGTTATAACATGTACAGTTGCTTACCTGGAATTGAAGAGTCAACGTCAATTGTCTGCTGATACGGAAAACTAAATCTGACCTGATTCACGCATCTCTATATATACTTACGCGGCCAGATTCAGGGTTAGACAAGGTCATACCTTCTACGCATCAGACAGAAAACTACGAACTCTACAATCCGGTCGAGACCAGTTCCAACGGGTGAAAACCATCTTATTGACGTCATAAGACTCAATTTTATATTTGTCTTAACGACGTCAGACCAAATATGGATATCTGTTAGTTGGAAGACATCTTGTTTTCGCATTGCCTAGAAGCTTTCTTTAGAGAAAGGTTCCTCCATCTTTATTAACCGAATTGAACCTTTGCCAGTAACTAGGTCAGAGACATATTTTTACCTAGAACTGTAGCTAAGTCAGCAAACGCATGTATTATGGTATACAATCTTACACAACACTGTACATTAGTTATTCTTACTGATGTTAGGGAGTATAGTTATATTCATTGCCTTTTTTCCACTTGCTCAGCAATCCTTTCTATTCTATATAGTTGTACTTCAAAAACAAGTGAAATTACCTTTAATATATTTTAGAAACTACTTACATATAAATAAATAAAACATTACTTTAATACAATTCAAAGAAAATATCAATCTTTATTAATTTTACTAAAAATTCAATCCTAACACTACGTTAAAATATTTAAGTACATATTTACGGCAGTCAGTAGCGAAAACAAAATGTTACCATGGTTTTTTTTTAAACAAGACCTGGAACTGTTCCCATGTTCCCATTCCTCATGTTTGAAAAAGATAAAATAGCTTTGACACAATAGCTTATCCAAAAGCGAAAAAACAGATAGTATTGAAACCAAAAATAAAAATCCGTCTCAATAGCCCCTATACAAGCTATAGGACAACACTCCAGTTTTAATATCGCGCAATATAATCCCCATAGTCCAGTACAAAATACAATCTCAATAGCCCCTATACAAGCTACCAGAGAACACTACAAATACCATGCGATTCCTAATATCTCGCCATATAATCGAAATGAAAGAATAAAGTTGTGGGTTAAAATATCAAACATCTACTGTATCTACGTCTTTATAACTTACACAACTGTGAAGTGTTTAACGAGCTCTGCCGTTGTATCACATGGAATATATGAGGCGCCGTAGCGGAATAAAGCTGGTTCAATGAAAAAGTTGCAGTTGAAATTTGGATAAAAGTATGTCGAGAAATAAAATATCACGTGTTGTATCAAGGCATGTCATTAAAGTTTAATTCTCAAAATTTTCAATTTCAAATGTTGAATTATATAGTGGTGGTTTAAAGTTGTGTTACCTATGTCGATGTTTTACAATGTATATTTTGAATTAAAAAGCGGTGGTTGAAATTTCAATATCATATGTCGAGAATCCTCAATTCCCACGTTTTATATAACTGTTTGTGATGAAAGTTCCATTCATATAGCGAGCATTTAAATTTCATCTGTTGAATTTCATAGCAACTAGAAACAGCCTCCTTGTTTTAAAATAGCACGGACCGTACACGAGAGCGACTTCTAGCGAAGAAATTCATAGTGATTTTTGACCTGTGAATGGTAACTTTCAAACTGTAAATGCATGAAATGTAATTACGCCATATAATTGAATATACGATATGTGTCTTAATACTCACTACTATTTTGACTTGTTAAAGTGGACATTGTGTAATGTTACTTTCAAAACCAACACATCATTTCACCATATAAAAATAGTAGTTCTGACAAGCACAATAAAATGTAAAACGATCGCTGTGCAATTCAACAGATGCAATCTAAAAATTAAATTGAACTTTCAGTTCAATCAATGTGAATCAACATGATAAATTTAAACTCTCGACATATGTTATTAAAATTTCAACAACCGCCGTTCAATTCAGAAAATACAATCTAAAAACTCGACACTGTACATCAAATTTTCAGCCAGTGCTGTGTAATTCAACAAATGAAATCTAAATACACAACATATGAAATGGAACTTTGAACATAGACTCTTAGAACCAATACGTAACTTAGGAATTCTCGAAGTATGACATTGAAATTTCAACCACCGCCTTGCAATTCAAACGGCACAATGTAAAACCTGGACATAGAAAATATAACCTTCAACCACTATTGTTTATTTCACCAGTCTACGAGTTTTACGTGAAATTACATGTAGAATTGCCACTGTAAACCATGATTTGATATTGCATTATGTAACCTCATATCCTGGTCAAATCTGTTCCTATTGTGACGAATGCTATAATGTGTCAATGACGGTTTGTACTTATCTATACAGCCGAATCTGATCGCTCGCAGGTATGTACGTGTTATATGGTGAGTGTATACATGAATTTACTCAGAATCAAGTGCCTGTGACCATGATGGAGGTGGGTTATATATATATATATATATATATATATATATATATATATATATATATATATATATATATATATATATATATATATATATGTATATATATATATATATATATATATATATATATATATATATATATATATATATATATATATATATATATATATATATATATATTATTGGTAGTTTGTAACCATTTACATTCACTGAGATGAATATATTCAGATGGATTATAAACGTTATAAACGACTTTGCAATTTTATATTGAGAAATTTACAGTACATAATGCATTATTTTGCATTTTCTCCCATTTTAAATTAAACATTAACAAAATGTAAAATTTGTATTTAAATTATCGGACATGTTTTGCCACACTGTAGCCAATAATGTTTTTCATCCGAAAAAATTTTTACCATTAAAGCGCAGATTCTCTTCTAAAAGTTGGAAACACTTAAGGATAGCACATCTGAGAACTGTATGCGGTTGGATTTGACAATTATTCCCTCCAGCTTGTAATCAGATTGCCACGTCATAATACATGTAGACCAACTTAATTTGAGTCTTTCATAACTAACAAGAGGGAAAATAAACATTTGTAATGCATTAAAAGATAATCAACAACAACGGCAGGGAAATAAACAAAACCAAGGTAGTTGGGAGGAAATTCATTGTGGCTAAGAACAGGAAAACAACACCAAAAAAATAAACAAAAATAAACGAAAACAACAACCACAAAAGAAACAGCTGTAACAAAGACAACACATACAATATCTACTCATACTAGGATATGCGTGCAAATATCAAGACGTGTTTACATACATACATACATACATACATACATACATACATACATACATACATACATACATACATACATACATACATACATACATACATACATACATACATACATACATACATACATACATACATACATATCAGTTTCCATCAAGAAAGGACTACCTACGTTTCGTATAATAGAAAAGACTATCTACTTTTCGTACAGTAGAAAGTTCGTACAATAGAAAAGACTATCTACTTTTCGTACAGTAGAAAGTTCGTACAATAGAAAAGACTATCTACTTTTCGTACAGTAGAAAGTTCGTACAATAGAAAAGACTATCTACTTTTCGTACAGTAGAAAGTTCGTATAATAGAAAAGACTACCTACTTTTCGTACAATAGAAATATCCGTCACACGACCAGCATCATACTTTGATCTAACATTTTAATTTTAATATATTGTAGGTAGAACACGATAGATGTTCTCCAGAGGCAAAATAGTGATTAACTAAAATATGTCGCTGTGTGTGTGTGTGTGTGTGTGTTTGTGTGTTAACTATATTATTAAATTGTATATTCTGTGGTCTGCTACACACCTGATCTCAGCAGTAAATATTAAATGTCTTATTCAATAGTATTTTCTTTCAAAAAGTGGCCCTTGACAAGCTTCGTCCAACACACACGCACACAAATAAAAGACGGTGGGGGGGGGGAAGGGCATCATAAGATTGCAGGTCCACGATACTACATCACTGACACAGAACACCGGACAAAATTGTAATTAAAACATGTCAGGCTTGTTGAGACGGTCGCCAAAGGCTAGTAAATAGATTATGTATATCCTGGCAAAGCAAATTTGGGATAGATATTGAACCTAAGAACATTAAACGGTAAATCATGTACTCGGAGAACCTACACCAACTGACGGGCATAAAATTCTGAAGCTGGAATAGTCAAATATTGAGGAAAATACCTGCTGAATAAATACATTCATAATGCTTTCTCAGGTCATCAAAACTAGGATGAGGGTTTATTTTTTTCGCAAGCTAGCAGTGATGAACAGTCGAAGGTCTGTAGAGACTGAATTAAAGTATTAGGTCTAACGTGATATTATTTTATGTGAACATTTACAAAACAAAACATTTATTACATTGTTTAGCAAAAGAACACGATACAGTAAAAAGAAATGAATAGTGATGTAAATACTGATGTTGGAAAAATTGTAATATCAGCAGTCGACACTCAGTCTGCATAAATTATATTATTATGCATCTTGCGAAGTGACGGAGGCTAAAGTAAACGACAATTACGTTGAAAAATAAAGCAGAATTAGTGATTAAATTGATAAATCTTATATGTATGCGGAAATAAGTAACAAAACTTACTAGCTTTTCTCGTGAAACAAATAATCAAGAGTTTATAATTAAAATATGACTGTATGATCCTGTCTAATTAACCCTTTCTAACGTTAATTTTTTTTTACTATATGGCAACCATATCCTTTCTATTTTCTTTTGTTGTTGTCTCAAATTATAATCACATACAACCAGCCAACGATTGCAGCCACGAGATAAATAGAATATTCAGATGTCATGGAATAAATTGTCTAGCTGATGTTAGTAGCGAACTTATTACACTACCAATGATAACAGCCAACTTCTTACACTGCTAATGTTACCAGCCAACTTCTTACACTGCTAATGTTACCAGCCAACTTCTTACACTGCTAATGTTACCAGCCAACTTCTTACACTGCTAATGTTACCAGCCAACTTCTTACACTGCTAATGTTACCAGCCAACTTCTTACACTGCTAATGTTACCAGCCAACTTCTTACACTGCTAATGTTACCAGCCAATTTATGATACTGCCAATGCTAACAGCCAGCTTATGACACTGCCAGTGTTCCAGTCAGTTTATTACGCACTGTCAATGTTACAGCCACCTAATTACACTGCCAATGTTAACAGCCGAAGTTGCTGCAAACTCAGGCAAATAGTTTGCAATATTCATCAAACTTTTTCCACTACTTTACGGAATGTATCTATCGTACCCTCACCTTCAGGACTTATTTTACCACGTCCACCCCCACTACAAAGCTACACTGATTTGTTGTGGATAAATCTACACTTAATTTCTAATGATAAATATACACTTAAATTCGTATGGATAAAGCTGCATTTATTTCATCTGATAAATATACACTTAAAGTCTTAATGATACAGATACATGTAATTTGGCAGTTTATTGTGGTGTCCAGCACTGGGTCATCATGCCGCAAACATGTAGCATGATGTCCCACCCAGTTACCTTGTCCTGACACCAGGCCGACCAGTCCTAGCACTAACCTCCTAATGATGAGCGACAAGCGAGGCAGTGTTAGTATCGTTTTTGTAAGTCTTTGGTACAACTCAGCCGGGGATCGAACCGACGACCTTCCGCATCCGAGGCGGACACTAACCACTAGGCCATCGGAGTGGTTATTATTATTATTATTATTATTATTATTATTATTATTATTATTATTTCAAAAACGGGAATACAATTAGCAGCATCAGCTGGAACTATCTGTTAGCTACTAAATTGTAGGATTTATTTACGAACGCGGAAGTATACATACTCACAATGTCATCAACAACGTCATGTGACTTTTCTGTGAGGTCCATAGCTGCTGATTAAATGTCATCCCTTCAGCTAATTGACCTTTCTGACAGGTCACGTGTTTGTAAATGCTGAGTGGAGGCGATGAAACAATATTTTAATTGACTATACAGTATTCATAATAGCTGCACGCAAAACTTGCATCATCTTTTGTCACCCGCACATCATTAAGAGGTTATGTGTTAGGACTAATGTGACTGAGTAGGCCATCATGCTACATGTCTGCGACATGATGCCCAAATGCTAGACATCACTATAAACTACCTCACTGCAGACATCGTAACGATATGATTGCAAAAATGTTAAAGCTACGTTTATAAAATAATAAAATAAACTAGAGACAAACAGTCATATATATAATTATATTGCTATAAAGGATATACAATATATCAATTTAAATTATACAATAATATAATGTGCATTGGCATTAAGTCCATTAGGGTACAAAGTATCTAACTTATGAATCCAATAAGTTTCTTTTATGAGTCTTCATGTCACCATGCACAATATATATTGGCATAAAGGACAAATCGAGTAGAGAGTGATTTTATTGGTGTTAAAGTGTGTTGAAATATTAGACGAAAACCTGGGAACTTATCTCTTATATCAAAGCGATGATTATTCATTATCTTAGAAACTTGCTGAAGTGTTTGTCCAACATAGTGCATGCTACATTTTTTTACAGGTTATTAAATAAATCACATCAGTTGATATGCAGTTAGTGTTAACAAGTAGAGAAAATACCTCTTTTGTATTTTGTAAAGCTTCGTTAAAAGTCCAACACACACACACACACACACACACACACACACACACACACACACACGTCTGAAACTTTATTCTAATATATTTCATTGTTTTCAGCTTCTGTCGGGACTTTGAGCTATAGTTTCAGTTTTTAGGGAGAATAGGTTCGAATTCAGTACACAGAAAATGTCGAAAATTCATCATTTGATTGAACAAATTACATACATTACTTATATATACTACTGACTGTGAATCACATGCATTACTTGTATATACTATTGACCGCGAATTGCATGCAATTACTTTGTATATACTATTGACTGCGAATCACATGCATTACTTGTATATGTGATTTACCGTCATTCGCTTACTCGCATGCCTTGACTATACATAGGTTCTCAGATACGACATTGTACAAAATCGAATTCAAATATATTCTTTAATTCCTCTGATGTCCACGCTGATAAACTGTCTTTTTAAAGAGGGATGCTGAAAAACAATCACGTGACTCTATATGGATTTTGTTTTGAATATGCGGGAATATAAAGATCTGTAACTATATATTGATTTATATTGAAAATATGGAAATATAAACGATCTTTCGCTTGCAGATTTAAAAAAAAATCATTTTCAAATGCCGTTATCACTACCTTCGTCCTAACTACAGCTGAAACCTAAATAAAATGTTTGTAATTGAACTCTTACTGTTAAAATACCTCTATAGTGACTGTGGGGAAATACATGCTAAAATACCTCTATAGAGACTGTGGGAAATACATGCTAAAATACCTCTATGGTGACTGTGGGAAATACATGCTAAAATACCTCTATAGAGACTGTGGGAAATACATGCTAAAATACCTCTGTAGAGACTGGGAAATACATGCTAAAATACCTCTATAGAGACTGTGGGAAATACATGCTTAAATACTTCTGTAGAGACTGGGAAATACATGCTAAAATACCTCTATAGTGACTGTGGGAAATACATGCTAAAATACCTCTGTAGAGACTGGGAAATACATGCTAAAATACCTCTGTAGAGACTGGGAAATACATGCTAAAATACCTCTATAGAGACTGTGGGAAATACATGCTAAAATACCTCTGTAGAGACTGGGAAATACATGCTAAAATACCTCTATAGAGACTGTGGGAAATACATGCTAAAATACCTCTGTAGAGACTGGGAAATACATGCTAAAATACCTCTATAGAGACTGTGGGAAATACATGCTAAAATACCTCTGTAGAGACTGGGAAATACATGCTAAAATACCTCTATAGAGACTGTGGGAAATACATGCTAAAATACCCCTGTAGAGACTGGGAAATACATGCTAAAAAATACCTCTATAGAGACTGTGGGAAATACATGCTAAAATACCAAAAAGGTTTAACATTAATGTAATATCTCTGGATAAAAGGTGAATTACCATTAGTCCTTAAATGACATTTCCCTCGTTATCAATACATTTTGGTTTGTAGAAAATTTACATTGTAGAGACAATGGGAAATGTACCGTTAAAATTACGTTTATTGACCAACATACACTTACTAAATCACCTCTGTCTGCGCGGGTTCGAGTCTCGGATTCGGCCAATGTGGGTATGTGAAAAAGCTTGCCAGTAGCTTCTCGTGGGTCAGTGGTACTTTCCGGGGTTTTCTCGGGTTCTTCCTACACCATTAATACTGGCCGCCATTTATAGCCTATGTCGTGCTGAAAAATGGCGCAAAACCCTACAATAACAACAAGAACAACAACAAACACTTACTAACCCTATGCCGTTTTAATTACCCTCTTGAATATGACGCAGAATGTTCTGATTAAACAATATACTTGAGATTGCCGTCAAGCTCTCAAAACTAATCATCAACTTCTTGATTTGTATTGATACAGGATGATACAAGGACTAAACGCGACTCTATACATCAGAAACCGTTTTCAGGACCCCAACAATCAGAACGTGCGTGAATTAATCCGCCAGGGTGTTTACCATCTTTCATACACGGTACAGGGATAGTATGATTACTGTTACTGTAGCAAGCATATTTCCAGAGAAGAAGGCTTTGGGTTTTCGCTATTTCATATCCTCGCAAGAAGTTTTACCGGTACCACCTTCTCTTTCGTTTCATGACTATATCGACATCTACAATTGGGACGCCAGCAACGGCTGCAGTCACTACTGCAAGTATATCAGAAGTAGTCGGTCTTAGACGTGAAAAAGTTTAAGGCAGTTAGTTATAGCCATTGTTGTTGAGCCGACAATTCTTTTCAAAACCCATCGGACCTTATCAGGTCCAACTATATATATTAAAAAGAGTAATATTCCACACTGCCGAATACAAATAACCACAAAAAGAGAGAAATATTAAATTACACAAGAAAACAAATCTAGTAGCTTATCAAAACTTTAAAAAAAGAAATCAAGATTTGGATACATTTATATTATTGGTATATTGACACTGAAATTTCCAAAACATAAATCCAGTTTTTCGTTGTCATGATTGTGCATTGCCTCTACACTACTATGGTTTATTCTGCTGTATTTTCGGTTTATCTTGCTGCGAACTTATTTGCTGAAATATGTTCTTCTATTTTATTGAATCTAAAAGTTCTTTCTTCTTGATTTTTACTTTCTAGGCAAACTGAAGACCACGTTCCTTTTTCTTGATTTTTACTTTCTTGGCAAACCGAAGATTAATTTCCTTTTTTTGATAATGATAAGAGGTATCGTTACTTTTGTCTCTGGGTGTCGTTTCCGTTGTCTTTGGAATTCTTTGTTTTTGACATTGCTGACAATTTTTGGTCAAAATGTCCTTTTTTTACTTAACGAACAAACCTCTTGAGAGTCAAGATCGACTCAAAAGGAAAATAGTTTAGTTGCCTCCCGATTGTTTTCGTATTTGAGCTACACTCTAGAATGAACCTTTACCAAAATCATGAAATACTCAGCACATCTAGTAATCAAATGATAAACTTGACATCACCAATGGAATATTTTATTTTAAAAACAAAACACTACTCATTTCTGTTCGTTCGTATTCAACGAAACTTCTTTTTATTTATCATTATCCTGCCAAACTGATTTACGCTTTGTATGCAATCAGTCGCGAAAATATAAAATGCACAGGCGTTCACTTTTGTTAAAAGACAGTCTCAGAGAACTTTCACAATGGTTTATTTGGACAAGGCCTCAGTTACTTAGAGGAATCATTCACATTGCTCTCTCAACGGAACGTTCGTTTGTAAAACATAGAGTATATTTGAATTAATGGCCGATCAAGAAACAACGACACAAAAAGTATTTAATAAGATGGAAACAGCCATCTACGTCTAACACTTTAACTAAAGCTAGAAGGTTAAACCTACTAAAAATCACAAATCCCCAAAACCCAGACAAAAGCCGAAGATAGGTACAGGGAGTTCACCCATTAAATCATCTAATTAACAAGAAGAGAAAAATGAAGAAAAGAGGTAAGACTAAATCCGTATCAATTTTCCAGTTCTACTCCATAGTAATCCTATTCCGTTATTTATGATACCAGCACAATCTTTTTAAAGAAAAGTGTTATCCATCTGACGACAAAAAAAAAGGAAAACACCTTTAATGGGACGCCTACTTCTGCGTCATCCACGATGTCTTCTTCTGCTGCTTCAGTTTCTTTTGCTTCAGCCAATACAGTGGCATCCTCGACGACCAAACTGAAAGTCAAACAGGAACCTTGCAAAGTTAAATCAACGTGTCCAAATAAGAAATGACAACATTTAGTCAGGTGATAACACCTCGTCATCCAGTGCAACCAAAAGTTAAGTTTGAATGACGTCGCTACAATCAGTTGGGACGTATTCAAGTGTAAATGTGGAATCAGAAGTGTTGAATTTGTTTCTTGAAAACAAGATGTCTGCATATTAATGCTCACTCCATCGTCTGCTTCCAAGAATGTCTTTCCCAAATAAGAAAACAGGCTATCCATTCTTATTTAGCTACATTGGCACGTCATATCAACACAAAAGCCAATGCTCCGATGCAAAAACGAATATGCCACAAAGCACGTAAACAAATAATCCGTACGATCTGTAATTGTTTTTTTTTAACGTCTTAAAAAGAACGGTTCTCTTGACTTCGATATAAAAAAGGAAACATTCCATTCAGTCAAAATAAAAAAACGTTCTTTTAACGCGGAATGTTTCCTCTAATGCTGACAGAATCGTTACAAAATGTCGCTGCCAGTTCGTTAAATGCTGGACCTCTTTAAGAAGGAATATTGAGGTTAACTTAGAAAGAACAGACCTTTCTGGAAGAATATCACATCTGCACCCTTCAATCATCCCTCGATATTATGAACATAACCAAATGTGGATGCAACTCCATCGCAAGAAAATGACATCGCACTTACTTTAAATAATAATCTCAAGAAATTTCACACTTACAACAAGAGATACACTCGCTGAAGGATGGCGCATATCTAACAGAAACAGAAAACGGTAGCGAAAATTTCACAATCTTTTCAATATTTTAATTTTACCTCCTCGAAAAGATTTCAAGAACGGCATAAGACGGAAGGGAAAAAAACGTAACAACATCTCTAAAAAACGATGACAGACATGGACACATGGATGGAAGAAAAGAAAAAGAAAAGAAATGATATTTCGAAGTGTTTTATTTACTCCGAGTGGAGAAGAACTGAAAGCTTGCACTATATGATCATTCGAAGAGAGCATGATGTAAAACACGTGGTCTTGACGCAAATAAATAGGTTTCTAAGACGTGTTCAACAAGCATTAATGAAGACAGGAAAAAAAGAAGTAGATTAAAACCAGATCGATTGAAGCCATACAAGCGTGGAAAATTAAATTGCTAACCATGCATGAGTCGCATATGGGCTAAACAAAATGTCATGAGGGGTAGTGTTTGTGACTGGTATCTTGAGCCCAAAGGGGCCAATAAGGCAAAATCCCCACATTACCATTACATGAGTTTCCAGACAGGAAAACGCCTCAATCTGCTTCCCGTGCCACCGACAATGCAATATTGATACAAGAATTTCATGGTGTGTCGTCTTTGATCACATCATCTCCTATCGATTCTGAATCAAAGAATAATCAAAGATTCCATCGATCTGAATAACAGATCGAATGCACCTGAAAGTCATTTCTGAAAGTAGACAACGCCACTCCAAATGACAAAGCTGCTCCTTTTAAATAATGTCCTGCCTTCATTTATCAGCGGAGTGGATCTGCAATTTAATAACAAGCTGGTTAACAGTTGAGTGGATATGTTCCCTTACCGTGTTTAATACAGAGTCTCCTTACGTACGGAAAAGAAGCCAAGAACATACATAAATGTTTGTGTGGTGTGACAAACTGACACGTTGAGCACGTTTGACTACACAGATTGTATTATAGATGATGATGTGGGCCTACAGAAAACCAGGCATGAGGGCAGTTTAGTAATGATGGTTCATTTACATTTTAAAAGACACGAGGTTGCAAGAGAAGTATGTACCAAATGGTGTGCAGAGGTGTAGTGCTGTGTAAACACGTTCCCTTACCTTGTTGCGCTCGCTATTGTTCCTTCTTCCGCCACATCTGGGTAACATGCGTTCCCTCTGTTCTTTATTGTGTTCTCTCACTTCCTTAATTAGCACTGCACAATTGATGTCTGAGATTAAATCGAGTTGCGCCTTGCTGCATTTTATGGCAAATGCCAACAAGTACAAAACCAACATTGAAAACAACAGACTACGTGCAAGTGTGGAATTCTTATCAAACATCAGCCAAGCTCTGACCAGAACAACATCCAAATATCCTTAACAACAAGTAGAAGTCAAAACCTTTTCCACTGCCTCTAAAATGCTATCCATGATCGAAGATCACATCTTCTAAGGTAAACTGTCGAAACATATTTTGATCAGCATCATAAGCAATGCTCTCCTCAAAAGAACTATTATTCAAAAGCGTCCAGTTCCAACACTTCAACGTATCAAAGATAGAATTCACCTTAGATGGTCAGACGTTGTGCATCAGACGGTTTAAACCTAACTTTTATCAGAAAAAGAGATTAGTACATGACCTTCAAACCATCGGACAATTATGAACCAACAGTACCCAAAAATATCGTACCACGATTATGCAGAAGGATATGCATTGTAGGGATTTAATTTCATTTTAGAACATGAGAGAGACAATGGCCATCGATGTAATATATAAATTAGGTCAACTCCGTGTTGAACGTGATCTTGTATTCAGAATTTGACAATGCATTGAAATCAAGATTGAAAGAGGTGATCCTAGACAACAACAAAAATCGTGAAACCAGTACAGAAACTACAGCAGTCATAGATATAGATTCCATGTTACGTGGAGAAGAAGAAAAATAGAAAACAGGCATGATGTCACCATGGTCAAAACAAGTGTATAACTTGGTATCCTGTTTGTTAGCCATTTGAAAATAAATAACACTTATGAGCATAGAACATTAGCATGGATGTCAGATTGATCATTCTAGTTACATAGACTATGAACAATGCTTGTCGATGAGTGTTGGTGAGATTTCATGGTGGCATGGTTTAGTTTTTGTGAATTCATGACGGAACCGCATAAGTGGTTATGAAACCAAGTACTCCCATATTAAAATATAACTGTGTGGATTAATTGTAGGACTATGTTTTCAGCATTTGTGACGGTGTCTGCTAAATTGTACAGTGGAATAATTGAGAAGATCTGTTCCGTCATCGGGAGACGCCTTGATTGTAGCTATGATGGTCATGACTTGACTAGAGTAGCGTAGGGAAAGTATTTCCCTGTATTGGTGTTTGAGTTGTATATTTTCAGAGCGTGAAATTCTGGTGCTACGTTATGGAAATGTAATGAGGCGAAACCGTGCAGTTGTGAGGTTGACAGGCAGTTGTGAAGTTGGGAAGTAAAGGTGTAGTTGTAATATTTGTGGTCATACATATATTAGAGGAAACTTAGTTGCAATCTGGCGCTTTGGAATTTCTAGTTTACAAGACTAGATGCAGAGTGGTCTTTGGAAATCAGGGATAAACAAGCGGTGGGTTGAATTCGCTCGGTAAAGATACCCCTTTAGCGTATTACAATACTTTCTCAAGGACCACCGAGTAGAATATCTTGATTAGTTAGGACTACCTCTTCTCGTACACGATGCATAAACTTTATGAGAAGAAATGCCGCATCCACTAAATATAATAATGTGAGATTACAAAGATCGGATTTGATGGGGTGGGGTGGGGTGGATAAATATTATGTGAATTTGTCTCGTCAATACAGTCTTGAATTTCCATTAGAACATGCATTAACGTATTGTTGAACTTGATTTGTCCAGAAACGATGTAAAATATAAATATGCTTTTGCAATCATTCTGGCTATCTGTTTTCTTTGGCTCCAAAATGTAGTGTACATTGATGGTAAAATAATACTGTTCTTTGTCATTTGAACTCCATTCTTACTTTTTAACGTTTTCAATCTGGTAAATACGTCTATGATTCGTATTTTGCTTCTTTTATACCTGTTAGTTTAAGAGAGCGGCACAGTCCTTAATCATATATATTTGTTCTGTATTGATTGTTGAGTTAGATGGTTTATTAAAACAAAAGAAATGTTAATTTCGAAGATAGTGTTTGCGTGGAGAGTGTCTGTGGGTGAGTGGGGTAATTTTTTTATATGCTCGTCCTTCGTCTCTATATCATCTTGGAATAATACTAAGAGGATATTTTATTTCACGTCCACGTGTCAAATGTAAGGAGTGTTTTCGTTCACGTTCGCGCTTAAAACAGATAAAGTGACATGTTCATCAGTCTTTCCATCCATCTTTGACGCATCAAGCACAATAGGTGTTAAAGTATTTTTTAAAAAAAGACTCTTTGAATCCACTGTTCACTTATACAAGGTACAGCGCTTCATGGTCCGGGTTCTTTTTCCATATAGGAAACTGTTACAAAGAACCCAGATCTACAATATAATTGCTAATGAGTTAATCAAAGATAACGATGAGTGAAAAAGAAGCAAGAGAGAAGACGCATTGGGGATGATCCTTCAATGACAATAACACCAACAACAAAAGAAACAGCAAACACTGCAAGAAGCACAATATACTATCCCACAAATAGGTGACTAGATTAGATAGGTTAACTTGCATTACTTTTACCTTTTATATTGGTTAGGGCGTCCGTATCGGATGCAGGAGGCCGCGGGTTCGAACCCCAGCAGACTCATACCAAAGACTTATAAAAATGGTTAGGACTGGCTGGCCTGGTGTCAAGATAATGTGGACTTGGAGGGACGTCATGTTCCATGTCTGCAGCATGATGCCCCAGTGCTAAACATGGACATAAACTGTCACACTACAGATGTGGTTGCGATATACTGAAACATTGTTAAAGTTACATTAAAAATCTAAATCACACACACACGCACACGTGCAGACACACAAATAAACGCACACACTTTTTGTTTATGTGGACCCATGGAGACAACGTAATGGGAAATGAGATGTGTTTCCTGTGGAAACTAACCAGAGCATTGCGGTTACTAATGGAGGATGCGGTTGTAAAAAAAAAAAAAAAAAAAAAAAAAAAAATAAGCAACCATTTTCATGGATATCGATCTTTCTCAGAAATATGTATAATAATCAAATGATGTTCAATATTTGTTAAATGTATTTTGTCTTTCCCAGCTAACCGTAAACAAACCCATAGATATTTGTCTATGTGTAAGCACTAATACTCTGTTGTGCATGATGGTTTGAGCATATGAGCATTCGTACTCTTTTCATGGATATTTGCATATGAATGTCAGTACTCCTACACTTGCCAGGGATGTTAGCATGTTTGTGTATGTGTTAGCTCGCACACCCTTTTCTCTCGTTACATTTAATGTATGATAGTATGTCAAATGTTAAATTCCCTTTTGTCCACAGAGAACCACAGATGTGGATACTTTAACGCGGAGCTCACATTGTATCCATTGAGCCATACGTTTATGCGTACAGCGTGTGAGTACGCTTACCTTTTGGACAGTTAGTAGGTACAGGTTACATTTCATCGATGAATGAATCAATCTTTTTTACTGCGTTAATTATACAGAAAATTTATATGATGCTAATTTAGATAAATACAGTTTTGCATAAATTTGTGTAGATGATTGGCACTGTTTTGTAAAGAAATCCATTTAAGTATATGGAAAACAAATATTATTTACCATAATATATTCGATTTATTGAATCTGAAGTCGGGTGGCTCACGTAATTTTAATTTGAAAAATGAAAATACCCTGGAGTGTAACTGGATAGAAAGTTTTAATTGGCCCCCCCCCCCCATCCCCCAAAAAATCCCTTCAGATAAGTAAGCTAGATCATTCAAATCTACCTGGTCTAGTTAGTTGTTCATTTTTATTTTAATATTATTTCTTTACAAAATAGTGGTATATAAAAAAATCAGTTATCTTGTGATTTTTAATTTTAAAGGTTCTCGCTTAGTATTCTTTAAAGTAGAATGAATTTGGGAAGTACTTTAAATAAAATGCCCAGAAGTTTGTATTTGTTTATAACGCGTAGAAGATGCCCGTGAGAAAACGATTGTATTATCGTTTTTCAGTTTCACTATTCCAAGAACTTTCTCACTCTATACAAGTAACTTTATTTTTTTGATCGACTTTTAGTTTCATTTCACTATTTACTTGTCGGCGGGTTACATCGCGTGATTTCTTTTCTAATTATACGGTTTTGGAATAAGGATGTCGAGTCCGTGTATCAATGAATTATAACACATCGATGCCTTGTTTACATGAAACTTGATTATTTCATAATGTAAATAGACCGTTTCTTAACGCGGTAAATGGTTTACTTTCTTAACATATTATAAAAGCAATGTCAAATGAATATAGTACCTAGAATAGTATGTGATTAAATAACTTAATCGTTCGTTAAATGGTTCGTAAGATTTTGTTGAAATTGTTTTATCCAATATATCCCTTTCCCGTTTTCGAATCAACGGATTGAACTTTAAATTTGCACTATGGGTAATCTACTCAAGGATTTGGTAAATAAAGATATGGACGAGAAAATTAACCGCAAGGGATTGGTCTGTAATTCAATGATTCGATACTGGACACCATTTAATGTGATCAACGTAATTTTGATGGCAGCCAATTGATCTGTACTTGCCAGTAAAGAACTTGACCTGGTCAGGGGTCCCATTAAATCTCGAGAGAAAAAAGCAAGAAAAAAAAAATGATCGACTGACAGGTGATGATGGATAAGTCGAGGGAGGGAGCAAATGCAGTACAATAACACGATTACTTATACATGTGCAAAGAATTCTTATTTATACTCTTATTTATATATTATTTTCTCAAAGAGAGGAATGTTTGAAGGCTTATTTTATTGATTTCTGGACCTAAGAAACGATCACTAACTGACGAATTACATCAAAATATATTCCAATATTAACTGCTCAAAGAATTTTTTCAAAGTTAATTGTAATGATTCTTTAAATTGCACCGTAAATTATTTGAGCCTTCTACTATTCCTCTTCTGGACCTTTAGTTCTACTTTCCGCCAACGTTCTTTGCTTTGTTTCCACAGTCTAGGATCAAATTTCTGCCGCATTTTATTTTCTCCGTGTAAACATACTTGTCAATCAGTGTCTCGTTCTTAAGAAGTCCCTATTATTTTGAGTCATTTTGTTTTTATCATCTGGGAAGTAAGGAAGTAATTTACACTTTCGATTAATGTTTACGAAGCACTGAAGTGAAACAAATCTTATACAACATCTTTCTCATTTTTTAATTTGAATCGTTTTCCATGCAAACTTTCAATACTGAAAAATCAGCTTAAAACAATAGTGACCGGGCTTTGAATGACCACTGATATCATACTGATTTTGTCAGAGTCGTTATTTCGAATAAACCTTTAGAATAATAAAATCCCTCGTTATGGAAACTCATTCATGGTTAGGTTTACCAACGCGGTGTACCATAGGTATAATAGTACAATTTGTTTTAACTTCTTACTTTTTCTTTTGCACAACTTAACATTTCTGAATGGTGATGAAACACTGTTCTATTTCATGTATTTTTAATAGTTATTCCTAGAAACACGCATCCTTAAAGCTCTATATATGTTTCAAACATTTTCAATGTGACCGTATTATTGAACCTTCCTTTATAACGTAAATATTTTAATATTTGGATTGCTTCTCACGATGTGCACATTCTTTGTATTGGTTTGGCAAGAAGTCGATCTGTACTTGACAATGAAGAATCTGGCCTGATCAGCGATCCACTGGAAACTGAAATAAACAATGTTCGACTGACAGGTGATGATAGATAGGTGGGGGTGAGCAAATACACAAAACAATTTTACGTATACGTGTACAGAAAATGTTAAGTTAGATGCTCCGACTTTACTAAAAAAAATAATCGTATTCATTGATTTTTAACTTTTGTAGTCGACGACAAAAATACAATTCATTTAAGTTTGGATGCATCACTTCTGTTCATAATTTCTCAAAAGGTTTTATATTTTCTCAATGGAAAACTATACTCAAATTTATACTGTTAACTCAGAGATTTTTGAAATAATATTAAATGTCCTTCAAAAATGTATGAATGAAAGTTTTTAAAGATTTCAGCATGACGAATCTTTAAGTTTAGTATTATAAGAAAGTTACTCGTGTAGAAAAGAACACTTATTGTATTTCTTACTCATTTTGAAGAGTGTAATGATATATATCTTTGTAATTTCCAATTTGACTTTATTACAAATGATTACTATATCAATCAGGTTATTATAGCCCTATCCAAACTTGTATATTTTACATTTCATAAAAAAAATTCTCAGGCTCTAATTCTCTGACTGTTTGCTTTTGTTTAAGACAGTTTGCAGTTCCCATTCTACGGGATGCTAAAATTGTATCATAACCAGCTGACGCCATTGTCACGCGCCGTCGCTGTAATACGTCGCATGACGAAAACAGAAGCTTCTAAGGAGTGCCAATTTCAAATTAGATCTAAGAAAAGAGTCAAAATAAATTATATCATTTGCACCCCTTGGCGAGTAAATGTTTCTGGGATTTTCAGAAATTTAATTGTAAACGAACAACAGTGTGAGCTCATATTTAAGGTATGATGAAAACTGATTTGATTAGATAAAAATATCTGAGTAGCGAAATAATTTAAAAAATATACTTAAATATGCTAGCCGTTAATTCCTTGAAAGATGTTATAGCGTAACTGTCATGAGTTGTTATTGATAAGGCTTGACTCCCGGTTCCGGTAGTGGTAAACATTTGGTTTACTCTGCTCTTATCCTTCATCTTGCCTTATTATTGTCTAATTTTGTCGTCATATAATTTCTCAAAATTAATCTTGGAAAAGTTAGAAAATACATTTAAACATGGTTTTGGTTTTAAATATTTAGTATTGAAACAAAAAATAGCACGCTTGAAGGATATTTTTGTTAGCTATTAAAGACAATAGTCTAATATGACAAAAACAGAGGCAGTCACCTACTCGAATGTGTCAGATAACGGTGATAATCAGGCTGATTGCCTGGGATGATACCATTTCAAAATTATCAGTTACAAGTTATGATACGGGTAAATGAAAGTAAAATAATGCAGCAGTCATGTGATGTGTTCATATTACAACAACAACAACAACAACAACAACAACAACAACAATAATAATAATAATAATAATAATAATAATAATAATAATAATAATAATAATAATAATGAGGACTCTTTTTAGCGCCTAATCTGTAGAATCTCTAAGTGCTTTACAACATCTATAATGATATGATATGACTGCCCAAGAAACCCCACAAAAACACTATGAAATAAGAAAACATAAACAAATGCTGAAAATATTTAAGATAGGAAACATTAATAGGTCTTTAAGACTTCTTGCACTCGAAAAGGTGAGTTTTAAGATCACTCTTGAAAGGGATCACGGTGTCTTTGTGTTTAATTTCAATGGGCTTTTCATTCCACGTTGCAGGGTCCTGGTATACAAAAGAACGTTGTCCATACAACTTCGTTTCATAGTAGGAATAATGAGTAAACGAATGTCAGAAAAGGGTGTAAGTATCTTGCTGGTGTGTACATATGGGTGAGGCCAGATATGTATGTTGGACTGGAGTCCAAATGTAGCACTGTGAATTTCAGTGGAAACGGCCAGTCAAAGTTAAGCTGTTCCTATGTAATCGAGACAAGGGAAGTACTTGCATGGTCTCATGATTAAGCAATTTTCTACTGCCAGTTCATGTTTGTACAAATACCTTTTACTCAAATACACCTGTACTGACTTCTCTCTTGTACGTAGTCATACCTTCGATATTTAACTTAAAAAGTATTCTTTTCAAGTCAGTTGCCTCCACTGTTTTCGACCGATGTACAGTGCACTGCTGTTACTTGCTATTGGTTAGTTGGCATTACATACTAAGGGAGGCAACTCATGAACTCCAATAGATGTCTCTAGAACAAAGCACTTAAATATCTCCTCGATCCGCCAAGGTGTTGATAAGGTTAACATAATGGAACCTTGGCTAGCAAAGACGCACAACACACCCCCACACCCCATTCCAACTGGATCATCCTCGACTAGTTTCTGTGAATAAAAGTAGAGGTTGCACTGACTGTCTCAACTTTGGCTCAAGCAACGTACTACACACCATGCAACACACCACGCCCCCTTCCCCCTCCCGCAAAAAAAATAAATTATGCAGGCGCAAATGTCTTATATGGCATCAAGTCATCATTTAAGATACATTGCAGATACGATATCTATAAAATGTAGCAATGTATATTCTGTTTTATCTTGTTCATAAATACAGTAATCATATTCAATGATAAAATGTTTGTTTCACTGCACTTTGTTATCTATTATCCTTGTCAATTACATGAAATGTTATATTTAAACGATACTATAAATTTCTACACGGATGTATACCTTGTTTCTCAAGTTGCTACGTTTTAATAATTCAGACAATTTTAGATAATATGTTACCATTGCTAGGTTATACAGAGAGAGAGAGAGAGAGAGAGAGAGAGAGAGAGAGAGAGAGAGAGAGAGAGAGAGAGAGAGAGAGAGAGTCATGTTTAGGTAAAGCTGATACACGTTTTAGTCTTCTGCTTAAACATTGTTTTTGATTTGTGTGACAGCGTTCATTGTGAATCACAATATTATGCATATTTGTAATCACTTCCATAAAAGGCATTTCACCTTAGCAGACACATATCGGGCTGTAGGTATATTAAGGCGTACTGCCAATCAGTACAGGATACTGAATAGGAAAAATTGTCAACAACCAGTAACAGTCGGATCACGTGACTGACCCACCCATCCCCTCTATTTAGCACACGAATTAGTTTAAGCCAGGCGTCGGTGTTGAAAGAATCATGTCGAAGAGAGGTACCTACGATTTGTCCCAGGAACAACTCGATGAGTTAGTAAACGTTTTCCATCAGGTAGGTTTTTAGTTCAGGTAATATTTTTGTTAAAATTGAATTCTTTAAACGCGCAAATCATGTATAGATAATACTTTGAGGACACCGGTTGGTTACATGGTGGTGGCCATATTTGGACAAATATGGAAGTCTACCCATTTCTACCCGTGACCTTGCATAATTTCGAGCTATAATTGATGTTTCATATTACTCAGCATATTTATCAATGGTAATTTATTCCATTAATCAAATTAATTAGCTGAGTCCAGTTTATTTGTCATGAAATTACAGTAATTTATTCTTATCTTTTCATGCCCCTTCCCTTATAGCCTTATATAGGATTGACAAACTGTCATTTCCTGGTTGTTTATGAAATTTAGGCACTGATCATTAATATTCGGGTTCAGGTAGGGACCTGGAAGTTTCTTTCGAACCATGATATTATTTTTCTTTTACCGTCAGATAATTATTTTGTAAAAACTAATGTTATAGATATAATAGGTATATTAAAGAGAAAATCACAGCCCCCCCCCAATGAAGTATGTGTAGTTCATACATTATGGTGACCCAGCAACAACCATACCAACAGGGTATTTCTTAGTAATAATCACAGACATATCACACAAGACACACATTTTTCATATATTTATATATTGACGATAATGTTTGTGATAATGTGCAGGGAAATAGTATTTGTAGGATATGGCTGATTTATGATATATAAAAGTAAGTCTGTGTTGAGTCTACAGAGTGATCATATACCATGGAATGGAGCAAATGAAACTAATGTGCTAATATTAGTACCCCTATTTTGTGGACGGTACTAAAATATATCGGTATGGATTAATAGATCAGCTGGATTATCTGCTCAGAAAGTTTGAAGGTGTTGCATACATGTCAGATAGCATTTATCTTCATACCAAAATTTCCTTATTATGCAAAAACTACTTTTGTTTTCAGCCTTGTTTTTCTTTTTAAGGGGTGGGGGGTGGGGATGTCGTAGAAGGACATTGAATCCTACTCTTGGAAATGTAAATGGATCATAAATAAGGCATGCATTGAAGATTGCAGGAACAAACTTAGAGACCTAATAATGCTTTGTACCTTGTATGTTTTCAGCACGTTTTTATGTTTTCCAATTTTCTGGTTTTTATTTTGTATTTTTCTGTAGTGTAGTCATTTCATTATAGATATAAAATGCTTAGAGCTCTCAAGATTAAGCTATATAAAGTCCTCATTATTATTACAAAGTCCTCATTATTACAAAGTACTCATTATTATTATTATTATTAGGATTGGACTGTAGATAGGGTATAGTTAGCCATATTTGGAAAGTGTATTACCACAAGAATATTATCAGTCATAGTGGTCAGAGCTTGGTTTGTGTGAACATACCAGTATACTTTATCTTATATAAGCCCAAATAACTTTATGATTATCGTTAGAGAAAATTTCTGAAATACATATAACTAGATTCTTACTTGCGTCATCTTTGACAATAGTTTATTTGCTCCATTGCTAAGTATGCATTTACTTTGTAGCCTCAATCATGTTGAGATTATGACATTGTAGTTGATATAGCTTTAGTAATAATTAAAAGAATCAGGGAGAAGACTTTAGTAAATTTCAACCAAAGTGTTAATCTCTTTGTTATTCCTCAACAAAAGTTGATGAACACTCTTCGTGATGAGGGCAGAATGTTGTTGCTAATTTCAGAGCTCACATCATGTCTTTTGTGATATGTTACTTTCTTTTCATTGGAGAGATGGATTACCACACAAGTTTATTACTCACATGTCCAGTAAAGCATGTTGCTCCCTCCACAATAAATGGGTGGCACACCACTGTCAACATTTTTAAGGTAGTCTGCCTGTTGCACCTCTCAGGTGGGAAGGATTAGCACGGAGTCCTTCTGAGTGAATCAGTTGAGAATTAAATTACTTTTACCCTCCCCTTCCCCAAACAAATATTTTCCAATTGTCAGTGGCCTTGTGGTATGGGGTTAGAGAACGGTTCATGGACACTCCATCTACATCATGTGCAGGATTGGGAGCCTAGCCACTGGGTTCAGACTAAGGGTGGGGAATGGGTTACCCTCTACTCCTTTACTCCCAGCTAATCCTTAAATCAAATGGGGCAAGTGTAATATGGAATATTGGACCCTACCCACACAGCAGATGATGCGGCTCTTGTCCTGTCATCACTTCACCAGGTTTTTGCTCGCATGGACTAATTATTTTGGTGTTTACTGACATCCACATATAAACATTCTTTTATGCATCAAATCAAGTTTGTATGAATTCCTATGTTTTTTGAATTTCATGATACTGGTGGTTAAAAATAGCCCAAAAGAGTGAAAAGGAAGGTTGTATAATGATTTATGTCTTGTTCTGAATCAGGGGAAAGAACCCTTTTGACATGGTATGTGAATTCAATGCTTTTATTCTGACCGCATTGAATGCAGGAGGTCATGGGTTTGATCCCTGGTTGGGTCATACCAAAAGACTGATAAAAATGGTGCTCAGCATTAGGAGGTTAGTGTTAGAACTCGTTGGTCTGGTGTTAGGGTAATGTGACTGGGTGGGACATCATGCTACATGTCTGTTGCAGGATGCCACACTGCAGTCATTGTAGCGATATGACAGGAAAATTGTTAAAGCTATCTTAAAAATCCAAATCACCCACACTCACTTGACAGCCTTGATGTATCTCTATAACAATTTTATTTGCATGTTTGTAACCATGCTGAGGCTAAGAAAAAGCACCGCTCTGATCAGGTACAACTTGGTCTGGTGTATAATCTTTACATCTTACTGTGCCAGGTAAATGCAGATTTTGGTCCTTGATAAGAAATGTCTATTTTCTTGTCCAGTTAAGCACTGGAATTTAAAATCGCATTGCGTCTAGCATGCATCAGTTGTCGGTTACTCTTGCATACATTACATCAGTCTAGAACATGGCAGCATGGAAGCAGATTTAATTATTTTACATGGGTTTACAATCTATGCATGATACTAAATGGATGAAGTCATGAAAATATTATATTTGGAGTTAAAAAAAAGTTGAGGTGAAGACTTTCTAACCAGACCCCTTAAAAATCAAACATGTGGACCTTCTATGTCTCTTAAATTTCTTGCAGATTTAAATGAAAGAAATGTGCATGAAAGCTTTGTGGAATAGTACAAATTATTTTGCACCTGTATTATTGAAAAGTGTCACTGCAAAATGAGGGCTGGGTACAGACATTGTGACTTGTTATATTATACACCTCTGTCCTGATAACTTTTGCACAATGGAGTCCAGAAACATGGACTGCACTTTAAGTGATGGCGCGAGTTACCGAGGGAACTCAGTTTTAAAAAAAAACAAATCGCTTTGACATCGAGACAGGGGGGGGGGGAACGGTGTTAGGGAACTAGGCTGTTAAATCCTCATTTTACAGTCACATCGATACAAAAAAATAATAAAACACTTTTTATGTTTAGCTAACATTTGTGTTAGAACTTGTTGGTCTGGTGTTAGGGTAATTGACACCAGACACCAATTAAAAGAGTTTTCCTAACTCTTTTAGTTAGGAAAACTAAAATAGTGGTGTTTAGTAGTATCCTGCAAAATGAGGTATCCCCAGAGCAGGGAACTAGACTGACTGTTGATACACCACCAAACAAGATTCCTTTTTATAAAACAAACTAGTGACATTTACTTCGTTAGAAATCATTGAAACTTTTTTTTTTCTTTTGTTCAATTAGTACAACACTGATGTTGTGATTTCATTGGAATTAATAATGAAACTTCCTGTCATCCTTGAGGATATCACTGGACATGCAATGTGGGATGCTAGAATTAAAGTATGATGGATTTTTGTGCCTTTTAACTTTTTTTTTCCACCTCCTTTATTTGATTCAAAATATATAATTAACATGATAATACAAAAGAAGCCAGCTTTTAATTCACTGCAAGAATACAAGTCACTTTTGCAAGTCAGTTATCTAAACACGGTTGGTTACTAGTTAGGTTCTCAGAGAAATGCTCTCAGACAAAGCTGCTATGGTATATTGATGCATTTTATGTTTTAATTACAAGAGGACACATTGCCTTTATGATGTTAACACATAAAAGTAACTAAAAGATAGAACTAGAACACAAATTTCAATTGATACAAAAATTAAAAGTGACATTTTCATTGATCTAAATTTTCTTACATATTATTAATTGAGGTGTACTAGGAATGTCATTTGGAAAAAAAATGTAAAAAAAAAAGATTGTACAACCTATTTTAAAATTTGATATTTCATAATTTTGATTAAAATTTCCAGGTCCTATCTACCAGTACCATTTTCAACAATAAAACAAGCAATATATCAAATTTTGATCATGATTTTCTTCAAGTTTGACAAATAGAGATCAATTTTTTGGGTATTTTCTGGTTTAAAAAATGGGATTCACACCTGACCCAGTGTTATAAGCATGTTTGTAAGTTATCGAGGGAGTGGTGTATTTAGCTAAGGGACCATGTACAGCAGGCATGTGCAACCTACAGCCAGAGGACTGGGTCCAACACATGACCTGGATTTAAAAATTGTTTATCTGGCTCATGCCCTGGAGGAAGCTGCATGTGGCTGATGTACATGCTTGCATAGGTAACTGGCGTTTTAGGTTTTAGTCAGGTGTCAAATGACTAGTGTTAGATTTAGGTGATTTGGCAGGTATGCATTTGTGTCCTTGTAAACTGATTCATGTATGATAGCTTACATTTTGCCTTCTTTATTTTACAAATGCTACCAAAGAGATATATGGTGTTTGATGGACAGCATGTTCAATTGCCAAGTCTGGTTCCTATAGCTATCATATGCTATTTAGATCCTTATTATTTTCTGAAATATTGTGAACAGTATTTGGCTAGGAGGTTTTGGTTATGTTTCAGCTCTAGTTGCTTTGTCACAATAGGTAACTTTTAAGCAGAAAGATATTGTGTGTAAAAAAAGAAATATTTTGTATCCAAATTAAGTATTACATCCACAAACACTCCTTCATTAGTCATTATTGGTGAAATCATTTGTATGCTTTGATCTTTGACCCAGGACTGTGCCAGACAGATTAAAAGACTATAAACAAGGGTCAGTGACTTTGGCCTTGATAGGAAACCTTATATGCATAAAGAAGACATCGTAAGGCTCCAGGTCTTCCTATTTATTATCTCCGGACTGTCATGGATTCTAATAATTCTGATTCATTATCTACTATGTAGAAGACTTTGTTGCGCCATGATTTATTCTCTCTGTATAGACTAAAACCTCTAAAGACCAACCTTCTTTTGGATCAACTGAACTTTTCAGCTTTTTTATTTTACTTTTTATTTTACTTGGGTTCTTTGTTCAATTGTTTCTTTTTCTGGGTTATAGTCAAGAATGATTCTGTGCCTGACATATCTTCCCATCTACTTTATCCCGTGATATTTCCATTTTCCACTTTTTAAATTTTTGTTTCTTGCATTTATTTAGAGCAACATTTTCTGCACTGTATTTATCTACCTGGTAAGTGTAATTCCATCCTGCAACTTTTAAAAAAGTGGGCCAACATTTTTTTGGTGTAGCATATTCCATTTTGTGTTTATCCATTTAAGTCTATACTTGTTGATAAACTCATACCCAGACTTGTACAAAATTTGGCCCTATATTTATTTGGTGCATTTTTTAAAAATTACTTTTTATATTTGATGACATGTGCTTGATGTTAGCCCATCCCCCACTTCAAAACAATTAAGTCCTATGTTTATTTGGTACATCATATGCCATAACTGTATTTATTTCTGCTGAGCCCCAACTTGAAAAAAAGAAAAAAAAAAGAAATTGGCTTAACACTTACTTGCTGCACCATATTCCATTGCTGTATTTATCCTATATTGATGATCAGACAATGCCTTGACACATATTATGAAAGCTACTTTTTTGTGAACCATCATCTACTTGAAAACACTTGGTTAAGAATGTCCCCTCTCTATTTGAAAGAATGCAAGAGATTGTCTGATGGGGTGGGGGCCCGGTTCCCATGCTATATGGAAAACATAAAAAGTTATAAATGATAATTTTTTCCGACCATGAAGAGTTTTTGAATTTGCAAATATTGATGCAAGTTAGGAAAACTCTTTTAATTTTCTTTCACAATTTGATGTCTGAAGCAATTATATAATTGACTAATGACTGAATTGATTGTGAGTTAAATGTTTGAGTTCTAACCTGAATATTAGGAGGTTGCAGTATGGATCATTTGGGTGCTTGCCATAAATAAATTTGATGAGACAATCAAAAATGATAAGATTCATCTAGTAGACTTTTTATTTCACAAACTGCTTGAAATCCATATCTTTTTTATATATGGAAGGTTATGACAACCAGTCTGTCATCACAAGAAGCCAACATGGTAGAGTTAAAACATAGCCATTTTGCGAATGGGCTAGTAAATTTAAACATTGTTAAATAGAGTTATATCTGCATGAAATTGATATGAAAAATTATTTATTTTCTCAGAAATTGTGAGTATTAAAATCATTACATCTTCAATATGCTGAAAGACAATAAAACTAATGTGTTGATGAAATTTGAGCTGTTAATAGCAATTTAGATTGCTAGAAGCACATGCACACAGAATCTCACATTTTTCAAATATTGTAGAAAAAAAAGATATAAATTGAAAGTCATATACTGGTTGTAATAAAAATACAAAAATTAAAGAGCTCAAAATTCAATACATGTATTTTTCAAGACCAATTTAAGTTTTGTATCACATGACTACCACATTGATGTGCTCTCTTGCACAGGGAACATACAAAGCAGGGAACCAGACTACTCTGCTTGATGAATCAGACTGGCCATGTTTTTTTATAGCTGTTTCTGAAATAAATATGTTGAGAATTATGTTCTTTAGGTTTTTACAAAAGGTATCAGACTTTCATTTATTATAATTGAAATTTTTTACAACATTATAAAGGAGTTGTTTATATCACTTGACTATTGGACTTCCAAAGTCATTGTTTGAGATTTGTGAAGTCATGTGACTATTGAGGTAATTGGCGAATACCGGGTCAGGTTTCATCTATGCAGAGTTTCGTCTAGTCTCTCAGTGGATTAAAGATAATACTTGCTGTTTTTGAGAAAATATGTAATTTTCCTATAGATTTCATGCAGGTTCAAGTCGATATAACATAGTTTAAATTTGCTAGGCCCACTGGTAAGCTATCTTACAGTGGTGGCAGATTCCAAATTTTTTATATGTAATTGCTCTGAACCCCCACTACATCCTAAATGTCCAAATGTGAGAAATGGGGTTGGAATATTCGGATTAGAAATTTTTTGAATCTCTGAGCTGAACTTTGGTGTGAAACTGTTACCAGTGATATGTAGCATGAATCATTGGTTTCTGCAAATTAAGTTTACACATACCTTCACCAAATGTCCAGGTCATTGAGACCTGTTGGTCAATATCTCCAGTCAACCAAGCATTTCTAATGCCTATATAAAGAACACAGCGTTGGTCTGTAATGAGCTGTCCACTGTACTTTTGACATAATTTATTATTTAAATGTCAATGTGGTATATACCACAGAGGTGTAGCTAGTTGGGGGGGGGGCAGAGGGGCAAATGTCCCTGGGTGCCAGACTAGTGGGGGCGCCAAAATTGGCTTTGAAATATAGGTTGTATGTGGAATAACGGGTTTCAGAGTCCGGGGGGGGGGGGGGGGCATGAAAATGAATCTTGTCCCCAGGCTCCAAATGCTCTGTTTACGCCTCTGATATACCATTTATATGGTGTTGAAGGATGCATGTTTCTAATATCAGATTTTGTAAGTAATTTCTTTCGAGATGAAAGCTGTAAGTTTATGATACCCAGGAATGTATAAAACATCTTTTTTTTTTGCATACTTGGTTAAATAGTCTTTTTGTGTAGAACCAATATCTTGGGATATAATTTTGGTGGAGTTTGTAATAGCTGCAGCAAGGCATTTAACGGGTCTGTGAGTCATATATAGAAACCCATTCTTTCAGAGGCATCCTCATCAATATTACTATTTATAATATCATCTCTACATTATTATTGTTTGCATAACCAATACAAATTGTATACATGAAAATAAATGAACTGATAATGTTCTTGATATTTGTCAGTTATCTAGCTTTCTATTCAGTCAGACAGATTAGGGGTGTGGTCGTTTCCCAGATATCATGTACAGTGTAGGATGAGTTTGATAAAGTAGTACTTTATCCCTCATGTTTGCAGTCTGCATACCAGGAGAATCCAGAAAATAATATCATACCAAGTGTAGGTGTAAGTGTTTGTCTTGTACAATCACTCTTTTATCTTGTAATTGTCCCATATTAAACTCCACAATATAAATTTACTCAAACGTCCTGTTGTGTTCCATTGTTATGAACACTGCTTGGTTATAATGATATAATTGTACCAGGTTCCCTGTGACTTATCAAAACTTAGTAGAACCCAGGTGGGAATGAATGTCGTTTATTATGGCCTTATTTGATGCACCATTATAGCAGTCATATCTCTCAGTCCATCTGTCGCAAATTCAAACTCTCTGTCAACACTTTGGTTTGCACAAGTAGACATTACTAAGAATAACTTTAATATGGTGTGTTTTAAAATGGTTTTGCCTGAAATTTTATGTCATTGAGGCCATGAGTAAGCAGCAAAAATTTACCAAGGTTTCTTGGCTGTCAACCAGGTTTCATACGCAGTTTTATATTGATGAAACCTTGAATTTAAATTAATGTTTAGAGGAGTTATCTCCACTTGTATCCTGTCCACCCAATTTTGTATTCAGCTGCACAACTTGACCAAGGTCTGTACTAAATTTGGTATTGGGCTTTATTCTGATGAGAACTTTGATTCCATGTGTTCCATGAAAATATTTGTAGTTGTTTGGACCCTTGATTGCCTGTGCCACTGCCTCTACTTTGCTTTACTTTAACAAGATGGTTTTCAGTCCACTACATATTTACCGGGTATAGGAATTATGCCCTACTTTTTCATCCTCCTAAATGGCCTTCTGTATTATTTTTATTATTTTTATTTGAAGGAATATTGTTCAACTAGTAGGTTTTATATAGAAGGAATCGTGCATGAATCTGGCATCATGCCTGATAGCCCCGCTTCCTTCACTTATCCAAGGAATGTCTAATTTTGACCATATATATTATGTACCTTTCTACTGATGAGACTTTAAATGAATTTTTTGTATCCACATAATTACTTGGGAGTGGTAGGTCCCCAGATTGCTCTTTCTCATATCTTGAATTTTCCATGACAAATTCCTTTGCTTATGACCATCTGAGAAAATCAGTGATTGTGATGCACCCATTACTAATAACTTCAGTACTAAAATATCTTGTCTTGATTAATAGTATTAATTACTGACAGAATTTTCACAAGGAAACTAAATATAATTTTCACATCCTTTGTAATGGGAATCTCATCCAGGAATTTAAAGCTTCCTTCTTGGGTTAACAGGTTCACTTGAAGAGATTTTTTGGTTTTGGTGTTTGATTATTCCCTCAGAATAGAGTTTGTTCCTCAAAGATGCGTGTAGAAAACTGCATCCTGTGATAACACGCATAAGGAACTAAAACCCCAATAAAGAAGGAAGACAGTTCTTGGCAGATGAAATTACTATACATTAAGAAATATTCTTCCTTGTGAATAACTAGACTGTTGGGGTTGTGGGGATTTCATGGATTCATGCTTTCCTTTTACAGCTAATATAAAATTTGTTGTGAATTTAATTATATGAATGCAGATACCTGTTCAGGTATCTCGTGTTTTGTACAAGGAAAATAGTATATAGCAAAAAAAGTACACAGGGAGGGTCTGTTCTTTTGTGAGAAATTAGCAGGAAGTTTGCCATCTCATCTTACAATAGATCCTGGTGTAGAACATGTGGCTGTAAATGTAGGTTAAGAGCCAATGTATTTCTGATGCATTATCATGATTTCCTAAAACAGCACTGCTTACTTTGTATCAGTGTTCTCAAACTCAAACCATTCTGAGGGCTGCATAAGGGCATTTTCAATGATCCAAGGGCTGGACCACTTTTGTTATCTCTCATGACACCTTGTGACACCAAAAATTTTGTGAGCCACCAGATCCAGCTTGGCGGGTCACATGTTTGACACCCCTGCTTTACATCGACTTTCATACTTGCTACAAAAGTATCAAGTGAATGATTACTAAACACCAATAAGTGTAAAGAGGAATTATTTCTATTACGAGGCAGAAAAGGCATTACCTGATTAAAAGACTTTTTAAAAACATTTAGTACATGAGAAAAGGAGGAAAGTTTTCTAGTCTAAAGATTCTTGAAATTTTCTTCAGTTAATTGGTAACTTGATTAACATGCCATACGAGTTCTAGATAACTTAATTTAGTTTTAATTATTTGAAACTTAAGTTTGGTATTTAGCTTACATCTGTGAAATGACCCATATATATTCGAAAGTTATTTTCATGGTATAATAATTTAACTACCACACCCTTGCAACAAAAGAAAGTTGCTGTAACCTACATTTCACATTTTACTGGCTAAGGTTAAGTTTTTTAATTAGTTTACAATCAAACATGCTTTTTGTACTTGCATATGCACTGTTATACCTAGAATCCTGAAACTTTGTGAAATGATGCACTTTTATGACAAAATTGGGCCAGTGTGACCCATATTTCATGCTTCACTGACATTTGTTACCTTTTGTGTTTCAAATTATATCTCAAACTCAGTTCATGCATGAATTCTCTGACTAGTGTGTGTTCCTTACTACCACATGCTTACAAAAGTAGACCACTGTGGCCATTATTTACATTTACATCATTTGGTTGAGTTGCATTTAGCTAATGATGGTACAGGAATTTTATGCCTATATTTTAACACCTGAACCAAAATATTGCCAGCCTTTACAGAAAAGTTTTGTAAATAATTGATGACCATTGGCCGAAAATGAAGTGGGATGAATTCATTTCTCATCTCACAGACTAACGTTTGTCATCATATTTGAAAAGAAATATTTTCAAACAGTTCCTTCACATTGTCACAAAAGCAATTTTTTTTTATTGTGACTGCTTTTCCCACTATCCAGTTGATGAATTGCTTTGACACTTCACCCCCCTCCATCTCTCTCTCTCTCTCTCTCTCTCTCTCTCTCTCTCTCTCTCTCTCTCTCTCACACACACACACACACTAAGAATAGAAACAATCTTGCTTTCAAATCTATATATTGACATGTTGCTGTTTTGGTTTTATTGCCATCATTCAGCACATGGTGGGTTATACATTGCTGCCAGTAAATTTGGCAGAGAAGGAAATTTAAAAAAATGTGGGAAAAATCACTGACCCATGGGAAGCTAATGTAAAGCTTTCTCTCATGACCATGCTGGCCAAGCCTCGAATTTGAGCATAGGTGGATGTCTGTGATCTGTATAGGTGAGCACCTTGGACCACCTGGGGTCTCTTGACATATTTGAGTTGATGGTGTGCCTGTAGTAAGGTGAGTAAGCTTGATAAGAAATGTGTACACAATTATTCACATGCTATTCCTTGATCCAAATAATGCCTTTCTCACCACACAAGTTGCATGCATAGAGCAGTCACTGTTGATATGTTCAGGAGAAAGGACAGTAACGTAGTAAATTTGATTGGGGAAAATTAAAATTGCTGTTATGTCTAGATGATCTTTGTATAAAGGTGACCATTTGGACAGGTTTGATTATTTTATATTGGGATTTATAAGACTCTCAGAGTTGGTTTCAAAAAAAAAGAAAAAATCTTGGATTCTATGAATCTGTTTACAGTCCTGTCAGAGATTTATGTTTATGAATTTTCATTAAAGTTTGTAAATTTTATGGTCATGCCTTTGGGAGGTACACTAGACTGATAATTCAGTCAAAAAAACCTGTATGGATATTGCATGACGGTTTGGGTCTGATATCACCTATTCATTAAATAATTCAGTTTGTGCAGACATATTTCTCTGCATTGCATTGGTGTACATTTCAGACACTTAGGATATCTGTGTGTACAAACATTCTTCAGACACAAATCTAGATTAAATGCTGTTTTTGAAAAGAAGCATCTGAGTGACATCCCACTTCATGTATTTATCAGGAAGTATAGTACAGAATTAATTTCCTGTTTTCAATAAAATCTTCAGGCATTTATTATTGGTACAGGCCTAAATAATGTCAGATTGTTTGTTCAAGCTAGATCCTTATTAAAATTCAAATTAAAAATTTTGTCAGCTGTTGTAATTAACATGTCATAATGGAATAATACATTATTCTCAAGGCTGTGATTGTGAATAAATATGATCTGTTGATAGGCTTGTTCTCGTTGAGAGGGAAAAGACTGCAGTTGCATTGTCACCACATCAACCCCTGGTGCCGCGTTAATTGGGCATGAGGTAGTACCCTACTACCTTGCTCTCTAACATCATGGTCATGTATGATACACTAAAATGCATGGTATTATAGAAAGACAGATTTAGCTCTACAATGATACCAAATAATTTGGACGTTTTATTTTGTTGCACAACAAAATACTTAGGGAAAAATTTAACTTTTTAGACCCATTTTTTTTTTCCAACCCAAAATTCATCCGTGGTTGGAATCCAATTTTGTGTATAGATTTTAGACTTTTTGCCTGAGATCTAAGGCAGACCAGTCTGAACTGCACACAGACAGGTGAACTAATGTGCCAAAGGTAGGTTAAGGTGGGGATCTTTAATAGAGTGGTCCAAACTGGGGGTACACAGCCAAATGGTAGCGATTTGAAGAAAAACTGAAGTAACCACGTTTTTTTATCATTGCACAAATTATCAAGTCATGTATATTTTTGTAGTGTTAAACAGAATGGATCATGAATTGTTTTTTTCCCCCCATGGTATGTCAACACATAATGGTTATCTGATGCAGAGTCAATTAGAGTTAAGTGCCTAGGCTTGCCCTTGTACACCCCAAAGTAACCAGTCTAGGTTGATTCGTTGCTGGCATAAAATATACTCTTCAGCTAATCTTATGGGGCCAATACCTGAGATACATTAAATGTTTAATTTTCACATCAGATTAATTATGGATCAATGATCTAGTAATCAATTTTGAATGAAATGAAAGTAGGAAAATAATTGTCAATTTTTAAAAAAATGCTCCTTGTCAGATCATTGCAGTCATTAACTTTTAACTCTTGTAACAGGACAAATGAGGTATTTAACTAATGATTTCTTTTATTATCTGGATAAAACATGGTACCTAATTAGGTTCTTGGAAAAATGCTCACAGACATAGCTGTTATGGTAGATTGACACATTTTACATTTAATTACAAGAGGATACATTGCATTTATAATGATTACCCATAAAAGGAACTAAAAAAATAGAACTAGAATACAAATTTCAATTGATAAAAAATTTATTTAATTTGTATTTATTAAAGTACTGCCTCCACTCTGCGTAAGTGACATTTTCATTGATCAAAATTTTCTTACATATCCTTATTTGCGATGTACTAGGAATGTCATTTGGAAAGAAAATGTAAAAAAAAAATTGTGCGACTTATTTTTTTATTTGATATTTCATAATGTTTGAATTTTCTTCAAGTTCAACAATTGGGATCAATTTTTGGGGTATTTTCTGATTTAAAAAATGGGATCCATGCCTGACCCCATGTTATAAGTGGGTTTGAGAATTATCAGGGCACGAGTTGTCAAGGGAGTGGTGTATCTTGTACTGACCTAATCCATAAAGTAACTTCAAACGTTACATTGGGAATTTACAAATAGTCTTGTGTGAAAGATTTTGTTAATAATTTCTTTTAGATGTTGGTGACATTTGCAGCTAGCACAAACATCAAAATATAGATGATTGTTTCATGTTCCATTAAATTGGTATTAAAAGTAAGGTAGAAAAAATAACTTACCTAACAAGGACTGACAATGTATTTTTCTCTAATTAAAATTTACAAATTATTTTGGTGCCAGCAGTTGAGAGATTAGGTGCTTGAAGTAGCTACACCACACATCAGTTGATACTTTGTATTGAGCTTCTTCCTTGCCCCTTAATTTGCCAACTTGAAAAAATTGGCTGCCGATTGTAATTTTGACATAATCGTAAAACATAACTAATTTTGTATAATGCACAAATGATTTCAATGTTGGATCAGTAATGGATTAGTATATGTATGTACTGTCAAATATTGATATATTTTGTTGCATTATTTTCATTTCTAATGTATAATATTGATTCTTTAAGCACAAGTCTTGGTTACTATGTATACTCTGTAGCATGCCAACTTAGAGTGACTTTTGAACTAGGCACTTGATGTCAAAGAAAATTTGCTGGTCCTTTTTGCTAATATGATGCTATTCTTGCTATAAAAGTCTCTTGACAGTAACAATCAGTGTAAATTCTTTCAAAATATGATATTGTGCAACTTTCCTAGACAATAGACGAGACTCTTATTACTTGCCAAATCTGTTTCATACATATATTTTGAGATGCAGTGTCAATAATTAAGGCAACCTTGAGGCTTGTCAATAAGATATAATAGTGTAGAATTTTTGAGGCTTGTCAATAAGATATAATAGTGTAGAATTTTTGAGGCTTGTCAATAAGATATAATAGTGTAGAATTTCAGTTGTATTTATTAACATTACAGCTGTTCATGAACAACAATGCAACTTGGACAAATGCTTCAGCTCTGTAAATGTTAGCTGAGGCTGCTTTTTAATGTCAGTCCTGAACGACCATCTGGAGAGCGCTGAGAAAATACTGGTGTTTCCTCTCTCACTTATTTCATTTTAATGGTCATCACATATTTGTAATTAAAGATTAACAATTTATATTCAGTCCATTTGCTATCGTTTGAAGAATCCTCTTATTTTGTCACATGTAGGTATGGTACAGGTTCACATAATATTCTTATATACATCTCAGCAAGCAACTTTATTAACTGTAAATAGCCTCAGGTTACATAATTGTTTTTGGCAGGGAATAATAAGCAGTGCCTTGGTCCAAACTGAATGTCATGTGCTATTAAACACAATATAAAATCTCTCTATTGCACATCTTACTTCTTATGACAGGGTAAATCGTTTAACATCATGTAACTGTTTGGACAGATGTATCACATGTAACTGGTGTGATGAAACTTGCATTATTTTAAAACATTATTTTTCCAACCAGCACGACAATGTTTACATGTTAGAAATCAGAATACACTAGTTTATACCAAATATCCATAGTTTTATATGCTTGAAATGATACAGAAAGTTACTTCCAATTTTTTTTTATATATTTTATGTCACATTTTGATCTGTCTGGAATGTAATGTTTTTGGAAGTAAAAGAGGAAATTAATATTTAACAAGCATATATGAACATATAAGTAATATTTTTGAGCAGTTATAATTTGAACTGCTTTTCACGGTCTCTTAACTTCAAACAAAGTCATCAGACAGTAGATTGTACACACAGCCTTGTATTATTTGAGCTCACACCTGTTCAGTCGTTAGATTGGCAAATCAACTGTCGAGTCACCATGACTACCTACATGATAAGTAAATCACGATCATCCCTTCATATCAAGTAAACTTCACAATTCCAATTGTTTTTTTCTTTATTTCCCCATTCCCAAGATCTGACAATTTTTATGTGTTCTGGAAACTTTGGGTAATGGTGTTGTCATTCTAAACAAAAGGCAGCTGCTCAGTAAATTCTAGATGAGCACAGACAGTGACATTTTAATGGCTGATCATATTGTGGCTTATTTTTTTTTATTATACAAGAGTGGTGAAAGTGGACATTGGCCTACACATTGACCAATGAACTTTGTTTTTACATAAATTGAGATATGTTGGACATTCAAGCTGTTTGACAGAGTAGAAGAACACATGAAGACATAAGAACATGATAACTTGCATAAAAGGTCAGACCAGACCTCGTACATAACATTACAGATATGACCTGTACTTGTACATAACATTACAGATATGACCTGTACTTGTACATAACATTACCGATATGACCTGTACTTGTACATAACATTACAGATATGACCTGTACTTGTACATAACGTTACAGATATGACCTGTACTTGTACATAACATTACAGATATGACCTGTACTTGTACATAACATTACAGATATGACCTGTACTTGTACGCCTCCACTTTTATATGTTGGTGAAGTCTCAAAGATTTTCATGCTTGGATTACATACCACAGTAAATTAGTGGGGAATGCCGTTACTGGTAAACTTTCCATTTAGTTACTGCTGAATTTTGGGACTGCCCTAATTTGGTACCTTAATAGTCAGTGCAGTTTTCTTAAAAGAGTTTTTGTTCTCCATGTTATTTAAAAGTTTACCTGTGTGGTGTGCATCACTTCAGTATAGTTTACCTGTGAGGTGTGTGCTGCTTTTATTGTTTAGGGCCTAGATTTTACGTTTTTATTCTCCACTATTACAATGGTAGGTAGGATAGGGTTATGGTAAGTTGTGTGAACACATTGTATGTAATATCCAAAAAGAAAGTCTGGTTGCAAACAATGTTCTGTTGGAAAAGTAGTGTATTTAAAGTTATATGCTTCAAATGTTATTATGAAATGGGAACTGGAAATAAATATATAGTTAAAGTTATATGCTTCAAATGTTATTATGAAATGGGAACTGGAAATAAATATATAGTTTTCCATCGACTCTGTAAATATTATTATGAAATGGGAACTGGAAATAAATATATAGTTTTCCATCTACCCACTGTAAACACTTGCTTATAAGTTGTCAAACTGCAAAAAAGATGGATCCTCATTTCCTGTTACTTCAAACAAACTGCACAGATCCAGAATCGCTGGCACATCATGTTGATAGCACATCTGGGACTGTGCAGTTTTCAGTTGGGCTGAATGAGTACATATGGTATTCATTCTTTTACATCTATAAAGCAAATTGACTACAACAACTAATGGCCATGTTTGTCTCAGCACTTGCATGAAGAATGGGGTGCTTAAACTCTCAACTTGTACTGGTTAAATAAAACTTTGTGAGCATTCAAGTGTTGACATCGTGTTGTATAGCAATCTCTCACGGATGACCTTGATTAAAATTTCAGGGAGGAATATATTTTAAATGTATATTTCTCCATGTCCTGTAGCTGACCTAATATTTCTTCGTTGCCATGGAGATAAATCAAGTGCCTGTGTTTGACATTATTTACAAATCGAGTCTGTGCCCATCTTCCTACCCTAGATCCAATGTATCTGTTAGTGAATGTCTGCATCTGGGAGGATAAAATGTAGACTCTGGTCTCATAAGTGGATTGGGTCTGTTTGCATGACAGCATCTTATTTGATGGAATACTACCATACACATCCCTGGTTGCCACAATTCTGGTCAAAACTCTATCAAAGAAATATCACTTAATGAGCCCACAGTTGTAAGTCCTAAGATGTCTTTTGAGAGGAAAGAACATCATAATTTTTCTTTGAACTCACCACTTCACATGTGTGATGACTCGTTGGTAATATATTAATCAGTTACAAAATCTGTCAAAAAAGCAGATTTTCAGCATAATCTTTATTTGTATCGATTTGCACCTCCATAGTGGAGAGTTGCCATGTGTGCAAACGTTTGTAGCACATATTTACTGGAGATATTGGTTATAATATTACAGCAACGTGCAGACCTCATAAAATTTACCCAAATGATAATTTCTAAAGCATGTACATGTAGTGTAATTATTATACTGAATGCAGTATTTGGAAAAGTGGTGGCATTAACCCTGATCTGTTGACACATCGTGCAATGGCCGATCTGGGACTATGGTCTTTGCAGCTTTGGTAGGTGTGCCTTTTACATTTGCAAATATGGCAGATGTTGAATTAAATAGCACTTGATACCATCTTCTGGCTACTGAACATAACAACCAAGATATAAATCTTGTCAGATTTCTTTATTTCTGTCTTTTGTTTATTATATTTTTCAAGAATTTAATCTTGTATCTTTTTGGACTACCTGTTTACATTTATTTTTAAGGGTTTATCTTCCTGAAGTTTGTAAAGCTTATATATGTACACTTTTACAACTTGTAACTGACACTTAATGGTCAGGATTGTGAGTGTTTGTATACATACATACCTACAACAGGACATAACTTAAGCAGATCTGCTTACATCCTTCCCGGTATTCTCTCAATTAACCTTAACTTTCATGTCTATTTCCTTATTTCCCCAATCCCATCTAGATGCTGCTCATATCCTTCCTTAAGGCCATGTTTCAGCATGAAATGGTTGCATATTGTTTTAATTTGTTTTTCTGAATCATAGCATGAAATGGTTTTACATTATTTTAAAAAAAAAATCTGAATCATAGCGTGAAATGGTTTTACATTGTTTTAATTTGTTTTTCTGAATCATTTTTGAAACCTCGAAAAGCACACAAGAAAGTGGTGTACATGTTGTCCATTTCAAATATCACCATATCATTGTTATAAATGAGATATGCATGATATTTTGTCAAAATGATTCTTTTTTCATGTACACACACACACATATTATACATATAAGATCTATATATATAAAGAGAAAGAGAGAGAGACTTGTTAGTAAAGGTCAGAGTTGTGTTTTATTGAAGTTTCACCATAAATAAACAGATGGAATCAAACATTTGAACAACAACCACTGAGGTGAGATCATTAAAAACATGATCTTTATATAATTGTAAATATGATCGATTTTTGTATAATAATAATAATAATGATGATCTACTTGGAGATCTTCATGTATGATACGGTTCCTATAGAAAGCTACCATTATGCACAAGTGGTCCATGCATATACTTGTATTTTCTGTACTTGATGTGAGGATGAATTGATGGAATAAAATGTGATTGTATTCTGTTTCAGCTGGATGCAGATGGCAGTGGAAAAATTGACTTGACAGAACTAAGTACTGCTTTAGAAATTGTGGGTTTCAAGCTTCCCCAGTATGAAGTACGGCAGCTTATTGCCCAGTACGACACCAAGTGTCCTGATGGAAAGATAGACATAGATGAATTTAATCAGGTAATGGCTTAAAAATAATGCAGGTACATATTGGCTTGATACTTTGACCCACTAACCCTAACCCTAACCCTAACCTAGCCCCACACCAGTATTTAAATTAGACCCTAACCCTAACCTAGCCCCACACAAGTATTTAAATTAGACCCTAACCCTAACCTAGCCCCACACCAGTATTTAAATTAGACCCTAACCCTACCTAGCCCCACACCAGTATTTAAATTAGACCCTAACCCTAACCTAGCCCCACACCAGTATTTAAATTAGACCTGTCCATCTGTTTTTCATATGTTTTTAGGAGCACAACTCACATACCATTAAAGATGTGTTTATGATACTTAGTTCACATATTATACTAGTACACACATACCATTTAAGATGTGTTTATGATTCTTAGTTCACATATTATACTAGTACACACAGACCATTAAAGATGTGTTTATGATACTTAGTTCACATATTATACTAGTACACACAGACCATTAAAGATGTGTTTATGATTCTTAGTTCACATATTATACTAGTACACACAGACCATTAAAGATGTGTTTATGATACTTAGTTCACATATTATACTAGTACACACAGACCATTAAAGATGTGTTTATGATACTTAGTTCACATATTATACTAGTACACACAGACCATTAAAGATGTGTTTATGATACTTAGTTCACATATTATACTAGTACACACAGACCATTAAAGATGTGTTTATGATACTTAGTTCACATATTATACTAGTGCCTTTGCTATTCAGTTCTTCACTTTCTATATTTGTTTTGTATTTGCCCATTACACTGTTCATCAATTTATTAATTATCCAGTTTTGTGTCTGGGTCAAATCTCTTTTAAATATTCTAAGAATTTTGGTTGTTATGGGTTTTCATGTTAGGCTATGCATGCTTACTAGTATATTAGTTGGAGGAACAGCACAGGAAGACATTGAGAGAAAAAAAATAAGACTCAAGGAAGTTTAGCCCATTGTGTGGGAAAATGGCATTTAAAATCACAATTGCAAACAAACAAAACTGTCAGTTTAAGTTTTTTGTAGAATTCCCCAATTTAATTTCTAATTTTGGCCTAACTGTTATGAAACTAACAAAATAACAAGACTGATGTGATATTAGGTGACCTTTTTAAAAACTATTTTTATTTTGTAGTTTTACCGATTATAGACCTTCAGATCTTATGAGATGGCCTATTGTCCATCTGTCAGATGTCTGTTTGTTAGTGGTCTGTTGTCTTTTTCCTATTGTCCATCTGTCCGATGTCTGTTTATTAGTGATCTGTTGTCTTTCACTTATTGTCCATCAGTCCTATGTCTGTTTATTAGTGGTCTGTTGTCTTTTTCTTATTGTCCATCTGTCCTATGTCTGTTTATTAGTGGTCTGTTGTCTTTTGCCTATTGTCCATAAGTCAGATGTCAGTTTATTAGTTGTCTGTTGTCTTTTGCCTATTGTCCATCTGTCAGATGTTTGATTATTAGTAGCCTGTTTTTTGCCTATTGTCCATCAGTCCTATGTCTGTTTATTAGTGGTCTGTTGTCTTTCACTTATTGTCCATCAGTCCTATGTCTGTTTATTAGTTGTCTGTTACATGTTACATCAATTGCTTGTGTGTGTGTGTTATTAACTTGTTATCTTACATGTACATCATAGATCACATCATGTTAGATTACTTTCTCTTTTGTCCCAAATTGAGGTTGCGGGTTTGAACCCCCAGCTGAGTTTACCAAAGACTTATGCCCCTATGCTAGACATCACTATAAACTGCCATACTGCAGACGTTGTTGTGATATGACTGAAATATTGTTAAAGATACATTACAAATCTGAATCACACAGATTACTAATTGAATCACCCTCTGAAAATGAAGTCTTTAATATTATTATTTTTATTAATTATTATTATTTTTATTACAGTTGTTATTATTATTATTATTATTATTATTATTATTATTATTATTATTATTATTATTATTTTTATTGCTCATGGATGGATGGCCATATAAACATGGTCTTTTCGTCAGTAAGATTTCTTGTGATATCATATTGGTCTTGAATGAAAATGGTTCCAGTCTTAAATCTAATATGGTGGCCATGATTTCATCTTGAAATATTGTTATAGGGTGGTCATATTAATGTATGCATGTTGATGTCTTCAAAAGTCTGATGATAATGTCTACAAAAAAAATGGTGCCTATGTAACATTCATTATGGCCACTGAGGCATCCAATTTAAAAATCTCGTCACTGAAGAACTTCAGAGTTGGTTTAAATACTCAGCAGTTTCATGGTCACTATTTTTTAGACTGTAGAGTGCCAGTCCCTTTTAAGTATTCATTTTTCATCATTATTTTCAATATTATAAACATGTACACATGGAATCAAAATTTTAAAATATTTTCAATTATTGCCTTAAATCTCTTTTAATATTTTTAGATGTATGGGAAGTTAAAACAACAGTATGATTTTGGATCCAAGTTCAAGAAGAATATTGCACCAAGACCAAATCTTAAAACACATGGTGGCATGTCTGATGCATCTGTAGAGGGAACAACTCACAGTGTAAAAAAAGAGGAACAAGTGGCCTTTGCTGACTGGATTAACAGGTATAACAATAAAGAGAGGAAAAAATGGCCTTTGTTGATAGGTCTAACATGTCTACAAATATAAAGAAGGAAAAGTGGCCATTGTTATGTTGTATTAACTGTTATAACAATATAAAAATTGAAAGGCTATACATGGCGGCCTGTATTATCGGGGCCTCCATTGGTGTAGGAAAAGTGACCTTTACTGATTGGATTAACAGGTTAAAAACGAGAGGTCAGTAGCCTTTACGAATGAATTAACAGATATAAAACTAAAACAAGAGAATCTATTGGCCTTTGTGACTGAATTAACAGGTATATGAAAAAACGAGAAGCAAGTGGCCTTTGTGACTGAATTAACAGGTATATGAAAAAACAAGAGAAGCAAGCGGCCTTTGTGACTGAATTAACAGGTATAAAAAATAAAACTAGAAGCACATGGCCTTTGTGACTGATTGGATTAACAGGTATAAAAATAAAACAAGAGAAGCAAGTGGTCTTTGTGACTGAATTAATAGGTATATCAGTAAAAAGAAGAGTAGATGGCCTTTGTTGACTGAATGAACAGGTGTAAACCAAAAAGAATTAAATACATGTTTTCTTAAACATGTTACAAATTTAATGTATTGTTTTGAAGGTATTATGTTGAAGAAAACAAATATTCTGTTATTAATTAAAATTCACTATTATATTAAAATGAAAACCTTATTAGCAGTAGGTCAGGTAATATATTCAATTTTCTAATTATTGTAATCTAGAAAATGGAAGTCAGGCTCCATGTTCCAAACTTAGACAGATGATTACATAATGCTAGAATCACAGAACTTTTAAGATTTCCATAACTAGAGTTATGGCAGAATTTCTGTGACTTTTTTGGGGGGTTTTCAGCTTGACTTTTTGTGGAGCCACAAGATTATACAATTTTTAGTTTGAGAGTTTCCGCTTATCAGCTAGTCATAAATGACCTTTGAAATGTAATGTTTATGTTTGGTCACCAAAACATGCCCTTTATTATGGACAAGAAGCAGCATAGTCCAGTAAATGGGATGACCAGAATCAAAATTAAAAATCTGTGTTTGAGTTTTATCATGATTATCTTTGTATCAGTAAGTAATGTTTTCTTAATTTCTACTGAAGTCGGTGGTAGTTAAACTAGAATGCACTGGAGTGGCTCCTCATTTTGGTTGGTGGATGTTATTGATCACATCTTGTCTTCTTAAGGCCATTAAAGCTGCTTGAAACTGTAGGCACAAAACCCAGAATGGGGGCCCCAATAATACTGGCCACCATGTATAGCCTATCGTGTGCTGAAAAATGGCGTTAAACCCTACAACAACAAAACCCCAAAATGTAGTAAGTTTCATGGTTCTGACTGTTAAAATTAAAGTTACAGAATGTCAGACTTTTGAAACTTTGAGATTGAGCATTCTTTTCTTGCTCAGAATGTTTCAAGAATATTGGGTCAAGTCTTGTATCATGCTTATTGTAATAGATGTGCCCTCGTTAATGAATTTGCCTTTGATCAGAATAAAAATCTTGTACAAATTTTAGTCTCCAGGCCTTCCCTTGTGAAATGTAATGTATTGAAACAAACACTACTAAGTTGAAGTGTATTGCCCATTCTGTATATCTAAGTTTCACTGGGTTCAGTACATGCTAAAAGTCTTAACACTGATCTAAAAAGGACAATTTCTTTTGTCAGTTATGAAAAAATATTGCCTTTAATTCAGTTGGCAAGATAACAATGGCAATCCATACATATCTGATCGATATATATGTCTTGACCAATTTCACATGCCAGAAATACTTCAATTTACCATAATTAACACACTGACTTGTTTTGACTGGTTTCCATTTGTATATTTCAGAGCCCTCAAGGATGATGTAGATTGTAAAACATTGCTTCCCATAGATCCAGAGTCAGATGATCTCTACAGGAAGGTCAAAAATGGCATTATTTTGTGGTAAGTAATTATTGAGCAGATAGTGAGACATGGCTATAAATTTTCAGCTGCATGTGGATGTTTTGGATTGCAACACAATTTTCATCTTATGGATTGAGTATTTATGTTTGGAAGTTTATTATTCCAGCTGTACATCGGTCTTGCATCAAAACTGAGGTGGAGAGTTTGCATTTGCATTGGTCACTGATATGTTTGGAAGTCTATTAGTCCAGTTGTACATCAGTCTTGGGACCCGATTAGAAGATGGGGATCTCTCTTGTGCTTGTCACATAAAGAAGAAAAGATGACCATTCTTGATACAAATGCATTTGTTGGTGAACTGTTGCTCAAAAGTTTGGAGTGATCACTTACATGGTTAGAATGATCATGTACAAGGTTAGGGTGATAATGTATGATGGGGAGGGGAGGAGTAACCAGTTGTAATTAAAGTGTGGAAAACCGCCAGTTGCCTATTGGTTAGAGTGTTCATGTGGAAGCGGGAGGTCATGGGTTCGATCCCTGGCCGAGTCATACCAAAGACTTACAAAATTGTACTAACAGCTGCATCGCTTGGTGTTCAGCATTAAGAGGTTAGTGTTAGGACTGGCTGGCCTGGTGTCAGGATAATGTGACTGGGTGGGACATTATGTTAGATGTCTGCGGCATGATGCCCCAGTGCTAGATATCACTATAAACTGCGTCACTGCAGACATCGTAGCGATATGACAGAATTTTTTTTAAAGCTGTGTTAAAAATCCTAAACAAACAAATAAGGTTTGGAATATTTCCATGTTTATATTATTTATCTGAAAAATGTATTTACATTTCCCATTTTTAAATCCTCAGATTTTGTTCAGTTCACAAAACGATTTCACAGGTTTTATACTTTTATGTGTGTAAAATAAACCTTTTTTATTTTTATGGTAAATGACTAGATTTATCATTCACTGGAATATCAGCATTTTGATGAAATTTTTCCGCTAGTTTAATATTCCACAGTGATTTGACTTAGGCACAAAAACATTTAAGAGGAATTCCAGTGCAGTTCCTGGGGCCCTGAGTGGTCTAAAACGCTCTCTGTTACGGATCACTGCCATCTCACCTCTGTCTGTGTGGGTTTGAGTCTAAGATTCGGCTAATGTAGTTATGTGAGAAAGCTTGCCGGTAGCTTCTCGTGGGTCGGGGGTTTTCCCGGGTTCTTCCTCCACCAATAATACTGGCAGCCATGCATAGCCTATCGTGTGCTGGAAAATGGCATTAAAGCCTACAACAACATCAACAACAACAACAGTGCAGTTCCAATGGAATTTCACATTTCACTGCTGCCTAGCAGAATTCAGTTGTAAGACAAAAGAATATAATGACGTCTGCTTTGTCCTCAGTGAATATGGTGTCAAGCTGTCATCCAATATATACAGCTATCAAATGCCAGAGATAGTTTCACCCAATAGTATAAAGGCGGAAATGGTTTTTATTTTATTTTACAGTCAGCTACTATTAAATGGCTTTTTGTTTTTTTATTCCACATGATGTTCATGGTAAAATTGAAAGTCTGAACCAAGCACTAACTTGCACTACAGTTTACCTCAGATTAAGATGACAGATTGTTGATTTACTGGTTGCTTTACAGAATAGAGGTTAGCCCATTATTTTTTTTAACTTTTGGTGGCTGGTTGACCTGTATGTAGAAAAACCTGGTTGAAATGCTGTTGATGAGCACCTTGAAATTTGTGGTTTTTATAAAGTCTTTTGTTTAATTTTAGCAAACTGATCAATGACTCGGTACCAGACACAATAGATGAGCGAACCATCAACAAGACAAATCTAAACATCTACAGAGAACATGAAAACCATCAACTGGTGCTTAGTTCAGCACAGGCCATTGGGTGCAATGTGGTTAACATCCGACCTGATGAACTGGAGAAAGGAAAGCCACATCTTGTACTTGGCTTGCTGTGGCAAATTATTAGGGTAAGTAGATAATTAGGTGGTTAATAACACTAAATATTTATTAGGGTAAGTAGATAATTATGTGGTTAATAACACTAAATATTTATTAGGGTAAGTAGATAATTAGGTGGTTAATAACACTAAATATATTTATTAGGGTAAGTAGATAATTAGGTGGTTAATAACACTGCTCTATATTTAAATATACCACAGATCGCGAGGAAAATTATCATGTTTATTGTTTCATTGGTGTCATCACTTTGCTCATACAAAATATTGAGTTGTTGTCTTTTTTTGCTTAATATTTTGTTTGAAGATTTTGTATTAAAGTACATTAATTTATGATTCACAAGTGATATAAAGTGTTTACAGAAAATTTGAAAGGAAAAGCCATATTTTGGGGGATGAATTAAAAAGATATGATTGTGGAAGTGCATATGCCATTGTCTCTGCACATTTAAGCAATGACAGATTCAGTGTAAAATAAGGAATGCTCTAAAGTGTCATAAAAATTCACTAGAGATCAAAATGTCCGGCATCTTGGCCAATGTTTGTCTTTTATGTTTATTGTGAAACCAAAGTATCGCTTTCAGCAGCAATAGTGATTGCTTTGTTAAGAACTTGTGTTAGTCTTTTTTTATCTAGATGTGGATTTTTTTCTTGGTCTTTCTTATCTTGATGTGGATTGGTTTCTTCTCTAATATGCTAAAGGTGACATCAATTAATTCAGAATTAAGATTCTGTGTTAAAATTGCTTAAAAGTGATATTTTTCTACATCAGTCTACCATATATATGTTCATCTGAAAACTATACACTCAGATGTACAGGCCTATAATGTGCTAGGAGATCTGGGTCTATGCAGTTGGGAGTAACTGCAGGTGTTATTTGGTGTATTGCAGATCAGGATCTTTGTTGTTTGCAGTTTTAATGACTTGTAAGTGAGTATATTTATGAATTTAGTTCAAACTTAGGTGTAATATAGTGGAATGGCAGATTTTCTGTCTCTCCTGCTTAAGTAGACAGCTGCACCCTAATAGAATGGTTCACTGGCAAGATGAAATTTTTTTAGACCCCATATGAGGATGTACTATGTTGGTGACTTGTCATCTTTCTGGCCATTGGAATTCACACTTACAGAAGGCACATTTATGCTTAGATCTTCTGATCTTTAGCTTACACTCACATTTCCATGAAAATAATGATATCTTATTGGTCAGTGAATTTCATGCTATCCAATTAGATATCTGAATTTGTAATTTTTATCATAGTGTTATGAAGTAGAGAACCAGTCTAGAAAATACCATAAAGCTGTGGTACTAACTGGCAACATACAAGAGTGATGGATGAATTCTGTTGACACTTGAATAGAAAATATTGGAATGAGAATACATTTTTAATTTGTGCTTCTTTTCTTATAATCATAAATTGTATTAACTGATTGCAAAGCATTTCCAGTTTACAGATGGATAATGTCCATCTGTCTGTCAGGCAACAACACTGATGTTAGGATTTGCAGTCAAGAAATTCAAGAAATGCTTGTAAAGTTACATCACTTGGTAATGTGTTTTATGAGCAGTGGCATCAGTTGAGAATTGAGTTATTGGCTTAGATGTTATAGTTCACTGATTGCCATTGCAGTTAATTCAGGTTTTATTGATTACAATTTCCATTTAACTTTATATATTTCTGACTTTATTGCTTGTTGATTTTTTAAATTTAGGATAAAAATTCATCATGAGGAGGAGTACTGCACAATTTAGTCATAACTGGGTCACTGTGACCAATGACCTTGGCATTAACAAGTTCTCAGACACTTGCAAATTAGGTCTGTAAGTGTGTCATGATAAAATACTGCGCTAAAGTAAAAAAAAAAAAAAATTGATCTCTGATTCACATTCATTTCTTGCATTAGCCTTTCCACTTAGCTTTTCTTCAGGCACTGTTGCCAGCTTGTTGATGTAAGGTGTTTTGTAGATGAACAGGACTACATGCTTGAGTCAAAACAATGTCTATTACTGCAGTGTTATCTAACTTGCAGAATACATGTTAAGAAGTACTACACTATTTAGACAAAAGTAAGCCTTGCTATCTGACTGCCTTTGGTGTTTTAGTTAGACATTATTGGTATTTTAGTTAGACATTATTGGTATTTTAGTTAGACATTATTGGTATTTTAGTTAGACATTATTGGTTAGTAATAGCACTGGGCCAGAAAATGGTGTGAGAAACAAGAAATTTTTGAAAAAATTACTCCAATGTTTTCAAAACAAAATATTGGCCCAAAAAAGTCACATGAAAATAAATTTACATGATAAAATTGATTGAGCAGAAATTGTCATATATCGGTCAATCATTATATTACAGATAGGACTTTTGAATGACATCAACTTGGCACAGCATCCAGGACTTGTATTGCTGCTGGAAGAAGGAGAGGAGATAGCAGACTTGATGAAACTCTCTCCAGAACAAATCCTTATCCGCTGGGTCAACTATCATCTTCGTAAAGCTGGTTGCGGAAGACAGATTGCCAACTTCTCATCAGATATTAAGGTAATCTTAATTAAGTAGTGGATTAGTGACTGCAGATGACCATTCCATGTTGCAGTCACTTTACAACTACATGGTCTTCATCTTGAAGTTTTGATGGTGTTTCCATGTTTCTGATGTGTGTCATCCATCGCTACATTATGCATCTGTCATTGATTGCTATTTTCTAGTTCTCAACAACCACTAAACCTGTCATGACCAGACCGACAGCACCATGGTATAACGACTCTTCTGGTTGTACAGTAAATACTGTTTCACCATCAAATATGGCCATTCCTGATAAATCTAGAAGACGCTTCCTTTGTTCACAGAGTGGTCTATAAGCGCTCTTCGTTATGAATTATTGCCATCTCACCTCTGTCTGCATGGGTTCGAGTCTCAGATTCGGCCAATGTGGGTATGTGAGAAAGCTTACCAGTAGTTCTTGTGGGTTGGTGTTTTTTTCTGGGGTTTTCCCAGGTTCTTCCTCCACCATTAATACTGGCTGCAATGTTAGCCTATCATGTGCTGAAAATTGGTGTTAAACCCTACAACATCAACAATAACTTATCTTCAAATAAGTTATTTTTTTTAAAGATATAGTTGTGTGTACCCTCTAGAAACAAATACTTTATAAAACCTGCCTGGAAGGGATTAATTTAATATTTAATAGGCATCAGCACACCTATGGTTAAAGATCTTGTCTCACATGTGTAGATGAGTGTCTTATGCAAAAATTCTGATTTTGGCCAATTGGTTAGAGTGTACACCTAGGATGTGGGAGGCTGCTGGTTTGAACCCTGTGGAGTCACACCAAAGACATAAAAATGGTACTAACAGCTGCCTCACCTGGTGCTCAGTATTAAGAAGTTACTGTTAGCACTGGTCGGCACAGTGTCAGGATAATTTGACTGGATGGGTCATCATGCTACATATCCGGCTGTATGCTCCAGTGCTGGACATCACTATAAACTGCCACATTGCAGACATCATAGCGATATGACTGAATTTTTTTAAAAGCTATGTTAAAAATCCATATCACAACAACTACATTAAAAAATCCAGATCACAAACACACAATTCTGATCATTAAGGTCAAAATTTCCTGTTTTCCAATCTCTCACTGATGCATAATAATGGATTGTTTTTTTTCATAAGAAATGTAAACTGAGTGCCCAAGTCAGAACGGCATATTCTGAATAAAGTTACTATAAAGTAGCAATAAACATGCACTAAAAATCTGATCACTTTAGGATTTAGTTTAAAAATTTACACAGAACAATTCAACACACATCACCAGTTGCAGAACAGAGGCAGAGACTGTTGAGGTTATGGCAGTATAGAGCATGCAAATTAAGTACGGAAAATAGCTTGTACAGTTGATTTTTTTCATAAGTGAATATGAACTTTAAAAATTAACAATTGCAACGTTTTTTTAAAATCAAAACGGACTAAAGATGTTGTGCTTTTGAATAGGTTGATCAGTACAAACATCCTTTTTGCAAGACAAGTAACTTTTCCATAAATGCTTTTAGGATGCTGTATTGATGTTAATGTCTTTCATGAGTAATATGAAAAATTGGAAAAGTGAAGAAGGAAGTTGGCTAGTTTATCACCCTATGTGTGCACTGTGCAGTGTGATAACAGTTGACCATGCAATTAAAGATGGCAACCATGTGATGAAGACTAGAATAGAGGTATTCCTGATTGTTGTCTTACAGTTGAAAAGCACTCATACAGCTGTATGAATGTGAGACATATTTTTCTTGTTCTTTTTGTTCTTTTCCAGGCAGGATTCAACTCAAACATTTTTACTTCTAGCTCACTTGAAAATTAAATGCCAATAGTTTTCTATTCATTTTGAAAAACTGTGATTGGTTTGAATTAGTTTTGATACAGCTTTAATTTTATTTCAGGACTCTGAGGTTTACACATATTTGCTTCATCAAATTGCACCCAAAGAAAATGGGGTTACACTGGCTCCTCTTCAAGTAAGTATTAAATTTCAAGTGAGTATTAAATTTCAAGCGAGTATTAAATTGCAGTAGTGTATTAAATTTCAAGTGATATTAAATTGCAAGTGAGTAATAAATTTCAAACAAGTATTAAATTGCAAGTGAGTATTAAATTTCAAGTGATATTAAATTGCAAATTGCAAGTGAGTATTAAATTTCAAGTGAGTATTAAATATCAGGTGAGTATTAAATTGCAAAAATGCAGTAATTCATTACTGTTCACTGAGCTATACACTGAATCTTTGTGACATAATTATCATCAGTTGAGTTTTAAACATTAGAAACCTTTACATTGTGTATAGGCCATCTTGAATGCTTGATCACACCCCCCATCTTCATTGATATCTTAGCAAATATTTAGATATTGAGAGAAATTTACAGAGGTAAGGGTAGAAAAATATCAAGTATGTTATGTAGTTGGGTCCCTTATCTTTTCCATGCTATTTGACATTTGAATTTGAATGAACTGACGTGGAAGATGCACTTGATCCATTGTAAGCTGATTTGGGAAGTCATTAATCTCCAGTCTGCATTTGTTTATGAAGGACCATTATTAAACAGCCTTCATAATTGTCTGAATCTGATTTAAATGTCAGTAATGTTTCTTTTTGGAGTTCAACATTGTAATAAGTGTAAATTAGCTGAATATTTTAATAACTATTAATTAGCTGAGTGTTATAATTACTATAAATTAATTCAATGCTGTAATTATAAATTTGTCGAATGTTGTAATTACTGTAAATTAGTTGACTATAAATTAGTTGAATAATGTAATAAGTGTAAATTAGATTAATACAATAATAACTATAAATTAGCATGAATGGTGTAAATTAGATTAATACAATAATAACTATAAATTGGCATGAATTGTGTCTGTTTTTGAAAGATGAATTGTCACATTTCTTTAGTCTTCAAGAAACTGTCATGCTGTTTTACACAAGAGTTCTGACTTGTGCTCATCCATTTGGTTGTTGCATTTTAGATCTGTGTCTTTATAATACTACACGGTTGATTGTGAAAGTAACTGAACATTGAACATATCTTTGAATCAGTATATTTTTTTAACTTGGTTTTCATGTATACAACTTTGTTACACAAGTTACTGTTTTGATTTAAACCTTTGCAGTACATATTTAAATATTCAGTGAAAATTTATAGTGTCAGTACAATTTGTTGTATTGATTATACAGTATAGTCAAGTTGCGCAGCTGTGTTTGTAAATAGGGGATCCTTGTGAATGCTCATTTCAAATTAAACCTGTGAAACCAGCTGAATAATTTCTGTCTTTGGCGAATCTTTGCAAGCAAAAGTTGGGAAATTATTAATCTTGTTAATATTTTGTGTTTGTAATTGGAACAATTGCAGGCTATGAATTTATTCAGCAGAACCACAAGTTAGTAATGTCATTTGGTTTTGAAGTACATGTTGATGTCTCAGTCATTTTGCCTTAGCATTGTATAGCATATCAAGTTATTTGTAATGTCTAAACTGGGTTTTTGTACATGTTGATGTCTCAGTCATTTTGCCTTAGCATTCATATCAAGTTATTTGTAATGTCTAAACTGGGTTTTTGTACATGTTGATGTCGCAGTCATTTTGCCTTAGCATTGTATAGCATATCAAGTTATTTGTAATGTCTAAACTGGGTTTTTGTACATGTTGATGTCTCAGTCATTTTGCCTTAGCATAGCAAATTAAGTTATTTGTAATGTCTAAACTGGGTTTTTATACATGTTGATGTCTCAGTCATTTTGCCTTAGCATTGTATAGCATATTAAGTTATTTGTAATGTCTAATCTGGTTTTTGTACATGTTTGTCTATATGCAAGTGGTACATGAGGAAAGAAAATTGAGCTTGAGTGTTCAGTGTTTCCCAAGTGCTTCAGCAAACATTTGAACATGGCAGATGTTCTCAAGTGCATTTATTGATTTATTTGAACAGAAACAAATACAGCTGTACTCAGAGAGCAGGTGCATTTCTGATGTTTTTCTATGGCCAGCATAAAAAAGAATCACTATCTAACTAGGTGAAAGTGACCTGTTGTTTAAAAGTTAATATTGACACTAGTCAGTGTGGCAAAAAAAATCACTTGTGTCAAGTCAGTGTTATGAGTCGACAGGTACAAAGTGACCTGATGGATAAGAATTGATATTTACATTAACCAATATAACAAAAATCACCTGTGTTAAACTAGACAAGTGTTCTTGTGTGTAAGAATTAAATTTATACTTTTCAATATAGCAAAAGTCACCTATTTCACACTTGGTAAAGTTGGTCTGTTCCATATAAATTGATATTTGACACTAGCCATTATAACAAATGTCACATGTGTCAAACTTGGTAAGCATGACCTGGTCTGTAAATATTGATGTTTATGCTTGCCAGTAAATCACAAGAGTCACACCAGGTGAAGGTCACCCATTTCTGTAATGGTTGTCATTTACGTCGGTCAATATAACAAAATTCACAATAAGTTGAAGCATTGTCAGATTGTTGATGTCATGTGATTAAATAGATGCATTGAATGCTTTCAGAATCATGACTTGGAGGGTAGGGCAGGTGAAATGCTGGATGAGGCAGATAAAATTGGGTGCAAATCGTTTGTCACACCCAAGGATGTTGTAAATGGAAATCCCAAACTTAACCTTGCCTTTGTTGCCAACTTGTTCAACACACACCCAGCTCTTGACAAAGTGGAGGATGTTGATACAGAACAATATGAAGAAACAAGAGAAGAGAAGAGTAAGGGTTTTCACTTCCCACAAAAAGTTGGGAAATTTTTTTGTGAAATTTTTCAGAAATGATCACAATTAACAATAGTTTAAATTTGCAGGAATTTTATCCAACATTCTAACTCTGACCGTGTGTTTTTATAACTTAACAGAATACAAAACTCTGCTAAAAACAACAACCCAGAATACGGTTAGATAACTAGTCTTACAAAGCTTTGAAATTTAAAATAAAAAGAAAATCATGGATTCACAGATCCTTTTTGGTGTATGATTCTTCCTTTGTGTTGAACAAATTAGAGAATAACAATTTTGGACTTTTAGCTCATTTTACATCGCTAACAACCCTCATGATTTTGGTGTGAAATTTCACGACTTTTTCAGTGATTCATGGATTCATGCCACATGCAAAAAAGTTGCTAATTCCCCAGTTCTCAATTATTTTAAATCTTGAAGATTGTTTCACGAATTCATGTCAAAATTCACTAGTTTTTATCCCTATTTCCACTAAGTGCGAGCCTGGAGGGTTGGCAGCTATGGTTTTATGAATATTTACTTTTGATGGTTTTCAGATTCTTCAATTACATGAAGTATAAAATTGATGAGCATCGGAAATTTGTACATTTCAGCTTTAAAGCTGAAATTTGTTCCCAGAAAAGTGTGTGAATACAAAATTTGGGCTTGGGTTTTAAAGCCCCCTGTTTGGCTGGTGATTTTGCTTATCATTATTGATCTGTCTTATGCAAGTATTTGTTTTTACCACACCATTACCTGTATATGCACTAAACACCATTTCTCTTTATTAATAAGTTCTAGTTTTAAAAAACCACTGCTTATCATCAGGTGTAATAGTTCAGATTTACTGTTATGTATGCTTGCAAAATTTCACCTTTCTATACTGTGTACAGTATGAATTTTTAGAAATGTGATGTGAGTTATTATTGGAAAAAATTCATAGGCCTAAAATAAAATAAATTGGACTGTTACTGATGTATGTTCTCTAACAGTCTTTAATAAATGAAAAATTATTTGTTACACACCAAGGGACATCAGTTAAACAAAAGTCCAGATATATTTGGATGCAGTGTTTAATTTGTATTGAATTTCCAAATGCCAGTCTTAGTCTATTGATGAAGCATTTTTTGTTGGTAGTTGAATGTTAGTCTTCATTCTCATTTGTTTGTCGGATGTTAACATATTGAAAAAAACTGTTAAAATTGTGAAATATCAAGGAAGTTACATTCATTTTCTTAGTGTTATTCTCATTCGTTTTTTATTACAAACGTTATGTTCATTATCCGATTTTCTTTTCTCTTTTGCTTTTAGCATACTGTAACTGTTATGTTCATTATCAGATTTTCTTTTCTCTTTTCCTTTTAGTATACCATAACTGTTATGTTCATTATCCGATTTTCTTTTCTCTTTTGCTTTTAGCATACTGTAACTGTTATGTTCATTATCAGATTTTCTTTTCTCTTTTCCTTTTAGCATACCATAACTGTTATGTTCATTATCCGATTTTCTTTTCTCTTTTGCTTTTAGCATACCGTAACGTGTTATGTTCATTATCAGATTTTCTTTTCTCTTTAAGCATACCATAACGTGTTATGTTCATTATCAGATTTTCTTTTCTCTTTTAGCATACCGTAACTGTTATGTTCATTATTCGATTTTCTTTTCTCTTTTAGCATACCGTAACTGGATGAACAGCATGGGAGTTAACCCAGTGGTTCACTATCTGTACAGTGACCTTCAAGATGGTCTGGTTTTCTTCCAACTATTTGAAATTATCAAAAAGGGCTCTGTTGATTGGAAGAGAGTAATTAGAAACTTTAATAAGATGAGGATCAACTTTGAGAAGTTAGGTAAGGGATACTTTAAAAAAAGTTTTTTTTAAAAAAAATCTGCTCAGTTTGGACCAGGTATTTTTAAATTACATTTAGAAAATCAGTTATCATGGTCTCTTGTTAAATTCTAACAGTGATCATATATATATATATATATATATATATATATATATATATATATATATATATATATATATATATATATATATATATATGTATATATATATATATACATATATATATACATATATATATACATATATATATATATATATATATATATATATATATATATATACATATATATATACATATATATATATATATATATATATATATGTGTATATATTACATAAATTAGTTGTATTACATAAAGGATTTTGCTATTGTAAGATATCAAATATTTTGTTGAGATGTATTGACCCTTGTTTAGTTACGATGTACAGGCCTAGCAGTTAGAGTAAGGCCTTACAATCAGAGTAAGGCCTTACAACTAAAGTATGGTCTTGCAATCAGAGTAAGGCCTTACAACTAAAGTAAGGTCTTACAATCTGAGTAAGACCAATATGTGACTGGCCTTCCATTTATAATAAGACAAGCATTTAGACACCCATTTCAGGGAATTGAAAATTATACCCTACAGCTTAGGGCAAGCTGATTGGAAAATTTAACTTGCCTTGGCAAGTTTGAGTTGTCCATATACTAATTTAAATCCCTGACCCATTTAATAGCATCAAAGTCTTACTTGTGGGTTCCTTAATTCAATGATGTTATATCCAATAATTTATATATTCAATTTTATAAGAAATAATTAGGGATAATGTGTTGTGTGATAACTAGCAATTTATTTTGGTACTTGCAATAGAAATATTAATTTTTAATAACATCATTGTTTTACTTACATAGACTTTCATAAATGAAGAGCACCTGTTTCATAAAATTTCCACAGAATTTAAGGGTTTTCTACTCCTTCTTCAGAAAACTGTAACTACTGTGTGGAAATTGCCAGAGACAAAATGATGTTCTCTCTTGTGGGTATTGGAGGAAAAGACCTTCAGGATGGCCAGCAGACAGCCACTCTTGGTAAGAATCCAGTTCCCACTTTCTGCCTTTAACCTACAAAGTCTTCAAATTAGCATTTTCAAGTATCAAAAGTTCAAACAACCCTTCCTGTTTTTTAAAATCTGTGACTTCAGTTGTAAACTGCAAATCAGCCAAACTGTTTACTATTAAAGATGCCTTCTTACAGATTTCCTACTAATTAAGCTTTTTTAAAATCAGACTGCATCCATTTGTAAATTAATATTCTTTCACAGTCACTGTTGATATGGCATCCTACTGTTGACATAGCATTGTTTGTCTGACATTTTTATGTAAACCTTTCCTTCATTAGTTTTTATTATGATAATTAAGAAATCAGCATCAAAGCAGCTGTAGATCTTGCACTTTGAAGGGAAATCAAGTTTCATCCAGTTTGTGACATCACTTTCAACACCCAATCCTCAATCGCAAACTTCTTTTTCAGTTGTCCCCTGTTATTCCATAATCTATTAGCACATTCAGGCCTACCGCTTTGGTGGCCTAAGTGGTTAGAGCATCTGCCTCAGATGCTATAGGTTGTGGGTTTGAACCCATGCTGAGTCATGTCAGAGATTTATAAAAATGGTACTAACAGCTGCCTCACTAGGCATTCAGCATTAAGAGGTTAGGTCAACATGGTGTCAGGATAATGTGACTAGGTGGGACATCAATCTACATGTCTGTGGCCTGAGGCCCCAATTGCTAGACACCACTAAAAACTGCCACACTGCAGAAATTGTTGCGATTTGACAGAAAAGTTGTTACAGCTACCAGGGGTCATGCTACCATGTGAATTGGGTGACTAAGTCACCTAAAAAATATAATAAACTTCACTTTGTTCTGTTTTATATATATATATATTTGCATTGTCATTAAATTTTGAGATTACCCCTTGCCTTAGTTCTAGTGTTGTAGAGAAATCTATTCATCAAGACATCAAGTGTTTATATCAGTTACGCTGACAAACACATTCACAGAAAGCTGATCAACCATTAACCCTTTACAGAGTAAGTAACATGGTTTCTGCATGCTATCCCTTGATAATAAAAACATACAAACTTGTCTTTCAAAATTTTAACAGTAGCATGTAAATAGCAATTTGTGTTTTAAGAACAGAAATGGTGATCTGGATATTTTAGCTGCCTTTTTTGTACACTATTTGGTCATATAAACTTTAAGTGAACCAGTAACAGGGAAATCCCTAATGGCAGACATAGTTAATTAGATTATCTGATATCATAAATCATAAGGCAGATATATTCAGAAAAATATTAAATTCATAGAAAGCAAAGCCTAGATATTGTGCTGTTTAAGATTTAACTTTAAATGCAATTATGAAGGTCATGAAGGTTATGTTGTGGAATTCGTGAGATGCACTGTAAGGTGAAAGCAAATACTGTTTAACCAATGCCCAAAATTACTACAAGTATGCAGACAAATAAATAAAGCATAAATTTGCAATCCTATCAGTGGACTGTTGTAATGAAATGAGTGCATTATGAGAACCTCTCCTTTGAAAAATACTTGGCTGTGTTGATTCAGTTGGAAAGATGGGTTAATTCATATGTTGACAGTAAAGTAACCATGTATGTAATATTATGCATTTTAGTGTGTTAATTACGAATAGTTATGCTGTTTTATCAAACAAAGAGATTAGGATAAACAGTGTGATCTGAAGACACATGTGCATTTGCCTTCATGTACATTGTACAGGGTTTATTTCAAATGCATTTATAAATCTTTCAAAGTGCCATTGTTGTGTTTTAGAAAGTATATTTTAAAAAAAATTAAAAACCAAATTGATAATGGTAGTTGATTAAGCATTTTTGCTAACTTGCAGACATGATTTTTCTGTTTTAAAACAGAATTCTGCTTTTCTCCCGACTTGAATCTGATTTTTCTTGATATAGTCCGTTTTTTTTAAATAATGTCCGATCCGTTTTTTTTTCCGGTTTTAAACCATTCTTTTTAGTCCCATTCCGCAAATACCCTTGTAACGTATTTGCTCCATATATTAGTTAGCCCACGACTCTCATAAAGAGTATTCTGATTGGGCAAAAGTTTAAATTCATCCAATGAATCTTCGTGTAAAGGAAACTGATGGCAATGGAAAGAAGAAGCATGTTTGCAAAAAATGGCGTCCCTTGTTGTTGAGAGAGGCAATGACACGAAAAGTTTAGATAAAGATTTTTAAAAAACTGAAGGGAATGGCTGGAACGAATTGTCGATGGAAATTTAGTTGGTCAGTTTATAAGAAAACTAAACGCTCGAGGACTGTGATTTTGTGCCCTCTGCAATATATACATTACAGAAGTCGTGGTTGAAAGAGTCTGGAACCGCACCTACAAATGAAGCCCCCATATGTGCACTGCATGTTGCCAATACAAGCTGGAGCTTGAAAGGAAAAAGGCTTTCGTTGAGAAGGGAAAGACACGATTGCACATTGAGCCAACAAAATCATTGGTGCCAAAAAGGAAGACTGAAGAAATCTTTCTTAAAGCTGCAAAAAGAGCTCAACTGGCATATTAAAAGGTTGTGTTCAGTGGAAAAAAAGACAAGTGAATATATGGGATTATTTGTATATAGATGATGTATTTGGGTGTTTATTTTACATATTTGTTATGAAAAGAGCAGTGTAATATGTTGGCAGCAAAAAATGCCTAATAATTGACTTAATCATGATGTGAACTCTGACATGCACATGAAACAACTTAAGTATCAATAGTATTGGAGAACAAATTCATGTGACAATAAATATTGTAAAATTATTTAAATTTTTGATAAGTTTGTTAGTTTTTCAAATGATTATTTTATTACATATTATGGTCACAATTTGCACCAGGACCAGATTTTCATGCGTGTAAAATGTATTTTTAGTCGGGGGGTCTTCGAACCCTGGAATCCCCTGATCAGGGGCGCTGCCCCTCGAGACCCCGTTGGGGGAGTACCCCCCAACCCCCCCTTTCACATTTTCAGTTTTTTTTTAACGGTCAAAATCATGTCTGAACTTGCAATTACAATAATGTTATCTGGTTACTCAGTTAAAAATTTCTTACAATGTAATATATGTTATATTCTCTTTTGGAGTCATATGGCCACAATTTTCTACTTGAAAATGAAGTATAGTCCTACCCGTTTATGTCGAAATCCTCGGGCCCGATGAAATATTGTTGACATAGGCGGATGTCGAGATAAGTGTTTGGGGGGGGGGGGGGGGGGCTGAAAAAAGGTAAAAGTTAATATTCATCAGCAGAGGGTGACCCGTCGTCAGTGAATAGCATTTACACTCTGAGAAAACAATGGAAATTTTGAGTACATTAAGACAGAATCAGTGTGAGATACACCTGTATATTGACAAATTACATTCTGGTTACCTTTGTGTAATAAAATCCAAATTAAAATATTGCATCGATCACATCCTGATACGAAAAACATGATATTCAACGTCGGCATTAGCACATGGTTGGATAGTTGTTACTTACATGCTTCATGTACATGTACTTAAATTGGCCTTGATTTTGGTCAGTCTGTTACCATCTTATTGAGGCTACCAAGGGGATGGGGCTATGCACAGGGAAGTGAGAAACTGTCAACAGTATACATATTCTCCACAAATACTTTTGTATCTGATGTTATGATGAACATGAAACACTTGTTGCAGTGAAGTTCTCCACACTAAGTTTTTTGCGCAAATGCTGCATTGAATCATTTTGATGCTTCCTCCACATCTTCAAATGTAGCAGTCTTTTGCTTCCTTTGGGGAGCGCGGTTACCTTCAACGTAGTCTTTCTTTATAGACTCAGCAGCTTTCACCCTTCCTGAACGGGTGTTATTTTTAAGTGAAAATTTTTCACAGACCTCTTTGTGTGATGTTCATCCCTCAACTTCCTTAACAGCCAGATATTTAGTTTCCAGAGACTGTAAATTTAATTTGCATTTTACACTGCTTTTGGTAGCCATCGTAAATGTAAATAAAGTTAAAAACAAAACTTTCACAGCAAAAAAAGACTAGTTTAATCACCGATCATTTTTATATAGGGGATTCAGAAAATCACGTATATAGGAGTCCTCTATATGCATCAATTTCCTGGACGGCAAATGTAAGGGCTTGCTAGTCCTTCTTTGACCACCTGCTGATTGGGAAATTGTGTTGATCAATTAGCTGTGTTGATATTTACAGTCAGAAAATTCAGTGGCTGAAAGACCCACAGATGTACATGCTGTCATTGTAAGAGTACATCAGAAGAACATGAACCACAAGCTAGGTGGCAAGATCAAAGACTTAACTAGCTGCAGAGTGGTGAGAAATGGTGCTGCTATGTTGTTGTTTTTTTATTATCCGACCGCGACATTAAAGCTTGGCGGCAAGATCAACTAATTGTTGAACAAAGTATGGGTCGGAACTGGCAGCTTGTCGACATAAATGATTAGAAGACAAAGGATTTGTTAAAGCTGGGACCAAGGGTTTCTGTCGACATAAACGTTTATCTTTTATCTCAACGTCGACATAAGCATGACAATTTGATAGTAATAGTAGACCAAGGGACTGGGACTTTGCTTTTTTATCAACATAGGTGGCTTGTCGATATAAGCGATGTCAATATAAACAGGTAGGACTGTATTGCATAAATTCAGTGTTAAATGCAAATATGAGTACTGGGAAATATAGGGCATAATTCAAATAAGAGAATGTGTATACACACACACACACACAATACGAATCATATGGTGAATAACAGGAATGGATGATAACACTAACTTCAACATGAAGAGTTGTGAGCTACATATGCTGTCCATTGATCCAAATTACATAGTTTCTTTCTAATGGTTCAGCCATTCTAATGACACAACCTGGTTCATTCCTAAGAACAGTTTGCCCGTTACTAGTTAGCTTACAATAATAATTCATTCCCTCTCCTTGATTGATCTGTTGAGAGAAGTAAACCAGCAGGACCTGGTTCAGGCCCTCAGATGTTAACTGAAATTCATATACAATATCCACATCAACTGCGAAAGACTATTCCTACAGCTGAGGACAGGAATGCAAGACATAACTCACAAGCACTGGGTGAATAGAGTTATAAAATCACACAGGATGAACTGATTTCATACACTGATGAATATTTCAGGTCATAAAATATTAGCTACTTCCATTCACCTGGACTTGAATGTAATGTCTTAGTTCGGGACATTGCAGAGTTGTTGAAGCAAGGTATCAAGGGGGATAACTCTAGACGACTCTTAACAATTTAGTTATCTTGCTAAATTATGAAAAATGTTATGCTCTTTTGGATTGTTTGATTTGTATTTATCGTTGTAAGTATAGAATATACATTCATCTAGAAGCATGCAATATTTTTACCAGTTTGTCATGTTTAATATAAATTGCTGTTTTGTTGTCCGTTAGCTCTTGTTTGGCAGTTGATGAGAGCCTACACATTAGCCCTGCTGACGGAGTTGGCCGGAGATAAACAGCATACTATCAAAGAGAAAGACATTATTGAATGGGCAAATCAGAAGGTATTGTTGATATTTTATCAGTCATGGTGCAAAGTAATATTTGAGAGTCTACTTATTTTGCTTTAAGGACTTTTCTAATTAGCAGTACAAGTACTTTACAAATAATATTTGTAAGCACTTAATGCATACTTTAGACATTTTAAATTAAAAAGTGTTTAAAATGTTCAGAATTGATTTCAAAGTAAAAAGGCATCATTTTATTAAATGCAAAATTTCTTTATTTTGATGTATGTTTTTGTTTTTTAAAAACAATTTACATTTTTATACTACATTTATTGAATTTATAAACTAAAATGTATGTGCTTATTTTTCAGTTGTACAGTATAATGTCCTTCTTTATATCAATTTGATGAAATGTCCATTTTGGATATGAACACTATAGACTAAAACTCTTTTAATGTTATGCAATTTTTATGTAATTTGGTAAAATTGAGAGATTTAAGACATACATTTTCTCTCTTATTGACACACAGCATATTGAATATGCAGAGTTGCAAATTGTATATCCTTACTGTTGAACTGAGTCCAACTGCATGGACCCAAATCAACCATTGCATAATGCACTAGTTGACAGCAGATTTGAGTCTTTGTAATGGCAGATCAGAGTCTATGTTTCAAAGCTGGACGCCATTTTTGTTACATTTTTGCAATTTGTAATAATACTAGTTTTTCAGCATGGTACCTCTGTTTCTATATTTTGCCAGTTTTCTGTCGATCAAACGTTTGTTACAGAGTGTAACAGTTTTGAACTCTGCCATGCCAGATACTTTTATGGACTTTATCAAGGTCCAGACCATATACAGAAGTTTAGCCTCATGATCAAGGATCAAGGTCAATAGTGGGAACGAATGTGCGAGATTGGCCATTCATGATGCGTTTGTTATCAGTGAGATTTATCTGTTTAAAATCTGCACATTTATTTACAGTAGTCCTCTGTTGTGAAGTGTACTTTCTAAGAGATCAGAAGCTTCATTTCCTGCCCTCAGAATTTTATATTTTACCATTTTGTCCCTGTCATTATTGACCACCCCATTTGAAAGACCATATTCTCATTGCAGATAATGTTGCCTCATGAAATAGGCTGGCCATTGTTTCTGGTTTATCTCAAAATCCATACCTATATATATGTAGGAGCAGGATTAAAGATTACAAATGGATGCCATTTACTCATCCTTTCCACAATAAATTTGGCAATAATAAAGAACCCATCGAATGACTGTTCTATATTGTATTAAGATAGATCATCCATGTACCATGCGTCCTTAGTTGTTACATTTTTGCCAGAAGTGAACAATTGGTACAAAATGTAGCTTGAAATGAAACATTTTGTAGATTTGAATTCACTGCATTTCATGGTAAAGACTCTGAATCAATTTGTTGATGTGGTTTCAGTTGAAGATGGCGGGCAAGCAAACCAGTTTCCGTGACTTCAAGGATGCATCTTTGTCAGATGGAAAAGTCATCATAGATCTATTGGACAGCATTGTGCCAGGAAAAATAAACTTCAGTCTGGTGAAGGACTGTCAGAGTGATGAGGTATGCAGATAAATCCATTAAAAATGTAGCAAGACCATCTTTTAAGGCAGATCACACTATTCATATCTACAGTTGCTGTTTTCCTAAAACGTTTCTTGTGAGACATAGTCTGGTATCTCATCGAAAAGCATTGAAAATATTTGTCTTTGATTTCCTTTGATGATGATGTGTCTAATTAGTCAAGGATAATCTTAGAATATAATGGATCAGATTTTTCATAAACCATTATAGTGAGACGATGACTAGTTAAGTAAAATTAATGAAAGAATCATGACTGTCTTTTGCTAGGTGCAGAGTTATCTCCACTTAAAGACATGTCATTGTTTTACACAGCGAAGCAGGAACTTGCAAGAGCAAGAAGAAAATGTCATTTAGTTACAAAGCATCAAATCAAAAAGATGAAAGTCTAACATTCTGTTTAAGAAAGTTCTATTTATGGAAGGAATAATTGTACACAGTAAAAAATGTCTCTGCAAATGATGAGACAAAGTAAAAGTTTTCTTGTACTGAAACATAAAAGTTATTTTTTTAATTCATATCATTTCCTCCAAGATCATAAATCGGTAAGTTTGCAAATTATTTTTTTTCTTACTTCATGGTACTCACAATATTTTTAGTTCATGCTAACTTTGTTTCTTTTACTAATCAAATCATAAGTCTTACTCGTCAGTTCCAAACATTTGAATTTATAAGAACCAGCTGCAACTTTCTTTTTTTTGTGCATTTGATCTTGAAATGTTGTTCTTGGTATGTTAAATATTTAATTACAAAGTTCTATTTTAATAAGTTTATGTTCACAGAAGAGGTAAAAGCTGTTTAAGTTCATTTTTTAATTTTCAGAGTGAATGTGTGAAATAAAATTTTCTTTGTTTTCACTTTACATTTTCACAGTAGCATCTTGTTATTGACATGTCTGTCATACCTGTATGTCCTTGCAAATGGAATATTTAGTTTTAACAAGAAGGAACTTTATTTATCTGTGTTTAGAGTAAAAGTAATAAATCCACAGTTGATGAAACGAAAATTAGCTTTACATTAATTTGTTTTATATTAGTGCTTTTCAAAAAAGAATTATCATGCATTTAATATTATTCCAATGAACACATACACACACATGATATCTGGAAGCTACAATTTCCATTCACTGCCTGGAATCAAAATCTTCTGACAAAAGTAAACATAGAATGTGTCAACTGATATTATCTTGATATTATCAGAACTGAGGGGGATCTAAGTTGAATTTTACCACTCTTAAGCCACTGTAATAACACCGTGATGACCAGAAAGTAATTTATGGTACCATGTTATGGATGATATTTAAGAAAGAGATCATACACATGTACTTTGATCAATTGGCTTACTGTTATTGGCTGTGTCGTCTCCCTTTCATGTTGAGTATAAGCACTTGATCTTGACATGTTTGATCTGTACTCATACAGGTGATAGTAGTTCTAACCATTGAAGCAGCCGCAGTTTGTTGTTTGCATGATTTTGTTTATTTTGTACTATTTTTCTTTTTTGGTATATGTAGAGGTTAAGTGAAATTAAATATAACAAGCTAAACCATGAATTTATGTGGCCACAAAAATGTCTTTATTTCAAAACCATGGAGATGGAGACCCATGATCATAAATGATATTAATATGATATAGTGTGATGCCATTGGCGCAAACTTCTAAAGGTTAAAGGTTATTTCTAATGCTTACATATTGTAATAAAAATGTTAATGGATGTAAACGGCAGATTTTTGCTTCTTATGTAAGAATAGAAAATATGACTTAACAAAGAGTTATCATTCTCATTATATAATCTGTTTTCAATGTTGAAATTTTATATAATCCATAAGCATACCAGAACAAGGTGAATTATTTTTGTAAAATATGCAACTTCAAAAACAGGTATTTTATTAGTCATTAACTCATAAATAGTCAACTTAGTCAGATAATTATGTGGGTCATTGACCATTTTTACCAATTTGGTAACTAATACGAAACCTATTATATAACTCATGGAACTCATAACAAGGTTTGGTTTGGTTTGGTGTGTTACGGAACAGCAATACAGGTAAGCTATTAAGTTTGGAGATGATTGGAGTAAAGCATTCTGCCCGAGGACGCCATGGTAACTGACCTGGGCCTGGATTTTAGGTTTCAAACCTGCACATTTTTGGTCAGGAAGCTGTCATACTAATCACCAAGCCACTGTAGCGAGCTCCTCTGATTAGCAATAGATCCATCAGGTAATCAGGCTATGAGTTTGAAAGGTTTGCAATGTTTTACCCATTATTGTGTTGTTTATTGAATATCTTGAATAAGTTCGTGTTTAAAAATAATATGTATGAAACAAGAAAAATGTCTGGTGTAGAAAGATTACATTTATTAAATGTGTTTTAATACAGTTCTTTAAAAAAATGAACACGTGTAAGAGCTATTTATCTCAAGGCAAAAATAATTGACTTTATTAAAAAGTCAGAAAATAGTAAGCTGAAAAGGCCTCACAGAACATTCAAATACCTTGAATGGCTTTGCAATATAGGATATTGTGAGCGTCATTTGTTGGTGAATTGGTGAATTTCCTAAGAGAAATAGTTTTGATATTACTCCAGTAAATTAAAACAAATATTTCTTCATGATGGTCAATAGACACCAACAACATTATGGCCAAGAAATCTTATCTGCCATTTTGTCAGTTGCTTGGTCTTGTGGGAAGCATGTGCCCCTATAACACAGGAGTACCAGGTTCCAATTGTGCAATACGCTTATATTTTTCATTTTTTTTTAATTGTAATTTTTACCTCAAATAGAAGAAAGCAAATTATGTTAATGCTGATATTTTTGTAAAAATATGTTCAGAACACAGCAGGACCTAACTCTGCTAACCTTTATGTTTTGAGCATAAAAGAAAGACATTGTGCTTGGTCTGAATGAATAACGCATTTATTCTGTCTTATTGATGAAAAACTAAGTTTTTGTTACCTATTGGTCTAAATATATTCAATGTTGACTCGATACAAACAAATATCCTCACTAGTTTTACTAGTACAAAACACTGGATATGGGTAAGGCAATGCCACATCAATTGTTATTTGATAAATATATGTTTGATAAAAGTTTTTATTAGAGGTCCCAGAAAATTACAAGATCCAGAAGAGTTCTGTTTGTGGATTTTTTTTTAGTGCTGACATTACAGATATCAGCATTGCTAGGTCTCCTATTATTGGCAAAAAGAGGCGAGACGAAAATAATGAACTTTGGCCATTTTAGTTTTTTATAAGGCATATTAATTCAGTAATGTATAGTAATGAGGTTTGTAAATGTTTATTCTTTATTTTTCAGGACAAAATGGCAAATGCCAAGTATGCTATTTCGATGGCCAGAAAATTGGGAGCTCGCGTGTATGCCTTGCCAGAAGACATCGTGGAAGTTCGCCCCAAGATGATGCTAACAATATTTGCCTGCATCATGGTTAGAGGATACAAAGGCTCAGAACATCAAACGGAATAAAATTATGGGAAGATCACTTTCATAAATTTATCATTAAGATCAACATAATAGATTTCATACTATGACATTACTTAGAGAGAAAATGCTTTTATATCTGATCACATTAGTTGGAAGAACTCGTTCGCTCATACAGAAGAGTTCGTATTTTACTTTAAAATATTTTAACATTAGACTTTAGGATAAATGCGACTTTTATTGAAAGAATTAAACCCTGCTAGCTTCTACATCGACGACTATCAGTCATAGGGTGGGTGTATCTTTCAGTTCACGTTACTCTACGAAAAAGAAGAGACCAAGTATTTTGAAAGAATAAAGAGGAATAGTTTCTTCTGTGTTAATGCAGGTTTGTATGGTGGAACTTGACACATAATGAAAAGATTGTCCGAATGTGCATTCTTGGCTCTCATTTTTATTCTCAGTCTCCTCGATGCAATTAAAACAAATCATTATTGCCATTAAAGTCGTGAAATGTTCATGCCAAACAGCTTATGATGTAGCATTCCATTCATTCTTTGTTGTTGAGCCATAACTTGGATGCTATCACAAATGTTGCAGATTTTACTGATCTTGTCTAAGCACATGCAACCTGTCTTCTAATGGTGAATTAATGGTTTCTGTCATTTAGTCCGAAACATAGAGGTAATTTATCAGTCTGGTACAAAAGCCTACAGTTTATGCAAGATGTTGGTATTCTAAATTTATGCTGTGCAATCTACTCGATGAAACTTTTCCCCCAAGGAATGCAAGTATTACAGTTTTACATTAATCAGGACATACTAACAGACAATGCAGGTATCGATTCCACTTCAACTTTGATGACAATTAGTTAAAAATATACATTCTTCAGTTTTGTATTTTCTTTTCTTTGTTGTTATGATTTATATTTAAATAACAATCTAATCTTGTTTAAATGAATACATTGCCAATGTCTTGTGATCATTTGGAAAAAAAATATTTAAAGGAATAAAGATAAATGTAAAGGAGAATATATTAACTTATTTTTATTCTCGGTGAGCTTTTCATCTGTATCATAGAGCAACAACAATAATAATAATGAATTATTTAATGTGGCTTTTTATTTTTAAATTATTGGTTTTGGCTTTTGTCAGTTATTTTGCCATGGATAAGCTCAACAAATTGTGCCATGGCAAGGTACTCTACTCAAGGGTATTTCAAACAACCCATTTGTTTTCTGCTTTAAATTTGCAACCCACTGACAAGTTGTATGCTTTACTGACTGAAGTTCAAATGTTTCTTTTTAACCAAGAATATTGTTCACAAGAAGAAAGAATAAATTAAACAGTCCATGCACGACACATATATACACTTAAACAGAATCAAAATGTTGCACAGTTGTATGTAAACAAGAAGTTGTTTAGAAGGCTTGAGGAGTCCTGTTAGTTCTGAAGCAGACATATGCATATCAATTGTAATTGTCTCAGTATACATATATATATATTGGTATATATCATTCATTTGTATTAATTGCCTAATCTGTGATGTCTGTTATGTTTTGTCATTATTTGAGTGGAGTTGAGCTATTTAATAATAAATCAAGGGACATAACTAGTTGTAAATTTTTTACCAGTACCAAATAATCTATATATATGGATGAAAAGAGTAACTACATATATATCTTTGTTAAAATTTGTATACAATTACTTTGTTTAAATAGAACATGACGATGTATTTTCTATATATGTACTGTATTTAATTTTCCATAGACATTGCTTTGAAAATTGTTGTGCTTGTTAAATTTTGATTAGAGAAGATTGGTTTAGAACAAATATTGTAATTTGTATCTTTCTGGATTAAAAATGAAAGATGGTTTTTAAAAATTACTTTTTGGGACCTTTTCATGTTAAGGTCTGAATTACCAATGGGATAAAAATTAAATGATGGGTACATTATTTTATTCCTTGTTAAAAAATGAGCAAGAATGGTTAATGAAACAATAGTTTATTCCGACATTTTAGATCAGTTTTACAAATTGCATTCATTTTAAAAGAGAAAAGAAGCAAGACTGCCTTACCTTGATATTTCTATCCATTATACTGTTTTTGACATTCTATACTACTAATTGCTACCTTTCTTACCAAAAACAAGAGAAATTAATATATCCACTGGCATTGGATTTTCATGTATTATGCCACTGAAGGTTTGTATTTCCATTGTACTATTAGATGTTAATATGGTCCAAGAAACAATTGTTGATCTGTCTTTAGTTTTATAACCGCCTTGAAAACCTTTTACAACATTCACTAATTGACATGTTGGATGCCTTTGAGGCTTTCTGATATCAGTTGTTATCTGTATTATTTGAATATTTTGTGTTTGCTATGAGCCTTGGTGCATTATTTAGTTAGACCAGTTTTTATATGCATTGTAAGATATTCTTTGATACCAGAAACATTTTTGTTGTAATTTTTTAAAATTCTAAGTAATGAATCAGCTTTGATGTTGGTAAATTTGTTGTATTATTAATAAGAATGCATTTGGGTAAAAATAAACCAGTTTCCATACAAATTTTCACCTTAAGTCTATGATAAATTAACTTTGTGAGAAATGAACATTAACATTTTAATGTCCTGAAATTTTGTGTTCATATTTTATTTAGAAACAAAACCATGTAAAGTGGTATAAGCCATCAGTTTTGACAAATTTCTGACCTATCCTCAACTCTCCCTCCCTACTTAAAAAAAAACAGCCAACTTTTGTGAGTACTTTAAAGAGAACATGGAGAAAGGATGATAAATGGGGAAAGAGAACAAATCAGTATGGATTGTATATGCTTTTCATTAGATTCTTAAGGTTTTTGTATGGTGGCAAATTGAGTATTTTCTTTAAAAAATAAACCAATGGAATAAAATAAGTGCTTGGCTAATGTTTACACGTTGAATTTTTAGCATAAAGTTTATATTTATGTATTTAGATATACTTTATATAGTAAATTTTTTAAAGATCTGTATTTTCTTCCTTTATCGCTTCAATTTATTGGGGGTAGGGAGAAACTAAATATTTTTTTAGTTGGTTATAGTCAGAAATACACAATTTCAATATAGTTTAATACGCCATTGATTTATTGAGCTGTGAAATGCGATAAATAATTGATGGAAAGCACATAATGTTTTAATTGCCTTCATAACATGATTTTAAAATATCCCCTGGCAAAATAATTTTGTGGAGATGGAACCATGGAGACCACCAATATATCAGTGCAGAGCATTTGTGACCTATTCATCCAATTCACTAAATAATGACATGTCCTTGAACAATATTTTTCAATTTAACATTCCTTAAAAGCAGAAACAAGGGACCAGTCTTGAACAATATTTTTCAATTTAACATTCCTTGAAAGCAGAAAGAAGGGACCAGTCTTGAACATCTACAGAATTCCTAAGTTGAATAATAGTAAAAATTAACTGACTTTTATTGTTGTTTTTTTTAAAAGATTGTATGCTTGTGTCAAGAATGGTAATTTATAGGATAGGTACGTATCAATGTTAAAGATTTAGATTATGTAACAATGCTAGACATTCATGAATAAAAGTCTATAATCCTTTTAATACACTAGTTTATATTGTTCTTTGTAGAAAGTTGAACAGATTATCTTCCTTGAATACATAATTTAAATGAAATCGATGAAAAAAGTTGAATAGAGGATCTTCCTCAAATAAATGTTTTAAATGAATCAATGAAAAAAATTGAATAAAGGATCTTCCTCGAATACACGTTTTAAATGAAATCAATGAAAAAAGTTGAATAGAGATCTTCCTCTAAGTTTTAAATGAAATTAATTATTGGCAAACACGGATATTGAAATCATTCTACAAATTTTGAAAGGTCTTTGGAGTCTAATAACATATTAAACAAGAGACCCACTTAAATACAGTTTAAAAGTTGACTTTCCTATGTACATATCACTATTTACAATGGGAAATAGTATGTCGTATTAATGCTGAAGGCCTTGCAAGTACATTATCAAGACAAACATCCTTTTCGAAAATTAATTTTTAAAAAATATAATTGAATTGAATTTTTTTTAATACCCCCCCCCCCTTTTTTTTTATAGTCTACATAACTTAGAATGTCAAATTTTCATTATAAACTTGTACAAATTCTGCAAAATCTGGAATAGTTGGCATCTGTGCAGACCTGTAGTGAGATATTAGATTCCATAAAAATATTTCTAGTTTTCAGTCAATTGTTTTAAAAAAATATTAAATTGGCTGATCCAGAAACTTAAATGACCTCGACTAATGCATACCATGATGTATTCACCAGGTATGATGTACTTTAATTTTTTTTACAAACACATCATTTGCAAAGAGCTTCAAATGATTGACAGGTAACTTCGGGCTATAAACTTGTTTACTAAATGTCAGTCGTAGATGAATACTTGACATCCTAAAAAATGAGGTGGGTTTTTTCCAGGGAAACGAAAGAAAACAAAGAGATGTTGAGTGGGAAATCACTTACCCTTGCATTCCTGAAACCAAGAATTGGATTAAGACCACAAGTTTTACATTTTGTTATCAGTTGCACAACAGATTTTGCTAAATTATGAGATGGCTAAGATTGTGTCAGGAGCCGAAAACCACTGAACATGGCAGAGTAACCAAGTATCCTCACATGTATCAGAGTCAGGGATTTAACCAAAGACTAGAGAGGTACAAAATGGTGGCTATTCCACCTTAAAGGTCATGCTTAACTCTGAATGCAAGTCAAAATATGTGTTGAAATTCTAGTGCAGAAAAATACTCAATGCGTTGAGCACAGGGAAAAATCTTGTGTAGATTGCAGGTCTCGTTATAGTTTGCCTTCTGATCGAGGATGTTGTAATTAATGCAATACTTCGGAGTGGTTTAGCACTGCTCACTACCTAACATTGTTATGAACCTAGAGTAAGTTCAGTGCTAATCAAACATCACTTCTGTACATGCCAGTTCAAGTCTTGGCTAGACTAACATGGACATATGACAAACTTGACAACAGATTTCTGTGGGTTATGGTTCTTCCCTCTACCAAAGTATACATAAAGTTTAGTATGAGACGTGCTGAAAAATGGCATTAATCCCTGCCCCAACAAAAATAACCCCATCAGTAATAAAGATGTCATTGGGTATACAAGTAACCGCCAGTTAATAATAATCTGGGTAATAAAGTTAACTGGGTACCTGTTTAAAAAAAGTATTCTAAGTTCAGATCGAGACAATAAATAATGATTACAGGTAAAGACTCGTGTCCTGTGCACATTTATTCATCAAAGGGACTCTTATGACCAATTACAATTTACTTGTCATACATGTACTATATATAATACAAAGGAGGATGCTTTTCTTCTTTCTTGAAGACAACCTGCCCCAACTGTGCCTGTCCATGGATTGTAGGCCATTTTTTCTTGCGACTTAAATACACTTGTTTTGAGATCCTGATGACATTAACTAAGTCAGTACCCTTTGTTGACAGTAAGAAATATTTGAAGAAATAAAATTTAAATATGTACAATTCAAATAAAAGTACAATATAAATGTCCAGTTTAACTAATGCCATTTTCGCCAAAAGTTTGTGGCCTTGGAGAGAGTATTAGCTGTTCAAGTCAGGACCGCTTTTCACGTATGTTTACTGGACTTTTTATTATTATTAGTGGGAAAACCAACATTTTTGTCATGGCGAAGGCATACAAAAACTTGGTTACCGTAACATGCACTTTTTATACTATTTTAAGAAAGAATGAATAAAATGGACAACTTTACAGTATTAAATGTTTCACTGAAATATTTAAATATAAGGGAAATCTTTGTTATTTAATAACACTGAGAAAAAAAAATCTAATAAAAATTGACCATGGGTGTAATTATGGTCATTTTTGCATTAATTTTACTTGAAACAGTTCCAAGAATACAGATAGGCTTCTTGACTGTGAAACTGCTTGTCATAGATTCATTCTAATTTGATACGTAGCAGACCAGACTAAAATTAAAAATAAACGGCACCAGGTATCATACAAAAACAACAGTCTGTATCAATGTGACTGAAAAATGTATCAATGTGACTGAAAAATGTTAGAGAGGGATTTTGTGAAACTTCAAAACATATTGCACTGAGCCTCTATTAAGAGAAGAACCATGGTCAGTCGAAGATACTAAAAATGTCATCACATGTGGACTTTACGACTATTCACTAAAGTTACTGTAAACAAGTTAAAGTGTTGCGCATAAATAATTTATCCATTTCTTCGGCGTCTATACTCTTGTATTCACTAAAAATCCATGTGGATTTGGCCCATTTGTGGTAACAAATTTAACTGCAGATCTAGGTAAGTAGAAAAAATAAATGTACGCTAAAATAAATATGTACATTTTTCACATAGTTTGCTGTAATTATGGCATGTAATATATAGATTGATATTTTTTTGATCGGATTAGGCTTTTTTTTTTGCCACTAATAAATAAACTATGCAATGAAGCTTATATCATTCTTGGGTGTTGGCATGTGTGAAACTACAACAAAGCATTTAGGTTTACATTTAATACCCTATCGTTAGGCATGACATGTACCTGGTAGAAATTTCTGAAACTTTTGACATCGATTATCATTAAAAAGCTGTCCATGAAGCCATACAATACGCAGTGTGACAAAATCATAATATCTACATATATTTTACTACCACTAATGTTCATAACGGTTTTAATGATGGACCATGTAATAAGGGAGGTCTGTATATTCCCAAACTCCCCTTTATATTTTTTTGTATGTAGCCAGAAGATTTGGATAAAATGAAGCTCTTCCGTGTTTATATATTTCACAATAATGTCCTTTCAAAAGAAAACAGAAATCAACTCCTTCTGGAGGTTTATCTTTTTATTTTATTTTTTTCTGATGACAGTGACAACAGAGTTACATATAAATAGAACTACATGGATACACATTCACCTAAAAAATCGTCTACAACTGGTGTTGTTGAATAAAGAAAACATTTACAAATTAAAAGCAATGGTTATTAAATCAATTTACATCATAATTGAAATTTTTTTTTCTTATTTGTATCCAGTGCAAACTATGCTGCAAACAGCATTAAGCAGACGTCATTAGAGAAAAAAAAGCACCAAATAAAACCTATTCTTAAAAGCAAATATATTCAGTGTAACTGAATATAATTTTATCTTGGTATTAAAGTAGGTATATATGTATCTTCAATTCTCATTAAAATATTACTTAAAAATATCAAAAACCATGAAATGGAAATCTGACATACTTGTTATTTTGTGCATCTTGCAAAAATTCACAGTCAAGTCTGCAACAAACACTTTCTTGACTCGTGCCTTTACGAAGCACATTAAATGATCCTTAACGTCTATTCTATGGAAAATCTGACAATCCATGAATGGAGTGCCATTTTTTTATCATAGATAATGTGGCAAAAACGCATAGACAAAGATCTGCCATTGCATAATCCACTGGCAGGTATCAGTCTACACTGTTTATATGGTATCACATTTAAAAAAGGAAATATATATTTTACTGATAATTGTACATGGAGTCTCAAGACATTATTTGCACCAAAAATGATAGAATAACTTAACATCTAAATGTGGAAAGCATTAAGGATATAACTTGTCTGCAGAGGAAATTTTTAAAATGTAAAATAAAAAATAATGTCCATTTTTCAAACAGAGGAATATCTGATAGAATATTAAACTGAAATAGACTTTACATCACTAAGTTGTCTTTGTACTGTTCGTAGAATAGTAACTGAAATAGATTTTATTTACATCAATCGTCTTTGTACTGTTTGTAGAATATTAACTGATATAGACTTTACATCAACAAATTGTCTTTTTACTGTTCTTTAAGCATGTTCAATTACCAATTCTCAAACAATCTTCAATGATCAAGCCAAATATTATGCTGTCCACATCATAGATTTTGTTCCATTTTCATGTGTGACAATTCTACTAGGTATTTAGTTGGGTATTTTTAATAATGGCATACTAACAGGAAAATCTGACTTGGTCTGTTTATTGGAACATTTATTTTCTGTTACTGAAGTCGAGGGGTAGTGGCTATTATTATCTGATGGGTGATTATCAGAAGATTTATGGTAACTTCTTAATATCCAAAAATGTATAGTAGAATCTAATTTTAAAGGAAATTCTGAATGAAGATAATTAAATGATATCAGCATTTCAGGAGACATGTGGTAAAATAAACTGGATAAATTTGTTCCAAATAAATTAGTTGTTACTTTATAGTTAAGCCTTCTATTAAATGCAATTCCTTTGAATTCACCACTGCAAATCCTACTAGTTTTTAAAATGATTAAATTTTTGTCAAGTGTACTGACAACTAAAAATATTGGGAAATTAAGTTTTAATTTTAAAAAATCACAATTCCTTATGTATTAGTCCCTGCAGTTGAAATTGCTGTCACAAAACAAGTACTCTTGCTGAATGTGAATACATTTTTTGTTCATAAAAAAAAGCAATTGATAGGATACTATCAATTTTCTGTCCCTGTAGACATTAGGCTTAAAAAGTTTGAAACCATTGAGGTATTTAGAATATAAAATGTCTCCCAATAAAATGGAGAGAGATTAACTAATCAAACAAAACTGCCAACAGCACAAGAATATCTACATCGATCTCATTATATAGCTAAATAGCACTTCTGACATCTATTACTAAAAATATTTTGACACCAGAAAATATTGCTAGTTCACTAAACATATTAATTGGGAACCTCAATTACAGAGCAATTACTATTCAATATCTTACATATAAATTGATAGCTTCAATATAATACCGACATGCATGAAAATATACCACTGCCTTGATAGACAATGTGCCTATTTGATCTAAATTAAACAAGAAAAGATTACAGTGCTCAAGTTTTGTCATTCCACCATACTTCAGCCTTTTGAACAGCTTACAGAAAATTAAAAAAACAAAACAAATGGAAAATAATTATAATTTAGCTTAAATCACTTTTGGAATAGATCTGCACAGAAAACAGGTCCGATTTGTTTACCGATTTGAATGTTAAGCTGTCAAAACTCCAACGTACAAAATATCACCATTATTAGCAAGTTCACTCATTACTAGCTAATTTTGTAGTCTTTGGTTCCTAACTCTAATTTAGAGGAATCAGTCTAATAAAATGACAAGCCATTCAGAGTATACTGAAAATATGATGAGGCCATCTCAGACATTAGACTTGTCTGCTAAATTATCAAATTGGTTACAAATATTAAAAAATTGATCTACTAAAATTTATATTTAAACTTAAACAGTTGTTTGTTCATAGGTAATGATTATTTATGAATCTGTTAAAATGTGTGTGTGTGTGTGTGTAGGTATAAAACATGTATGAAAGGCTGAATCGTAGTGGATGATCATAACATAAGCATCATATGTACGAATCACCCATGTCAAAAACACCAATTGATCATCTTGGGCAAATAACTTATGCATGTTCTCAAATGACCTTTTTTAATAACTCTGAACAGCTACTAATATACAAAATATTTAATACAGTATTCCGCCCAGCGGTTTTAAAGTGATAAAAGAAAAGCAACTCAAGAAGATACTGCCAAACTGCATCAAGTTCAGGGGTGGGGTGGGTGGGTGGGTGTACATATATATTTACAAAATAACCACGATATACCACACAACAACAATGAAACCATTTATTACAGTATATATTTGCATTACAAGTCAGGTCCAACTGGCAACAATATAGACCGTGATCTGCTGTGCATTATTTGATGGCAAATCAGGCTCTATGTTACTTGTCCTACAGTTTAATCTAAAAATTGCTGAGATTTAGAGCTGCCAGCACATTATACGATGGCAAAAAATGGTCCGTGTAGTTTGCCGTTGGATCAAACTTAAAGGCAACTATATATAACATATACATGATTATGAACACAGTAATTGATGCCTATAGTGGCTAAAAAATTATTTTAGACGATTTGCCCAAGGGTTTATAAATACATAAAATTTATGCTAGCACATTGGCACCATAGTGAACCAAATATGAGCCATGAATGTCTATGAAACATTTTTATACATGGATAAAGAGACAAATTTTATATCAATACTTTCTCATACGGGGCTTGGATTGCTACAAACTCATTGCAATTATTATTGATTATTCAATTACATGAGTTACTGTACCACTGTATATAGGTCCAAAATTATAATAACGCATGTATGAGAAATGAAATTCTGGCATGGACCTTTAGTTCCCAAATAAAAATATTTAATTTAATTTTTAAAACATTTCAGAAACAACTTAGGAATACTGCAGTAAAAATGTAATGATCAATACTTTATCATAACACGCATCATTGAGGAAATATATCAATATTACTTAATCATATAACAGAATTTCCACAGAATGCATTATCTTGGCTTCTTCATTGCGGCATGTTCCAAATACATAGTCAAGTCACTTGACCATGAAAAATGGGTCATTGTGACCCTCTGCTTGCATTGAGAAGTACATTCTGTGATAAACACCTTATCAAGTATTGTAACTTTACCTGCAAGAGAAAACTTAAACTGCATGCATAAATTTAAGGTTGATGCTATGCCAACAACCAAAACAAATCAACTTCACTCAGCCTCTTGTTATCTCATTACAAACAGCCAATACTAGGGTTAATACCAAATATGTTCGCTTATAAGTAGAGCGAGTCTGCAAACAACAAGATCCTGATCTGACGAGGCATAATGTAGCTTATCACAGTTCATTCTAAAGATTACTCCAACAAACTGCAAAGACCCAGATCTGTTGCAGTATAATGCGATGGCTGATCTGGCTCTGTGCAGTCTGCAGGTGGACTTGTCTTATAAGCGAGTATGTACACCATTTTAATTAATGTCTTAAAGGGCTTGCTTTCACAATCTGACTACAGTATAGGAAAGATATAAGAAATTACAATTAGAATACCCCCCCCCCTTATTAATTTTCTTTTAATTTTGGAAATTTGTTTGATATTAAGCAAAATGTCCTATACTGTACAAAATATTTTTCTTAAGTGTAAATGAGTGTGAACAGGGCTTGGAAAAGGTACAATCCAACAAATTTATTAAAAGTAGAATACCATATATACATGGTTATAATTCTAGTCCAATTACAAACAGCAGACCCAGATCATAATGAGCCAGCAGATGTGGGTCTATGCAGTTTGTTATGAATTATCAAGTTAAGAAACAAGATAGACTATGGTCTGCCAGTCAGGGTTAATTCAGAATTCTGAATGATAAATTCAAAGACTTTTCCCAAACTTTCAAAGACCACAAACATAAGATTTCCAAGACCAATTTTTGCTAACATTTTGTATACAAGTTATTTCACATGAGAAAACAATGAACACAAAATAATACAATATTGTTCAATGATGAAAAGAAACAGAATGGATCATCAAAAGAAAGAAACCAGGAATACTTGACTACATCTGAAGTTAACAACCTTGGACAATTTTATTTGTGATCATGGTAAGAAATTAAAATCTTTGGGTTTACTTCAATTTTCAAAGACTTTTAAAGACCTCAAGGTAATCTGCTTGATTTTCCAAAACTTTCAAGGCTTTGAAAATTCTACCTCATTTTTCCCAAACTGTCAAATACCTTCAAAGACCGCATTATGCTCTGGCAGATAAATGTTTATATTGTTTTTCATTGGACTCTATTTATAAATGAGCATATATACTGCATCTAATCGAATTAGCTACAAGCTGGACAATTACAACATGTAAAGTGCCATCTGTTGGATAACAACAAATTTGAGATAATATTAAGAAAATATTTACAATCAGAAAAAAATTATGTTGCACCTTCTAACAAACAACAGAACTAGTACAGACCTTGAATAATCTACACCACGGCTCATAATGTAAGAACTTAAAATGCCCTCGAAGCAAGGAACATTTAGGATTCAACATTTACGCTCCTCTGGTGGCCTGAAAATGTTGGGGAACTAGTGGAAATTTGTTGGTAGCTAGTCCGTTGGACTAGTAGGGATCCCACCAAAGACAAACGTGTGTGTGTGTGTATATATATATATATATATATATATATATATATATATATATATATCCATCCAAAAGAGATACATCCAGTTCAGTCCAGTTGTTGCATGGAACTATAACAAATAATGAAATTCTGACTCGCAGCACAGGATATCGCTTCCTGGTCATGAATACAATTGATAATGTGCACAAACACAAACACGATGATCAATTATATTAATGACAAGGACTAAATTACACAAGATCTGATTGGCTACTGAGTAATACATTACAAGATACTACAGGTTTTGTGTGTAAATGTACACATTTTTCTATTTAATTTTTAAAATATAAAAATCTCTCAAGACCGTAGTATTTAAACCCATAATGCTCTCTTGACCTGTGAATAAATACCCATAATGCTCTCTTGACCTGTGAATAAATACCCATAATGCTCTCTTGACCTGTGAATAATACCCATAATGCTCTCTTGACCTGTGAATAAAAACCCATAATGCTCTCTTGACCTGTGAATAAATACCCATAATGCTCTCTTGACCTGTGAATAAATTTGGCTACCATTGAATTTCTGAACATTTTACATAAAAAAGGAGCATATTATCCCTTCTCACATTCACAAATTATGAAGCAAATTAGAAGGAAAATGTGTTATATAAAGTCGTTTTTTTTTCCTTCAAAAGACTGCCAAAGTGCAGTTCTAACTAATACCGGACAAAAAGGTGGTTATGGCAAGTTTGTTAAACTTAATTCTAAAATCTTATGTATCAACATTCCAGCTACATTGCTAGGCATGTATAATTTCACTGCTACTTAACTCTCAGCTGAAGCTTATGTTATTTAAGTTCAATTCAGAAGTTGTCCTCTTTTGAAATTCATAACTATTTTGTTATGAATTGCTTACCAGGAATATGCAGTTAAAAATTAAATAGAACAAGTTTTCCTTTGTTTTTTTTTAAATATACATATAACAAAACGGGAATTGGTAACATAATCATTCTCTTTTCAAACTCTTAAAAAAACTGCCTGTTTTAAAGGGCCATTATAGGGGGTCCTTTACATCAATATAAAAATTATACAATACTAACTAGACCCCGACACAAAAAAGAAGTCGCATAACATGTTTCTGTTTTGTACATGTTACTGTGAAATGCCATGTTCAGACATCAGTCTTCCTCACTGTCAGTAATGGATAAAATTTGAAACATTTTGTTGTTGTCAAAGATTTGCTGCAAGTCACTTATGATTTTTTTCTTTTGCTTTTCTAAACTGTATCATTTCATATGATACAAGCTTACCCACACCCCTTTGAAAATCCTACACCAAGTTAGAGCTGAGTAATTACAAAGTAAAGCTGTCTATTCATTTACTTTTTCTTGAACGTCTGTTTCCACTCTGGTTGTACATATGATCAGCATATCCATTTGCAGCACCATCACGATTGTAGTAGTACATTGGTAGATGTTTCTGCAGCAGCTCCAAAAAGAATTTCTCAAGGACTTCCATACAGTCGAAAATTTCACTATCAGCCTGAATGGAAAACAAAAGATAAAAGTCCGTGAACCCAGCAAAATAACATCCATTGTGGTATAATGTACCTGCTAATTGGGTGCATTCAAATTATTGTGCAGGAATAATCAGCAGAATAAAACAACACACTCTGATATGCTGGTGAATTATGTGATGGCAGATAAGTATTTATGTTGTTTACAGTTGGACTTTACTTATAAATGAGTATTTATAGTAAGCATGCGTTGTGTTTCTCAAGTAAGTACTTTGAATCTATGTTGTCAAAACTAAATTTACAGCCAACAGGATATTTCAAATAATTTGGTATGTGAAAGCAGAACAAAACATATTTAGCAATTACTGAAAATGGTTTTATGTGCATATGTGCAGATACAGGGACAATGCCAATATATATATATATATATATATATATATATATATATATATATATATATATATATATAAAAAGACATACACCACATTAAACAATGGAAAATGTAAGTGAAGCCTAAAAATCTATTCATGCCATCTACAAATGCATGTCAGTACACGAACCACATGTCATCTCTCCACCTCCAGTGACTTGTGTTTAATCTCGCCAACAAGATTTTTTTCGGTGTAAAATGTCCAAATCAAAAAGTTTTTATTCTTTTACACATTAACTTATCATTTAATACCAGAGTACTCCAAAGAAAGGAACAAATCCCAGCCATTTTTTTCCAGTTGTTTGGGTTTTTCAGTTCATTCTTCATACAAGGCTAGACTGGGTGAGGGTTACTGTCACTATGTAACATTCTGGGTAATATGTGAGGTACTGATATTGTGGGATATTAAACATAACAAATTGACATTTAACACATTCTTTATCACTAAAATTAAAAACTACATTAAAAAGTCGCACAATTTTATCTTTACAGTGAAATTTAACTTCATAACAATCTTTACAGTGAAATTTAACTTCATAACAATCTTTACAGTGAAATTTATCTTCATAACAATCTTTACAGCGAAATTTAACTTCATAACAATTATTACAGTGAAATTTAACTTCATAACAATCTTTACAGTGAAATTTAACTTCATAACAATCTATGAAAAGCTTGCTCTTGACAATATGGATAAAAGGTTGTTGTTGTTATAGCGTTTAACACCATTTTTCAGCACACGATAGGCTATACACGTACATGGCGGCCAGTATTAATGGTGGAGTAAGAACCTGGGAAACCCCCAGGAAAGAACCACCGACCCATGAGAAGCTGCTGGCATGGATAAAAGGTTGTTGCAATTCTATCTGCCATGCCAATTTAAGGCTATGCTAGGAAAATAGTTTATATTATTCACTACTTTTGATTAATTTCATTCTGAAAAGCATATTCTTTTGCAAAATTGTGTTCTGAAATGTATCCCTTACTATAAGTAACAGTTGTTCTCTGATATTATATACCATAAACAACAATGCATATTAAATATTTCCTTTTTGTATATCAAAGTTGTCTTACAAGATGACTAGCACAAAAACTCTGCGGATGACTCGAGTACTGGACAGATGACAAGATTCAGATGACAAGTACTCATAATAAAATCAGAACATACCTGGTTATACTGAGCACAGTTACGGAACATGAGAGCAATATCATCCACCACTTCCTGTGGAGATCCGTAAACCAAGACATTCAGTTTGTCTTTGATCTTCTGAAGATCGATGGGTTGCTTCACAATTTCATAGTAGTCTGGCACCTGGAATGATCAGCCAATATATATAGCACATACAGTTTGGTCCTATATGCATACAACACTTATTTATGCGGAATGCCACACTTGAGAGTTGTTTTGATAAACTTTTGCTATTCCGCTTATAACATTAAATAGACTTGGAATTTGTGCATTTTATTAATGTATTTAATAATATTTATGTAGATTTTCTATGTTATTCAGACGTGATAATTAGGTTTATCTCAGCGTTTGCATTGTGCTTCTTTTGTATATAGTAAGTGCCTTCCCCTGAAGAAGAGAGTGATTAATACGAAACATTGGGAAAAGTTTTTTATTGCACTGTTACCAATATTTGTATGAACACATCCACATGTAAATCAGCTGAATTTATTAACAAATTAACATGAACGATTGTTTGTTATCTATAGCAATCAAAAGAAAATGTCAAAGGTCAATCGTGTTTTCCCAATTGTTTAACTGCACTATAGCCAAAAAGCACAAAACAAAGCAGTTTGAAAGCGTATTTCCAGGACATGTCGAATCCCTTTAACTGAAAGACTGTACTGGGACTGAGACTATTCATTCGGTCAGAACATACCTTTAAACTGTATTATGTTGTATTTCCCCGATAAAAAAGAATTGATTAACTTCTACAAATACTAAAAAGAAAGAATACAAAAGAACAAAACCATACAGACAAGAAACAGCTATCACTTCAATGGTTAAAAACAATGGTACCAGCTGTATGAGCACATACCAAACAACTAAGATCATTCTCTTGCACTCAATGTCAAAAGAAGCCAATGCAGCCAATAACACTAAGCTAACTAGATAATAAAGAACATGATCTCTTCTTAAAACAACATCCATAAAGTTGCAACATCATTACCTTCTGATGACCGTGGCATTAACCAAGTCAGTCTGGATGTCATTATTCCATGAAAGCCAAAACATGGGACCAGCTGCGACTTGAACAAAGCAATTAGCAAGCATTATCAACATCTGATGTATTCAAAGCCCATGAAAGTGCAATGATGCCAACTAAATTGTAAAAATGGAATCACTCCTTTGTGCCTGCATCATGTATAAACTAACTCGAAGTGCTAGAACTTACAATAAATCGATCCTACAAAGTGGAATTAAAATAGCATATCCACAACTGCCAAACTAGACAAAGAGTTTCATTAGCAATTAAATTAGTTAAACTACTTTACAGTCAAGTTTGTTGGGATTAAGCATGCACCAGAACAAATGAGATATGCTTTCACAAAGAATTAAAGTTGTTAAAGAGTTTTATTTGAATGAAGAATGAGTTTTAAATCTTATTTTCATATGCTAGTATAATTGATTCTTCATTTTCAGTAACACTAGTGTTTGAAAACGTTATGCTTTTCTGTTTTGTTCCTATTTTTACTTGTCTCACAATATGTAGATTTCGGGCAGTAGGTGGGAATTACAGCTCTGGATACAAAACAGATGTGCATTTTCAAATAATAAAAAAATGTTTCATAGTTATTTTTCTAAAGATTTAAAAAAAAAAGTACAAGTCAATGTTGTCTAATATGATTACGTATACGACAATGATTTATCAATCTGCGCTGTTGATCACTAGGAAAGAAACACAGGAACAAATGGGGGAGGGGTCATCATATGTGGATAATTTTATTCTGGGTCTTTAATTCATGGTTTTGAGCACACACAAAATGAAATCCATGAGACTTGCTTCACCGTGAAAATGAGTGATACTACAGAAAAACTTTACTGCTGGAATTGACTGGAAATATCAGTTGATTAGAAACCATGTATTTTTAAGGTAGTAACATTGCTTGCTGTCATATATTTTTTAAATATTAGAATGAAATAAAATACTGTCTGGTGAAAATCTTAGTTTTCTAAAAGATTTTTGTTATATAGCCATTCCATATTGCAGAATACCATACACACATGCTTGTAAGTTGTTAAACTGCAAACAAAAATTCTAATCTTTTGTAGCATCAAGCAGATCAGTGTCTGTAATTTTATTACTCCAAACTGCACTGCACAGACCCAGATCTGCTGGCACATTTTGCAATAGGAGATACATGTCTGTAATTTGATTACTCCAAACTGCACTGCACAGACCCAGATCTGCTGGCACATTATGCAATAGGAGATACATGTCAGTGAAATTTGTATTTGGTCTTATAAGCGAGTAAACATGTTAAATAGGTTTACATGTTATCAGTTGAGAGTTCTTCTAGTGAAACAGAATTTGCATGCATTGCTCAAAGTAAGCGACCTCTCTCACTTGTCAGATTTTGCAACCTAGCACCATTCATTGACATCTTGTACAAAAGAATTGTTAGCCGAGCTATAGTCTTATGTCTACGAGTCTGGAATTATGTTGTATTTACAAGTTTTGCCAAAGTGTTCCCAAATATTTCTTCATTGCAATTTTTAAATTTTTGCAAGCTGTTTACAAAAAGCATGGTGAGTAAAAAAGGTAAGAGTTAGATGAAATTTGATTCAGTGCTGAACAAGCAGTGGAAAAATTTACGTTGCTGAGCCTGTTGAGATTCCCTCCCACCCATGAAGCTGGCTCAAATTAGTCAAATAGTTTTTAATTTTGCTTGTAGATCAAGTAATTAAATGTTTGTTATGGCAGCCACTTGACAACTTTGTGTCCATTTAAGGCATATTAATTTTGTTTAGACATGGTTCTGTCAAGCAGTGGCATAAAAAATAACAATGATCTCAATATAACATTTTCAAAGAGTATGTATGTCAATGTTTTTCTGGCATACGCTTTCAGGCCTAAACATACGTTTTTGCCTTCAATTTTGGTGAGCTTGCTTTTGTAGTTCATTGTACTGAGTGTATGGAATCAGTCTATATATATATAAAGCCTAGTATTCTAGTTCGTATGTTCATCAGATGCGTTCATGCCTTTCGTGACTTTAACAGTGGCAGCCTTGTTTAAAATTGGTCAGAAAGCTGTTACTTAAATGGTTCAGACATTCTCAACTTTCACAAAGCTTGCGAAGAATTCACAGGAAGTTTTCTATAATTTCTTGGGTTCTTCTGCACACTATTGGTTAAATTGTTGGAAAGGGCATTGTTACCTTACAAATGTGTGTGCCATTTTCTTGATTCAACCTAAGTGCTGGTTGTGTATTTCCCTGCAAAGGGCATTGTTACCTTACAAATGTGGTATGCCATTGTGAGCTTTGATTTGGCAAAGATACAGATTTCATCATGCTTTTTCATGGACTATTGCTAGCTAATAAAATGTACAGCCAGAAAACGTACCATAACTCTAAGCTTTGATCTCAAGGACAATCACAATGGGGCTAACAATGACAATGTTCCGATCCCTGCCATACCAGTGCTCTGAGACTTGGCTGTCATTATAATGTCAACAACCACTGTGTTTACTGTGCAAGTCTACTTTTTTTGTGCCAAGTATGCCTATGCCAGCAATGAGGTTTCATCCTCACATAATTTTTTTTTTTGGTGAAGGCCTTGGAAATCTTGGAGTTTAGGGTGTAGCAACATTCCTCTATAAGCAGCATATTTGATCAGGATGGATGGATTGTTAGCTGCCATGTAAACAAGCACCTCTAACCTACCATCATGGTGTATTGGTATGCAGTAAGCATTAGTTTCCTTGATATCACTAGATGGTCTTCAATATATATATATACACACACCAACCAAGGCCAGAAATGTCATTTTACTCCTCACAAGTGGACATATTTAATTCATATGGAAAGTTAAATAATTTGATTATCTCTACTGATGTCTGTTTCCTATGTCATAGGGAAAGTTAAATAATCTGATTATCTCTACTGATGTCTGTTTCCTATGTCAGGTTTTCATTACGAACAGAAATGTAGGATAAATTACATTATAACAACCACTTCGGTTAATATTAGATCATTATCTAGTAATGCCAATGTTTACAGGAAATGGATTCATCAATGCTGTGATAGAGTTATTATCGATGACGATGATGATTATAAGTAACTGTCAACATCATAACAAAACCGGATATGTGGATTCACACATAAAGAGAAATGAAACTTAAATCTAACAGAGTACAAGGACAAGATTGAAAAAGCATGTAACACTATGTATTACTTCAATATAAACAAGGAATTTTATCTACTCTACAATGGTTTCATGATTAAACTGCAGTACAATTAGCAACAAAGGAAAAAATCATAAACAATTAGAAAGAAAACCTTGACTTAAAAAAAAAAAGAATGAAAAGGTATTTAACTCACAATCTGAAGAGTTCAAAAAAAGTTGCCAACAAGTAATATGTACGAAAGGATATAAAAAAACACAACTCATAACAGATAAGAAAATTATTCCACAGCAGTGGGAAAGTGGTGTAAGTAGATAATGATTCTATATGTTTATACCAAAATTTAAAGGACAATGCTTTTGAATGGTTTTTCAATCGGTGTGCCACCAATATCCCTCTCACATTTCAAGCTAATTTCTGATGTACAAGTCTATTTGTAAGACAAGAAGAACTATTTAATAATTGTTACTTTAAAATGCTTTTAGGTTATGTGTAGCTTTTGTACTGCATACACACGCATGTACTTCTAACAAAATAGTCTCCTCTAGAAAGGACACCCGTCTTATAAGACCACTTTCCTGGTACAGTATTGATGGCCATATAAAAGTGGGATCTCTAATCCAAGCTGTTTATGTGTATTTTATGTGAGATTAATAAAGTAAAAACCGATGCCTGGGATGGTGATAGTTTTGTTGTTGCTGGGGGCAAAACCACCAATGTCTTGAAAGTTTTGGTCTGAACCCAAGTGATACAGTAGTAACCAAACTGTTTTTTTAATATGGTTCTTCCACTGACTGTTGTGATACTCTCAACGATCACTTTTAAGTAGAGCTGTACCGATGTCACTTTTTGCTGATTATGCCGATACCGCGTATAGCTGATTATTAAAATTACCAATACTGATTATGAGACCGATTATTTCATTATCACAGTATAAAAACTCGCGTATAAGCTGAATAATTTAGGAAAAAATTAAGGCCTGGAATGGGAGGGGTGTGTGTTGGGCAGTTGGCTTATCTGCGGACCAATGTCTAAACTTTACTGTTTTTAGGTCTTTTTGTTAACTACTGTAATGGATATAAATCTTGGGACATAAAACAATAATTTTTTTCCATGTCCTAAGACATAGGCAAGTTAAAAAAATAACTTTCGGTGACCCAACAGTTATTAAACTGTTATAAAGTACTATCATTGATTTAAAAGAGAAAAGTTAATATTCACCTGCAAAGAGTGACCCGTCGAGTAGCATTTACACTTTGAGAACAAATGGAAATTTTGAGTACATGAAGAGAGAATCAGTGTGAAATACACTTGTATATTGTCAAATTACATTCTGGTTACCTTTATGTAATAAAATCCATAATAAAATATTGCACCGATCACATCCTGATACGAAAAACAGTACGATATTTAAGGTCAGCATTAGCACATGGTTGGATAGCCGTTATTTACATGTTCATGTACATGTACTTAAATTGGCTGTGATTTTGGTCAGTCTCTTCCCATCTTATTGAGGCTAAAGGGGATGGTGCTATTCACATGGAAATGAAAAGTGGTCAACAGTACATGTATTTTCCACAAATTCTTTTGTATCGGATGATATGACGAACATTAAAGCGATTGAACCAACCACTTGTTTCAGCGAAGTTCTCTACACTAAGTTCTTTTGAAAATGTTTCATTGAACCATTTTGTGGCTTCCTCCACGTCTTCAAATGTAGCAGTCTTTTGCTTATTCCTCTGGGGAGCACAGTTACCTTCAACATAGTCTTTCTTCATAGACTCAGCAGCTTTCATCTTTCCTAAACAGGTGTTATTTTTAAGCTGTTGAGTGGGAAAATGTGTTGATCAATTGATTATTTTCGCTGTTTACAATCAGAAAATTCAGTGGCTGAAAGACCCACAGATGTACATGTTGTCTTTATAAGAGTACATCTGAAGAACATGACCCACAAGATAGCCGGCAAGATCAAAGACTTGACTAGCTGCAGAGTGGTGAGAAAATGTGCAATATGACCGATTTCAGAGGTAGAATGACCCATTGATGTACTTGTATATAAGAAGAGTACATCAAATGAATAACTTTCGCCTTCATTATTGTTTTCATTTCCAAGTGTAGCAATCTAAGTAGTGCTTGTGACCTCAAAATCAAGACAGAGTTAGACAAAATGCTGTTTGCAAATTTTAATAAGAAGGGTTAAAATGCTAATTAGCGAATATTGTAATGAAATTCAACAGTGTTAGAAGTTGCTAGTACTGACATTTCATGTGGAACACTATGTATGAAGCCTAACTTAGTGCTTGAAATAAGACCTTATCTTGACATGACAATTCACTCTCACTCTAATGGACAAACAAGGGCTACATGTCAGTGCTTTAAAGAAGTTTGAAAATTAAACTCGATGGCAACCGCTGTTTCTACTCGTATGGAAATATAGCCATTGCTTCTGGTGGGGACTGCAACGTTTACTGGTGGTACACTTGAACTCCTAGTTTTAAAATCCTAGCTATACCTCTGTGCATTCTCTGGAAAATGCTAGAATTGATAAGATTTCACTTCGTAAGTTGCCATGAGAGGCTAGCTTTATAGGCCTAAACGAAAGTAAAGGGTGGTTGTTTTTTGTTTTTTTTATCCGACCGCGACATTAAAGCTTGGCAGCAAGATCAATTAATTGTTGAACAAAGTATGGGTTGGAACTGGCTGCTTGTCAAAGGATTTGTTCAAGCTGGGACCAAGGGCTTCTGTTGACATGTACGTTTATCTCTTATCTCAACGTCAACATAAGCATGACAATATAGTAGTAATAGTAGACCAAGGGACTGGGACTTTGTTTTTTTGTCGACATAGGCGGCTTGTCGATATAAGTGATGACAATATAAACGGGTAGGACTGTATTTAATTCTGATTTAAAATTCAAAGCTATGTCAAGATGAATGTTACGATTGAATTTATATTTTGGAAATGTTATTTTTTTTCAAAAAAATTATTTCTGCTGATACCAATTATACCGATTGTTCTAATAATCGGCCTGATTATGAGTACGGGCGATTAATCGGTGTAGCTCTACTTTTAAGGCATCACCGGTGCTTGCACTGGTAGTGGCTGTGTTAGCATTGTCTGTTTCGAGTGAGAAAATTAAACATCTGGGCAACATTAAATGGGGGCGAGGTCTGCAGGTGCTTGCAGTCCTACCTTTGAGAAATTAATAAAAAAATAAAGTATAAAACATATGACATTGTAAAATGGAACAAACAGCGACAACAGAAAAGTCTGGATTTTAAGAGTAATAAATGTAATACCATATATTTTGAACTGCAATTGGGAAGAGAAAACATCCCCACCAAAATTCATGTGTAACCATAGTAAAAAAACGAAAACTGTAACTAATATTCACAATATCTACACTTAATAAACACAGTTCATGGAAACAAACCATTTAAAACTTGAATCACTTTAGAATTTGGTTTCTGAAGTAAAAATAGACATGAAAACAAAAAATTTCATTTCTCTACATTTCTTTGTGGTGAATGATTTATGCACCATCTATTCCTTTGGAAAATAATTGTCATTTCATAGTTTCTTGATGTCCCCAAGAGATAAAACATATTTTACACACAGAATTTTTTAAAAAACTTTCCTACACTTTACATGAGGAAATGCAATTTCCATTTAATTAAATTTGGTGTGATACTTACATCTTTTTTGCTAACAGCCATAAGAAAGGGCCAAGCCATCTTATGTTTCAACATTCTGTTTAATATGTCCTCACAGATCTGAAATGCAAGCAGTTATTTGTTAGATCTATACTCTCACCATTACAAATGACAAATTTCACAGCAAAGTAAGCCTTAATGATGAAAAATCAGGTTTTAATTACCAACAATAAAATAATAGATAACCCCCAACACTATGTCAAGCTAGTATTATATTTAGTTGGAAAAAACGTATTGAAAAGGGAAGTAAAGTAAATTACCCATTTTTATTATTGGATGGGATTGGATGTGTGCATGGGCAAGCACATGGATTCCAAAATCATTACTATGTTTAGCTTCCACCAAGGAAAAACAAGCACATCCACTAACACAAATTTTATTTGGTTTGTAAGTTTCATGAAATGGCAGCAATGAAAATGAAGTGTCCATGGAAACAATGGCACCAGACCTGCCAACCCTAGCTTATGCTTTCTCAGCCAGGCAGTTAATATTTTAAGAGCGATTCTCAGTAAGGTATATATAATGAATGTACCCTAGCTTATGCTTTCTCAGCCAGGCAGTTAATATTTTAAGGGCGATTCTCAGTAAGGTATATATAATGAATGTCATAAATTGCTCTTGTGATCTCGTGACTTGGAAAACATGCATCTGAAAAATTTTCAAGAGTGTTCTGATGCACTGAAGACAAACAAGCACACTTAGACCTTAATTATCTCTATTACAGTTTCAACTGAGTCCCTTGAAAGGACTGATGCTCTACATGGCAAATTGTTTTCTATGTGAATTCAAGATAAAACTATTTTTTCCTTTGAACTGATGAGTGCTGAAACCATCAGTGATATTAGCTGCCATTGTGGTCATATTCAGGAGGATTGGCAATGACAATATTTTAAATATGGCTGCCACGGTGGTCATATTCAGGAGTGGCAGTAACAATATTTTAGATTTGGCTGCCATGGTGGTCAAATTCAGGAGGAATGACAATAACAATATTTTAAATACGGCTGCCATGGTGGGCATATTCGGGATGAGTTACAGTAATAATGTTTAAATTATGGCTGCAATGGTGGGCATATTGAGCACAAGATCAATGCCATTTTGATTTAGGACTAAGTCTCCAAGTAAATACTCCGTGCTGATATGACTGTCCATTTAGAAGCAGTGATAAAAAAAGATGTCAAAATGGCCACATGAGAGCCTTAACATATTTATTTGCAAATCAAACAAGGTCGCTATGCAGCAAAGGTGTATTTGATAATATTGATAACTGCATCTACATCAATTTGTCTGTTCTGAGAAACAGCTGTACTCACTGATAGCTCGGATGGAGCACGTCTCGAAATTTGCACCAGTGGCTGTGTTTCATAAACATCAATTGAGCCAGGTCTCTTGGATTTTTGAGATCTGGATTTGGTATTTGATGATTCTGTCTTCTTGTCATCCCTGCTGCTTGAAGCTTTCTTTGCTTTTTTCCTTGGTGGAGGTTTAGGATTTTCCTCCTCGTCTTCCTCATCAAAATCCTCATCAGTTTCTTCGTCTGATTCTTCTTCATCAGATGAATAATATTCTCTTTTCCTTTTTTTTGATGGTGCTGCAACACAGAACAAAGTATTATGAATATTACAAACCAAACAGTAAATATTATGAATTCCCTACTTGCAAACTGGAGAAGTTCCTTCCCTTTCTGGCAGAAAATATTTTATACAGACCACTGTGATCAAGTCCATTTACCTTTTGGTCTTTCTCATCTCCATTACTTTTTTAAATACAAATAATTCATAAATGATTATATTTTTCCTTCAATGCCAAAACTTAGGAACTGAAACGATTTTCCTTTGAAATTTTCTTTCTTTAAATAAAATTAAAATTACCCAATCACAATGAAAATAAAGTTGGCCAAAACTTTACCTGCCATGTTATACCTCCTTTCCAACCAAAATGCTAACAAGTTCAAAACACTACTCACCTGACTGTCCCCTCCTCTGTGTCTTTCTTACTTGCCTTCCACTTCTTGTCTTTCTCGTAACACCATTTTTACAATCATTGCAGAGCCAGTGCCCTCTGAAACCACATTAAAAACTCAGATGATGCCTGAATAACACGTACTTCACATTTCTACGAGTGCATGACCATCTTTACCAGTGAAGAACTTTGATAGTGAATGTTTTTCATCACACGATTTTGAAATGATTACTTTGAACATAAAGTGGCAATAACTAATTGATCTGCATAATCACATCTACATTTTTCTCTTACACATAATCAAATTATTAAACTGTAACAAATTGAAATCTTGAAACATGTACACTTGAGGATTTTAAATATTCCATTTCATCACCACCTGACTTCACGTACAGGGGATTACATTCAACTGTTTTGTATCCTCACCTTTCTTGCAAACATGAAAGGACCTCCAGCAATGCAAGATCCAAGTGAAATAGCAATCTTAGTCCTTGTTTTATGAATTTTGACGTCATAATTAACAGGGCACAACACAGAACTAAATCTTTTTTATGGCACCTAAATCTTGCACAGAAAGAGCAACCTACCTAGGTGGATGCCTAAGAGGAGGATCGTGGCACTCTAAGTGATAGGCTGAGGGACATTCACTGCAGAATATCAAACCCTCATCTCCACCACATTCATGACAGTTCTCATCATGTTCATCGGCATCTTCATCTTCGCCTTCCGAGTTTGACTACAAATACAACAGCATAACTGTATTATATAAAATTTGATAAAGAAATGTATATATCATGATAGTAAATAACTAAAAACATGACATTTTATTTTTAATCCAAAATTTGTCCCAAAGTTGGATTTGGAATATTAAATATCGTTCTCATTGTGCCACCACTTTCACATACATTACACATGTCAAAATAAAATTTAAATTAAATAAATATATTAAAAACATTTAAAAATTACAAATTCAATCATTTTGTACAAAACTTATAATTTTCAATTATTTTGTTATGAAAAATGAAAACATGATGTTAATGTCATTCGATACATAGCAAGATGACTCAGGAATTTCTGTATATTCATTACTCATGAAAATTACCTATATATCAATACTGTCTGTGAAAACGTACTATGTGCAAAAGTAATAAAACACTGGTAAACCAGTCCACTGCACCTCTACTAAAAAACAAGGACTAGGTGGACAAAATATCAGCACAGAATAAAACAGCCATAAGACTTTTTGAGTGCCAAGAGAAATGTGTCAATTACAAGTCCAAGGAAAAAATAAATATTTTAGTGATGGAATGGTTAAGGCATCAGACTGCTACAATGATTATTTTTTTTCTAGGTTTCCAATGACTGCTACAATGATTATTTTTTTTTCTAGGTTTCCAATGACTAATTTGAGGGATTTCACAATGAGTTGGAGTTTTATGCCTGGGAAATGAAATCAATCTAATCATTAGCAATGAATTACTGCTCTTAAATTGCAATTATGAGGGATGTTGTTTTTTTTTTTCTACCCAAGGTTATGAACCTAGTAGCTCATATGCAAATCCACGATGATTTTCTTTATACAATTTCTTTCTATAATTCAATGCTTAATTAAAGGTCGTGGGCATATCCAACATCTTTGCCTAGTCCAGTATCCCTGCATTTCTTTGATTTGTGCAAAGGTAAGAATGAAATAAATGTGAGAATAGTTTAGAATTTGAACTAAACTGGTCAAGTTTCTTCAGTGAGTGGGCAGTTTCTCTTCCTATGTTATATAAGAAATATATGTTGTTAATAAAAATATATACACTTATCTACTTACATCTTCCATATATCCACCATATTTTACTGTCTGCCTCCTCCGTGATAAGGGCTAAAATGAAGAAAACAGACACCATCAAAAGAATGACTGATTCAAGACTATCAATAGCTATTAAAAATGTAAATTTCACATTTTACATTACATGGTCTAGACCTCAAATGTAGTGCTCAAACAATCTGACAGACCTATACCCAATTCCCCTCTAAGTTTTCAGATCATGCCGCTGCTGTATTCTAATGATGCATTGTTTTACTGGCTCACAATCGCTAGTGTGATGTATTTGAGAACTGCAGTGGGAGAGCTCATTGTGCTCATTTACTCAAGAAAACTATCACAAATTGGAATAATCCATATAGGTGAGTCAAACAGATGCCAGGTGCATGTTGGCAAACAAAGGTTATTACATGATTTCCCTGAATGAGTGTTTAAGCCATCTGTATCAAGATTATTGACAAGCCAGAAAAAAAAGCGATAGCACTTTTTTGAAGTCAGATTTTACCCTAGTTGTCAGATTAGTGTTCAAGTATTGTGCATTACTGAAGGCAATTTATAAAGCAAAGCAAGCAAAACTGAATTTCAGAATCCTTGGTGGATGGAGTTTTACTTTGTGAAGCTTGCCAGAAAGAACAAAAAGTGTGTGTGTTGTTTAATTCTTTGCATATATGGCAAATTAACATATCAAGATCATTTCTGTGTGTACTAGAGCTGTCAAAATAGGGACACCATCTATATGTAACATATTTAACACAATGAATTGAATATTCTGATTAGTTCTCTTTATTATTCATCATTATCTTAACCTTTATAAAATACTGTTAATGGTTTTCATAAAGATATAAGCCAAGAAATAGACCAATTGAAGGACAATAAGCACAGGACAAAGGCATTTAATTGTAGTCTGGCTTGTGGAATTTAAGTCATGCTTATGCTTTTCTCATAGTCACCAGTTTTTGTTGAAAATATAAAATCCTTTGAGCACTGACTGTAATGATCTAACCCAACACAAGTTGTTGAGTGCCTTCAGGCTACCAAACATACAGGAATTATTCCAAACAAGAAAACCAGAACTAAGGACCTAAATCTGCAATGAATCGTTTACTCCCTTCAAAATTTAGGAAAATAAACAAATTCTTCCCAAAAAGCAAGGAACATTACTCTGCTAATATCGTTACGCTTAAAAGAAGTAAAATATCAGAATTTGTCTTCTTGCACTTTGTTTTTCTTACTCCTGATAAAATGGAAAGCTATCCATGACAGTCAGTCGGAGGTGTATAATAAAAATTGCATTCAGTGCTACAAACCTTGAACATGCACCTTGAAGTCCCCAGAATTGAGTTGGATTTGCTAATGTCTAAGTTGAGCACACCTTCAAAGTTTGATGAGTCTTTGTGTTCTGGGTGTTAATGCCAACACATGATAAGCTGGTTATAAAATATGGCAGTGGAAGAGCCACCTACTCCTGGGAAACAATTAGCATGCTTTCTCACAAAACCATTTTTGCCAAGCCCTGACTCGAAACCATGAAGGCACAAGTAACAAAAGACCACTCATCCATCTGTGGCTCCTTGAAATTTGATGATAATTAGGCAAATGTAAGTTGAATTATTACGCAGAAAGCAAGAATGCAAATTGATTTCTAGTGAGCGTGACATCTGATCTACCAAAGACTCGATAGGCTTCTATCCTTTGCCAAGTGTAATGCAACTACAAAGTTAATAGAAACAGTTTGGGAAAATTTATAAAAATTGACTTATTATGTGGAACCTGAAATATCATTAAGGGGCAATGAACTCAGATGACAATCAGACAAAACTTAAGCCAAAGAAATTTGACTGGTCAAGCAGAAAGGATAATTATTTTCTGACCTTGGACCCAGCAGCGCCCAAATCAAAGGGCTTTAGTCTCTACCCATTGGTAAGGAACACAAAAGACAATTTTTTTTAAAAGTTTCATGTAAACCACCTCATCTATGGACAAATGGACACAACTATCACTTTATTGCTCTACATTTTTACAAAACAAAAGGGTTAAAAAGAAGCATTAAATTACAAATGTAATTATATTTTAAAAAATTTCATTTTTATTAGATTAACACTAAATGCTACACTACCCCACCCCCTTCCTACATTTTGCAGTTCCAAAACCGTTTCATTCCAATACTCTGTACAACCAAAACTGTGGGATAGATTTCATGTTCACAACTAAGGTGTGAAAAGAATTTCAAGTGTTAATAATACAAGTATTAAATACAAAGTTTTACACAAATTGGAAGCTAATTTTGATCTCAGGTGATGGTTTACAGTTTATGCATTTTAAAAGTGATCTACTGAATATACTATTAAGTGCACATTAACTGAAACAAACTGAACAATACAACATGGACAAGAGTTGGATAGGATATTTTGCCAAAGTAAAAGCTCCACTTCACAACAGAATTTGTTCAGTTCATGATGCATATCCCATTCAGTGTAATGGCATTGCAAGAATTCGGAAGTATTTTTTTTTCATTAGTCTTTTCTATAAGATAGCATTTTTGAATTATACATTAAGAGAGTTTTTGTTAAAATTAGTCATATTTCTCATATTACCATTTTTCACAATGTTTGTAGAAATAGACTTCTCAGTTACAAGAGTCAATGTATCATCCTTCCAAACAAATTTATAAAAAGAATTTTCTTTTTTATTCATTACTTACAGCACAAGCAGGACAGAACCAGTCTCCAGGGGGTACGTCCACTAATGCAGGCCGCAGACAGAACATGTGGAAAGCCTGGTTACATTCATCACATAACAGAAGGTAGGCATCCTCACTCTTCTTACGACAAATCTTGCATTTCTGAAAGTCAAAGGAAGATATTTTGCTACAGGCTTTAATAGTACTTAAGACTCTATTTATAATGATTTTTTTTTACGCCTGTTTATTAAAGAATCTTGTTCAAACCAAATCTCGTCATAAAACAACTGTTTATGGAATAACATCCCAAAGACATAAATAGTAATTACCATTTTCAAAAATGGGGAGATAATTCTATGTAATAATCTAACAAAGCTAATCAATTGTATAGTGAGCTTCGTGAAATTATCTCAATGGTTCTGAATGTAATGACTAGTCAAGAGTGGGACAGGCAGACAGACATTATTTGTAATACAATGGAAGACAACTTTTATAAGACACAATCTCTATTCATGATACAAAATCATACAAAGTTTCAATGGTGTAAGACAATGTCTATTCATGATACAAAATCATACAAAGTTTCATTAGGTTCAGGAGACAAAAGTGTAGTGGATGGATGGATAAGCACACTCCAGTATACTACCCTCCCATGTGTGTGTGTGTTTATAAACATTTTTAAAACATATTTTATTCAGCCTATTATTTGCTCATTAATTCATTACTTGCCTTTTACAAAATAACACTTATGAACATTTACTTCAAGTTCCTTTAAATTAAGAGTAAATTAAAACAACCACATATATAAACTCCAAAGGAAGTTAAGTCAAACAATAAAGATCCTGATCTGCCATAGCAGAATGCTGACCAGGGTCTATGTTGCTTCTTTTATTGATTACTCCTAAGAAACTTGTGACTTAGATCTGTAAAATGTGCTGACAAATCTGGGTCTGTACAGCTTGCAGTTAGACTCAACTTATAAGCTAGTATATACTGTAGTAATTCTCTTTCAAACTAAATTATTGGTTAAATATTATCACATGTTCTTTTTGAATGTAAGAATTACTGCATTATGGATACAATTAAACTCGAACAATGCCTACATAAACAGTAGCTTTATCACATACATTTTTTTTACATTATGCAGTTGTTAACAAAATGAAATTTTACTTTTCATTTTGGTCATTTTGCAGCCATCCAGTTTATCTGGGAAACAGGCAATATGATAATCCTGTTTTTAAAAAATGTATTATTGATGAGCCAATATAGTACTTCCAGTACTGGTGTAAGATGCTCTGGAATAGACCTCACAGTCACCGTCATTAAATTCACAGCATTTGTTTCATACAATCTCTAAATTCATTCTACTTGTATTTATATTGGACCAAAAGGTTCTATAACTATCACCGACATACATAATCAGCATTAAATAACTATTCATTCTTTAATTCATTACAATTTGCTAGATTTAGTGAAGTGGTTCTCAAACTTTTTTAAAAATCTTTTTCAGATTACTTTAACATTCTTGAGGGTCTAGGCAGACCATTCAATGATCTTTCCTAAATTCTTTGATTGTACCTTTAACTATGTCTTGTAAAGTGATTTGCATAAAAGCACTATATATATATATATATATATATATATATATAAACTTATGAATAATTAAAAAAATTGTTCATCAAATAAAAGCATACATATCAGATTTTAATATTAGTCTTTCCTTGCTACAAACCAGTTAATGACTGCAGCATCAAAAGTTAAATGAAGAGTACTTACAGCATTTTCTGCCGATTTTTCCCACTTAATACTAGAATCCAAAATGCCAAGTAGTGTGTGAAGTCTTGATAAAGTCGTACATTTCTCTACTGCTTCTCGCCAAGCAGCAATCCCTTTCACAACCTTCTCAGTTTCTTCCTCTTCTGAAAATAGACACATGAGAAAAATATCCTTAATGATCTCATATTAGTGACAGAGTAACAGTGAGTATGGTTGGATCACTGTCAATGCACTTTTTTTAATGGAGGTCTATAATTTTTATTTGAAAGTTACAAACATGGATCTCATCTCTTCATATCAAAGAGTGGTTTCACGGAACCTTGTAATACAATCACAACACCATATTTTCACACTATGGTACCTACTTTATGCAAGTGTCTATTTGGTTTAAAATACTGTTCCTAGGGCATGTTGAAATTCTGTAAAATCTACTGGCCCAATGAAACTGCAATGGCTGTCACTCACTAAATAACTGATCAACACATACATTAAAGATAAAAATTTAAATTTAAAATGTTTCTGTTTCCTGAAATCAGGGTTAGTAGCAAATCCTGATCTACAAAATTTAGGCTTTTTTTTAGGTTTTTTTAAGGCCTTTGTGAAAAATTTTAGGTTCAAGAATTACACTTTTCAGGCTTTCACGCACACAAATAATAGCATACTCATCAATTTTACATTATTTTTAATAATATAACTTGGAACTTCTTTACCACATCCTTAGCAAGGTAAGATCAAAATGAACTTAATGAACAAGAATGGAAAGATTAAATCGTATATTTACAAAAGTAGATCAATGTACACTGCACAAAATGTCATGCAAAATTCATATATATTTCGATGCTTCAAGCTTATCATCGATCTGCTTGTCCAGCTTCAACTGATCTTCCCGTTTTTTTTTCCAGAGATGTCCTTAAGTTATTTGATGTGCCGATGAAAGAAAGGTTCCTCTGATGTTCTGCTTTTAATGCATAGTCATCAGCTAAACTATTCATTGTTTCTATATCATAAGTTAACGCTGATTTTTTTTTTTTTTTTGGCACTATCTAGAAACATGGACTGGAATACTTTTGTTATTACGGAATTTGATGAAAAGCTGCAGTGTCTATCTATTGTATACAATGTCCAAATAATTTCTGCTTGCAATGTGTCTTCTTTTGCTACATGATCATGCATAGATGCTGAGGTAGTAGACACCAATGAACAGGATGGCTGAGAATTCGGAGTTTGTGGTGACAGTACTTTTCCTGAATCAGGCTGTTGACGCTAGAAAACAAGAAGAAAAAAAAAAACAAATTAATTATGTATCATTAAGAGTATATTAAATATTATTTATTGTAATTTAATTCTAGCTTTTACATGCATTATTAATTTATATGGATCCCACCATATAAAAGTAATAAAAGGTAAACATCTTGACCAATTATATATAAATTGTAAAATTAGAAATTAGGGGAGGTAAGCTTATTGTTACAGTTATGATGCAGTTGTTTCCCTTTAAAAACACTTGTAACTACTTAGTCTGACCGGCTTCAAATTCATTGTAATTTCTGCAAAATTAAAAATTATTTTTGAAGTAATAGTTCAGACAGAGAAAAAAATAGATAATGTATAGTTATACTCACAGTCAAGATTTTCTTCAAGTCGAATGTGGAGGATGCGCTCTTCTCGTTCGTTTCACGTTTGACGTTTTATTCCTCTTGCGTGTATTCGTAAACCGCTTTCATCCAATCTCTTAATACTAAACAATAATTTACATTTAGCAGAAAACACATCTTCATCTTTTTCCAACCAAGGAGTGTACTGTGGATTTGACAGCCAACTCATTTGAAACGTGTCTTGCTCGCCATTACTGCAAGCCAGGATATACCGGATGTGCAAGTTACTGACAACACGGATGTACGACAGCTGTAGTTGATTTCCGGTGCAGGTTACGTTATTTTTTTCTCCTCGATCGTGCAGTGCCGACTTTTTCTTATAGAAACTTTAATTTTAGCTTTTTACTGCTGACTTGTGTTGAAGAATTTTTAGGTTTTCATTTAATTTATAAGGTTTTCTTATAAAAATTTAGGCTTTTTTTTAAGGTTTTTTAGGCTAAATAAAATCTTAGGCTTTTTTAGGTTTTTTAGGCTCCCTACAGACCCTGTGAAATGCTTGAAGATCTACATGGTTGTCATTTTAACCCATGTGCGTATAATTTGTCCAAGCTTTGCAAACTACGAAAAGCAAGAGTGTTACCAACAAATTCTTCAAGAAAGCATGAGGCATAGACAAGAAGAAAAAATTCTTTTCTCATGATGTTTTGGACCTACACATTCAAAGATGACTGGTACTCAGTTCTTTGTATAATAACATTATCTTTATTTTTAGTATTCAGTATGCAGTAGTAACCATTTGTTACATACAAAACTTTCTTACAGCTCAAGTTTATACTTTTGATAAATATGGGATGAAAAACAAATGAAGAAAATAAAAATACAACGAAAGCTCAATTGAGCAATCAGAAAGTCTACTGAAATCTGAGTTGTTGCTGGCCATTCTGAAAATACCTTCTTTATCTTCTTCTTCATCTTCCACTTGTTCTTCTTTAACTTCTGATGGAGTTGGCTTCTTCTTTTTAGTCTTTGGTGCCATTATCCCTTGTTTAAATTTCTCAACCACATGTTCTTGTACCTCAAGTAGAGAGCCAGCCTAAAAAAACCCACAAAACCAGTGTTAATCTGATACAAAAATATCTCTTTCATATTAAACAAAAGTAATGGGGGATAGACATTGTAAATTGTGTACTGCGTTTAACAACATGCTAGTATAATTCTCACGATATAGTGCTGATTGAAAGTCACTTTCCATAAATGACAAAGAGTGCAGTGCATACCTCATGTTTAATAGTCCTCTAACATAACATTGTTGATTACTTTTAACCCTTAAAGTGCTGCATTGTTTTGCAGTACAAGGTCCCTCAGTGCTGAATTGTTTCAGGGGAGAAAAGAAGAAAACTGCACAGTCTTTAAATTGCATGTATTTCATTAAATATACACAATTGATAGACAAACCCTATATGAAAAATGATGGCGAGTGTCTATACTTTAAGATAAGCATCAAGACACATGTGTAGGTTTAACATATTTGCAGGTACAGGTGTAAATACAGGTAAAATGACAAGTTACAATTGTATTTCATCAGTAATTTTGTTTGTTTTTGATGGAAAAGTTCAAATATATCTAAGAAATGTTATATTGTTTAGTAGTCCAACCATGCACATGTTATGTCTGTCACAATGTTATATATAAATTGTGAAAATCACAGGTAATGGAAGGGTTACAGTTTTGCACAAATCCACTCCATGAATGTCAGAGATAAGTTTAAACCCCCCAGTCAGCAATTAATGTTCATGAAAAACTATCACCTGTTATTTATTATAATATCATCAAACCGAGGTCTATATCTGGTGATTAAACCTCAGCAAAGGCTTTATTTTTGTTCAATCATTGGGTTGATTTTGTGTGAAGAGTCACCTTAATTGTTCTCATTGTCTGACAGGTGTAAATTGCTTGGAATAGCTTGAAATCTATTCCATACTTATTTTTTTGCTGAAGTATGCGGTTGATATCACATCATCAATAGCCCATTAGGAATCGAGAACAGACATATGTACCAAACCCATTGTTTTAATCGATGCGAAAACGTTTTAGATGCTCAGGTGTGACAGGCCGCCATTTCTTCATGCAACTTTTTTCCTTCAAGTCTGCCCCATGAACTCTCTGATCTGCATTACGATTTGCTTGATCTACTATCAGATGCAATAACTCGTCATCTAAGAAAAAGTCTTAAGTAGTCCGTAGGTTCATTATTCACCATCTGGACATTTAATTTTGAGTTACCAGTGAATGTGGGTTGACAGGAGATCCATCTTTTCACGTCAAGCGAGCATGTACATCTGACTCCAGTTCCACGTAAATTACTGGCTCAAAATCATTCATGTGTATTTCCATCATTACCTCGCTTGCTCCAATAATGTCATTTTTCACAAATTATTCAAAATCACTATTAGCATCACCATCAGAAGCGAATATTTGTTGCAAGAAATTACCTTCGTATTCAGTGTCGGCCATTTTAGCTTTGCACAAGTACCATGTGTTTAAAAGTGAGCATTTGTAAAATTACATCGTTAATAATATAGTAAAGTACTGCAGAATGCTTGTTCCGGGCCTTTTTAAACCAATCAAATATAGTTTTACAGGCATTTATGGCAAGATGAAGTTATAGAATGTGATCATTGTTGCTCACCTCGAAAGCAACTATAGTCACGACTCGCACTACGGGACCAAAAACAACAGCGCGACTATAGTTGCGACACGCACTTTAAGGGTTAATACTTTTTAATCCAGATTTCAACAGACTTCTTCCTTTCCTCAAACCAATTTTTCCCTTTTAGTCAATGCCCTTGGTCTTTGACCTTTTAACAGTCAAGTCAATAAATTTCTTCCTTGCCCCAAGTAAGCAATCCAAAGTTTGGTATCGGATCTATAACCAACATTATTGTAGTTGTAGTTCTCCTAAGGTATTAGGATAACGTATTTAATGAAGATAGGACTTGTAGTCACAGTGCCTTGATATTGGGTCCCAAAAATCAGTGGGGGAGAGGGATATTGGAGAGTGCCAGTGGAGGGGATATCAGTCATACTTTTGCTGTGATTTGGTTTAAAGTCATATGTCAAATTTAAAGTCATATGTCAAATTTACATGTTAAGAGATTAACTCCAAAATTAAACAGTTTTTATTTAAAAATGCCCATTGACTTTTTAGCCCAAAAATGACTTTTTAGCCTGTATTGTCATGGTCATAGGTGATACTTGGGGGAAAAAAACTCAATTTCACCCACGAAAAACACCTGGCAATTTTTTATTTTAAAGGTGTTGGAAACCTGCCAAAGGTCAAAATTACAAACTGAATGAAAATTAGTTTCTTCACCATAACTTAAGTTATGTGCCATAAAGTTGCCAAATGCTGTGGATTACTTCAAGGGAGAATCCTCAAAATTTTGTGGCCAAAGGTCAAGTTCAGTGGTACTAAAAGAGATTTGGTTTCTGCACATTATCTCATGTTCTCCATCATCTTGATTTACTAAACTTGGATGGCATGTACCTGGGGTAAGGAGAAACTGTATTGAATTCAGATAAAAATATGAAAGGTCAAGATGACAAAATGTTTAAATTTAAGTAGCATATTATTTTATAAGTTTTAAGATTTTGCATTCCCTCTGATTTAATGACAAAATTTAAAAGGTTTTATAACAAGTTCTGGAACTTGTTATAAAATTCAAAAGGTTTTATAACAAGTTCAAGGTTAAAACCTAGTTTTTTTAAAAATAAAATTAACAGGAGTTTTCAAGGTAGTCCCTCTGATACAAAGATTTGACAAAAGTTGGACACAATATGATATACAGCACTCAAAGGCATTCCCATTTTCATGTCATGGAAGGTATGTGACAGAAATTGATTTACACGTCCTTTAACAGTATGCTGTTTTGCCGATTTCACTTTTAGTTAATGAATAATCTGACTTGTATACTTACAAGTTCTTTAATGTCTGTGGCTGTTGTCAGTTTTGTGTCCCATATCTGGAAGTTGGGCACTCCCCCAAGACCACCATTTCTCAGCTTTAACTCTGTATCCTGAAGCTCCTAACATGTCAACAAAATCATTTAAAATCTGATCAACATTCTATATTAATTTGATATAATTTCTTTCTGAGACATTATATATTAAAACAAACAAATACATCACCTTTACCAAAGCATATACATTTTACACTGGTTTTATCTAGAAAAAAACACTGTCATAAGGATAAATACATTTAAAGAATTCTACTGTGAAATCAAGCCTAAAGCTATCCGATTCTTGAGGCATGTCAGATCTTTGAAGAAGAAAAAAAGGGCCCAAGTAGGATTGTTGAAATGTTTTACATCAACAAGAAATTGGGACCAGTAGCATGCTTTCTGTACAAATGTCGTCCAATTCTATTGCTTGCATGCATAAAAAAACAATTGCTTTAAGGTTTTTTTCTTCTAATATTTTTAAATCCTGAATCATATTTTCTTGCATATAGCATCATTTGAAGAATATGAAAAAATCTTCATGGTAGGATGTTTTATGTCAAAGCTAACTTATTCCGTTGAGTGTTTCTTTTTCTGTCCAACTTAAAGTTCTTCATGAAACTTCATGCCAGGATGAAAATTGTTAAGTCTTTTAAAAGCTTTCACATTCTGATGTTGGATTTGCAAATTAATTTAATATATAAAATATCAATTGTTGATGGATGAACAAGAAAAAAAATAAAGAAAATTTGATCCGAATAAAAGTTTCCAAAGGGAGAGAACTTATGCTTGATCTTACTTTTCTAAATACTTCCAGCATTTCCTTGTCACCATCAGAATCCCTCAGTTCCTTGTTATTTCTGAATAGGGAAAGAGAAAAATTCTTAAAATTTATCTCCATATCGCATCTATATGGATGTCACAAATATTTTGGACAATCATAAAAGCACCTCCTTTAATAGTTTACTCTTTTATGTCTCATGAAGTCTGCCGTATTTTCTTTTGTTGGATAAATAGCACCTAAAGAATGTGAAATGTCCTATCACAGTCACATGTAAGCAACATCATATAAAGACTCCTAATTGGTGACTGTATAAAACCTAATACCCTATCACAGTCATATGTATGCAACATCATATAAAGACTCCTAATTGGTGACTGTATAAAACCTAATGTCCTATCACAGTCATATGTATGCAACATCATATAAAGACTCCTAATTGGTGACTGTATAAAACCTAATGTCCTATCACAGTCATGTATGCAACATCATGTAAAGACTCCTAATTGGTGACTGTATAAAACCTAATGTCCTATCACAGTCATATGTATGCAACATCATATAAAGACTCCTAATTGGTGACTGTATAAAACCTAATGTCCTATCACAGTCATATGTATGCAACATCATGTAAAGACTCCTAATTGGTGAATGTATAAAACCTAGAGGTGAAAAATTGCACTGTTACACATACTGATACATACTGTGAAACACAACCTATAATAACTTATTGTAACATGAATCAAATTGAAGGTCTTGTAATCTTTATACAGATTGTCCATGGATGACTGGTGCTATTTCCCATACAGGTCATAAACTTGTCTGTTCATATCTGTTCACCATTCTAATCCTGGACAACAAAAATACAGACTATCTGCTAATTGTTGGTGCTCAGATTGGTCATGACACTCTTCATTTTGCATTGCAAGAATGCTTTTAAAACATCTAATATCAATTTTATGTCATCATCTAAACTTGGAAGTTAGAATGGACTTTTCTAAACAGGTTTCCAGTGCATCAGTGGAGATGATTAACAACTGAATCCTGCATACTGTTCTTCCTGCAGATGAAAAACAAATATCTTTGTAACAACCACACCCTTTCATTAATTAACACACTGGGACTAATTTGTTTGATTCGAAACCGATTACCAGCTAATTATCTCTGCTGTTTTATATCTAGTCCACATTGATTGAATTCGAAGGTCTACACTTTCAATGTGTCAGTGAAATATGCTTCTGGCTGTTGGTGATTATTCATTTCAGTCAAAGCACAAGTGTCACTGGAATGTAACTTATTCACTGCATAACATACCTGAAGTGGAGGCATTCAAACTTGATTGAAGCAGATACAAAGCCACAAAGAAACTTCACATCAAATTAATCAAATATGGGGAAAAAGATTAGAAAGAGAAAAAAAAACTAACATGAATTCAGAATGACATTTTGTAAGATTTTTAACTGTGAAAGTTAGTCACTTTTTTAAAATCTGCATTTTAATCATCTGCAATGGAGGTATTCAAACTTGGTCAATGTAGATAAAAAGCCACAAAGAAATTTTGTGTAAAATTTATCAAATATGTGGAACAAGTGTGGACACCCCCCCCCCCCACAAAAAAAAACCCCAACAAAAAACTAGCATGAATTCAGCAAGGAAAAAGGTGTTAAAGATTTTGAAATGTGCAAGTTGGTCCGTTTTGTTTTAATTTGCAGTAGGGTGTTGTCAAGTTTTCTATTATACTGACAAAAACAAGTGCCTGTGTCTGCTATGGCTCTCTTTGATGAATTCTAAATTAAAAGAATAAAAAGGCAAACAAGTAATGTTTATTCATGGTCACTGAAGATTGAAATAACTTGTATAAGGTAACTTTTATATTCATGTCAAAATCACTGATGAATTACTATGCAGATGAATCATTTTACCCCAAGCAAAACCCTTGACCACTACACTGGATACACATCCAGCTATCTATGTATTTGTGATTCCTACACCTTGACCACTAAATTGGATACACATCCAGTTATCTATATTTGTGATTCCTACACACATGACAAATCTCTTTAACACTGAAGCAGAAAAGAACATTGGTTAATGAGAGCATAAACATATTAAAGTCAAACTTCTTTTAATAAAATTTGGCAAAGTCTAAGACAAGACTGTAGGTCAAACAAAAAGAAAGGAACCCCACCCACCCATTTCTTAATATTCTGACAAACAATAAAACTTGTCAGTTCAACACATGAAGGAATAAATAAATTACACTGTACTGTAAATCTAGAGGGCCTAAGTTCTTTGTTCAAGTTTTAAAGACTAAATGAAAGTGAAGACCTGCACACATCAAGTCATTCAAATCATCATCTTTTACAAGTAGATGGCTCACATTTAAAACTATAAATGTGGGTCACTAAAATGCTGTGACAAAAATGTTACCTATCTTGTAAAAGAAGGGTGCCTACAGTGCTACACACTAACGATGAAAATGAGATGGCAATAACGTTTTTGTTTGGGGAATTTTCTCATATCACAATAAGTGCTAGTTTTACTAGAAGCATGAAGGCTTGGCTATATTCAATGTTTGGTCAGGTTAGGAAAGAAAGAATTTTAAAAAATATAATTTTGGTTGCAAAAGGCAGGAGAAGTAGCTCAGGTGATTTATCTGAAGTATGAATATTACATTCATGTCCAACAGGCATGGGATAACTTTTAAGCTGGGATAGGACAACTTAAGGCTGGGATGAGATAACTTGAAGCTGGGATGGGACAAATTAAGGCTGGGATGGGATAACTTAAGGCTGGGATGAGATAACTTGAAGCTGGGATGGGACAACTTAAGGCTGGGATGGGATAACTTAAGGCTGGGATGAGATAACTTGAAGCTGGGATGGGACAACTTAAGGCTGGGATGGGATAACTTAAGGCTGGGATGGGATAACTTTTAAGCTGGGATGGGATAACTTATAAGTTGTGATTCATTACAGATATACAGACCTAAAGCTGTAAATACATGGACCACTTCCTCATGCAATTGCAGTATAGACATAAAACCAGAACATATGAAATAGAGTTGGATTTTTAATCATAATGATGCCTTTAATGTACCTTTGGAAAAGCATGATGGCCTTTGAAACCTCCTGATACCTCTTTTTGAGCTCATTTTTCAGAGCCTTTTCACGGATCCCTTGGGGATGGAGATTCTCAACTAGTGCATCGAGGTCCTTAACCGATTCATATGTAAACCACAGATTCTGACCTGGATATGGGAATCTAAGAGAAAACAGAGTAAACTATATTAATAATAATTAACTTCATGTGATCCCTGGAACTTCCCAGTATCCACAATTGTTAAATATCTGTACATACTTTATTTCTTTGTATGTTTTATTTGGAATGCAGATTAATTTTATGTTAACTGAGCTGTCGTACATGCCTTCGCACTATGATTGTTGACAAGCATTTGCGCTACATTTATATAATGCATATTAATCCTGAACTTGTATTTGTGTATGTGCTTGAAATTACCGGGGGCATCTGTATTTGATGTCTGTTTCATAGACTGAATGAACATGTGATCTCTCATTTAACTGTAAAATTGAGTTGGTTGGAAATTTGTGGAACTCCAATCCATGTACAGTATTCATATACAGGGCTTGAAAAAATTTCATTTGATACTAGTCAGCAGTGCAAGTAATTTTAACTTGTCCTACTTATCCAACGCTTTACAATCTACTGAAATTGCTTAAAGATGCCTCTCATCTTATTGAAAGATCACCTTGAAAGAGTGATTTAGCATTACTACGCCACTATGCATAGAAGTGGATAACTGATACAAGACAACAACAAAATGAACCTTTGTTACTGAATGAAGTATATATGCAAGAATAACATCACACCTTTAACAAACCCACCCTAACATCCCAATGTCATTGCATGATTTTCACTGTACTCACGTCTTTTCTTTCTCTTGAGATTTAGGGTCTGCACTGCTTTCAGAGGCCTCCGATTCTTCATCTGATGAAGAAGCCAATTTTGCTTTGTCCTCTTTTTCGTTTTCATTTTCATTATAAACTGAATACTCTATTTCATCACCTACCCAACCTGTAAAAATTTCAAATTAGGCATATTAATTTTTTTAAATTGCACAAAATGGTGTAAAAAATTAATGCCAGACACTTCATAACATCGAAGCACTGGAAGGGATACGACACCCATTCACCCATTTTCAAATGTTAATGTCAAAAACAGCAGTTCAAAACATGGTATGGGCATACCTTATGAATACATGGTGAACAAATGACACTGCCTGACTGTCCATTTAGAAAGCAAGAAATTATACAAATAAATAGAAGTATAATCAATTATTATCCGAATCATAGAAATGAATCAATGTAGCTCTACTTTAAATAATAGCTGTTAATGAATGTTTTATGTGTTTTGTTTATATTATTCAATTAGCATGCACATTCACAATGGACAGCAGATACATAACAATATAAACCACTTTCAAAAATTAGATTCAAATTTGTTTAAATGAAACAAAATAAATAGACATATCTATGTTAACATGAAACAAGTAATTTAACAGGTGAAAACAGCCTGGAGAATAGGTTTATCATCATTGGACAGAGCCTTACCTTTTTCAATGTACAACCCTGGTGTTGTACTGCTGTTAAATATCCAATACCTGTTATGATTCCTGTCTGTGCCAATGGGGGTTTGTCTCAAGACTGATTTGGCAAGTGCTATACCCTCCTTTAAAGATAAAGATAATCAGAATGCAACATTCTTATTCATCATAAGAGTATTTTAAATATTCTATTGCATACACATGGTTCCCATGCTTTTCTAAAGATAAATTTCCTGGTCATTTCCAGTTTTTCAAGGTTCACATATGACCATTACTGCATTTTCTAAATCTAAAGATGGTTCTCTTTTAAGAGTCTCAAACACATCTAAGCCAGAAAAGATGATCATGTACAAAACCACAAAATGTATGAAACAAAAGAAGTTTGATTATATTCCTATAAATTGGCATGTAAAGTCAGAGAACATACCTCATTTTCACTTGATCTAACAACATTTAAAGTTTTCTAGGCCATCCACTAAGCAGCTACGATGTTTGCCTCTTGTGATGCTAAAGTGGTTTTCATACTATCCACATAAGGAAAGACACGGATATGGAGTTGACTTTGAAAATAAATGTCTACAGAGTGTTTGGATTGACTCAGCATATATGTTTAATGCATGCACCCAATAATTCATACTGCACCTTCCAAATATTCTGGTCAGAACTTGATTAATTTAACTCACGATCAGTTTAGGTATGATTCAATTACATGATTATTTTGGGTGTCAAGTGGTGGCGAAAATTCCAGGGTATTTTCCGAACTATCATCAAAATTTGTGAAAATCTCTTTTCACAGTTGGAAAATTTTTAAAATCATTTCTCACAACCTTTCCTGATTTCCCGGTAGCATGGAAACCCTGTACACATCATTAAGAGACGGATAAAAATGCAAGTCAAATAAAGAAACAATATTTTATGCAAATGTGTGTGAAATCTGTCTAATAACCAAAAGCAGGAACAGCTGGTCAAGAAATGTAGGTCAGTATTTTCCTCAAATTTCTCCCAAAACTATTGACTGTGAATGTTATAAAAATGTAAGGGAGGTGGGTTTACAATGTAGCAAAGGGAGAAAAATACTCTAATATTTTCTTGTCTGTGGTGATTTAGATTGAACTGTAAAGCTCTAACTAATTGAAGTAGTCTATCCTGACACATCCCAGCAAAGGAACAACTAAGATGGGGGATTTCAATGAGAACTGGGCTACCATTGAAACATAAATACCTTTTCTACTTACAAAGTATGAACTTCATTTCTTCAAATAAGATAGACATATAGCAGAACTTCATTTCTTCAAATAAGATAGACATATAGCAGAACTTCATTTCTTCAAATAAGATAGACATATAGCAGAACTTCATTTCTTCAAATAAGATAGACATATAGCAGAACTTCATTTCTTCAAATAAGATAGACATATAGCAGAACTTCATTTCTTCAAATAAGATAGACATATAGCAAACAAGTTTTTGCTCCTATTTAATTACTAAAACCAAATAGTTTACAACACACAGGTATTGTTTTAGAACTTAACTCCAAAACACAGGAAAAATTTTGGACATGCATACCAATTTTGGACAGTGTCAAAATTATTTTACAGAAAATGTTATGTAAGACTTACACTGAATTTCTTCTCGAAGTTCTCTCTTTCCTTTTCTTTTCTGTATTTTTCATACTCTTTTTCTTTTCTGAAATGAAGTGAAAAGAATAAATATTTTAAAGCAAGTTTAAGTTTAAATTACTTTAGATATGCATGACATCTTCCCCAAAATTGACAAAAATTGTACACGTTACTTTTAAGAAAATTAAATTTCCATGTATGTGAAAAGTACACACATATGAAATTTCAGGAGCCATGCTATAACCGTGTTATATCCGAATTTGGAGCATACTATAGCAGGTTCAAACTGTACCTTAGATATGTGGACTATATATAAGCCAATACAATCCTAATATGTTTTTCAGACAGGGTAGCATACTAATGATTAACTGAAACAGTGAGCAGACATTCAGAAATCATAAATTGAAGAGTTGAAGACTCACTCTACATACGAGTTACGGATAAAACAATATACCTGAGCCACGTATCAATACAACTCCTAATACACAGTGGCAATTTGGCAGTACAATGTATAATAATAATAATAATACAAATTTTATGGTGACTTTCAGTAGTGTTGTTCCGATTATCGATTATAATCGATCATCAGTTGGTTGATCAAACCAATAAGATAATCGATTGTGAAACTCCATAATCGATTGTGTGTAAAGGGAGACTACTTTCTAGGTGTATGCAAAGCACAAAGGTTAGTAAAACTCCCAGCCACTAAAGTCGACTTGAAATTTATTAATTCCCTTCACAACTACAAATATGAAACATTATGATTCATAATTAGGAACATAGTCATTATTATATGGTCAAGTTGTTAAATTGTGGAGTTAATAAATTTAAACACATTTTTTTTATTTGTTTCAATTAAATTGCAACATCTTTTGTAGTATTTATAAACAATGACAAACAAGAAAAACATATCCTTCTATACTTTATATTATAGAAACATCACATCTGAATGAAAGAATTTTGGGGGATTGTAGCAGTATTTCAGTTACATATGACTGATAAGCCATACAAAGTTGCGTTCATTTAACAAAGTTGTTGAACAAAAATAACACACAATGTAATATTATTTTCAGGTTAAAGTATTCATGTCATTACCTTAAAAGAGATTACTCCTGTACATTTAGAAACATATTGATCTCTCGATCAAAGATATAACTGCTTAAAAAAAAAAATTCTCTTAGTAACCGATTATAATCGATGATCAGTTGGTTAAGGGGAACTGATTATCGATTATGAATTTCTGACCGATTCCCATCACTAACTTTCAGAATGTTGCCAAAATAGCCATATGTAAAAAGTAGGCAGTGATTTTGCAAGCTGCTTAATGAAAAGACTTATTTAATACAAGTCTAAATAGACATGTATCATATGCAAGTGAAAAAGGCAGGAAAAAGGAAAACAGGAGTAAAGTGAATGGCCAGTTATGTGCCCATCCCGTTGTTGTTGTTGGGTTTAATGCCATTTTTCAGCACATGACAGACTATACATGGCAGCCAGTATTAAAGGTGGAGGAAGAACCCGGGAAAAGCCTCGGAAACAAACACCGACCCATGAGAAGCTACTATATGGTTCATTGTGTAGATATATGGTTCAATGCATACATATATGTATCAATGCATACATACATGGTTCATTGTGTAGATATATGGTTCAATGCATACATATATGGTTCAATGCATACATATATGGTTCATTGTGTAGATATATGGTTCAATGCATACATATATGTATCAATGCATACATATATGGTTCATTGTGTAGATATATGGTTCAATGCATACATATATGGTTCATTGTGTAGATATATGGTTCAATGCATATATATGTATCAATGTGTAGATATATGGTTCAATGTGTAGATATATGGTTCAATGCATACATATATGTATCAATGCGTACATATATGTATCAATGCGTACATATATGGTTCAATGCATAGATATATGGTTCAATGTGTAGATATATGTATCAATGCGTACATATATAGTTCATTGTGTAGATATATGGTTCAATGCATACATATATGGTTCAATGTGTAGATATATGGTTCAATGCATACATATATGTATCACTGTGTACATATATGGTTCAATGTGTAGATATATGGTTCAATGTGTAGATATATGTATCAATGCGTACATATATGGTTCATTGTGTAGATATATGGTTCAATGCATACTTATATGTATCAATGCGTACATATATGTATCAATGCGTACATATATGTATCAATGCATACATATATGGTTCAATGCATAGATATATGGTTCAATGTGTAGATATATGTATCAATGCGTACATATATGGTTCATTGTGTAGATATATGGTTCAATGCATACATATATGGTTCAATGTATAGATATATGGTTCAATGCATACATATATGTATCAATGTGTACATATATGGTTCAATGTGTAGATATATGGTTCAATGCATACATATATGTATCAATGCATACATATATGTATCAATGTGTACATATATGTATCAATGCATACATATATAGTTCAGTGCATATTATTATCCAAAAGTTGGGTTACAAAAGTTGTCTTATTTGTCCAATATAGTCAACAAAGACAATTTTGAAAGAGGTTAAAGCTCAACAGTGGAACAATAGAAAATTGAACATAGTAAAGTGCCTATAGCTTAAATATAACCCATTGTCAGCTGTAAACCTGACATACAAATCAGTTCAATTAAATTGTATTATTTATTTTACTATTTACCATGTAAAGAATTAGAAATTTTAGAAAATACTGCAGCCTTACATAAAGTCAATAACAAACATTTTTGTACATTGTTGATAATTAACAGTTTTCTTCTGTTAGTCACAATTACATTAATCTTTTGACATTTTAAACCTCTAATTGATAGGCTTAGTCTTTATCCCATGTGCAAGCCATTTATTAAGATTGGTCCAAGTCTGTGATGCAGGCAAATGTATGGTGTGGAATCATTTTTATTTTCTGCAATTACAGTACCTTTGAGCTTTGAAATGGTTCTTTCATACCCCAAGTGCAAATCTATGGTGCAGAAAGCATATGACGACAAACAATTTCTATCAATTAACATACTGAATTCTTCTCTCCTCCTCTCTTTTTGCCTTCTCTGCTGCAACTTTGGCTGCAAGTTGACGCCGTTTCTTCACAACTGAGGCCAAATCATTATTATCCCCCTCCTCTATATCTATTGCTGATTCTGCATCACTTGAAGGTTGACTTTTATCCTCCAATTTGCTCCCATAAAAATGGGGCACACTAAGACCTGCAAGTATGGTACAAATGTGTACAAAAAATGTAATCCATATATAATCAAATGACATACTACATGGCACTAACAAAATTAGATCTTCATTTTAAACAGAGGAATACCTTTAATAATGGTTTTGATGAGACTTCATGATGGCTTGATTTTCATAGAACCATTTAAAACTATACATGCTTTGAATGAGCAGAAACTTGTTTACAATGAACAGAATGAACCAAGCCCTTTGGTATCTACTAAGAAACAGATGGTAACTGTCTTATTATCACTTGACTGCACATTATTACTGTTGTTTTAATATAACAGAGTTAAAGCTGTGCAGTGGGGATGTGCTTCTGGGGTTTAGGTCTGACCAGGCTATTAATGTTAACAAAATATGGAATAAAGTGTAATTAAAACAATTTCAAGGGTGCTGCACTCTTTGGAAAAAAAAAGTAATTCCAACCACACTCCTTTAATTTGATTTAGAAACAGCCATTCATTGGCAAAAGTCATTTTAAAATAGATATTCAGTAGCAAGGACCATGATTTTAAACAGCTTGGCACTCTATATCCGACAAAAGAATAATACTGGTGACACTTCCATATCAGGGATCCTAATTAGTGTTAATCTGCTATTTCATCAGTGATTTTACCAATAGATCACTAAAACCCAGCAATTAATAATTTGTTGTAGCAGTGAAAATGACCACTGGTTACTATCATAACAGTAAAAAAGCAGACCTGCCAAGACTAACAAGAACTTCTTAGTAGGGAAGCTGATATTTTTCAGCAAATTCGGACCCAATTTAATCTAGGTGTAATAAAGAAAAGAACTTATATTGTCCAGTTGGAAAATATGCATAAAAAAGCTCAGAAGTGTAATTGGAGACATGCAATGATGGTAACCATCACATTCCACTAAAAAGTTTGTAAAGAAAACTCAGACCTTATTACTTGTAGGATGGTTTCACAAACTGCAGTTTGTGATTTCTAAAAGTAATCCATTGTACTAGAAGAATACAAAAATTCAAATGGCAACAGCAATCCTCAACTACTGCCATGAAACAAAATCATATCATCAAATGATGTCCAACAAAATCATATTTTCAAATGACGTCCAACAAACCTAATTGCTGTCTTTCCCTTCTTTTTCCCAGTGAATTCCAAATATTCCCTTTTATTCTTCTCAGTTATGTGAAAACTGTTTACACCTCGTATGAGGCTTACTGTTTCTTTTGTTTGAATATGCATCATTTGTTCGATGCCAGATTTAGAAAATTCAATAAGCAATTGCCTAATCATGCCATTGTCCTACATAAACAAAACAATATGAGCAGTTTCAAGCACCTGAGGTACTCTGTAAAGTTTGGTTCCCTGAACAAACCTGCTGATGTTAAAATGAAACCCAGATCCAAATCAAACATGGCCAGATCAGATTATGGATTTTAACACAATATATATGTTTCCAAAGTTTTTGCTATTGTTTCAGAGGTACTTCGTTCATTGATGGGCACACAAATGTTCAATAATTGTCCCTGGAATCTCAAAATGCAAGCTCCATAAACAAAATGGCAGAGGGATACATGAATTTATGAGAATCAGTGAAATTGAAGCAGGATAAATAATGTTATTTGGTGATACTATGGGTTAGCAAAAAACTTTCTTTAAAAAAAAATCTACTTATGCTTTTTATGAATTGTAATAAGTGTACCAGGGATGTCTTAGCTACATCCATGCAAAAATGCCTGCAGCCCATTTGTGAGAATGTGAACACAAAACATTAATATTGATGCTGTGCACAGATATCTCCCCATGATGGTGAGACAATTAAACATCTATGTCAGTTTATCATGCATTGGAATTGTAAGACATTAGAGTTTACCATGGATTGCAACTGTAAGACATTTGAGTTTATCATGCATTGGAACTGTAAGACATTAGAGTTTATCATGCATTGGAACTGTAAGACATCAGAGTTTATCATGCATTGGAACCGTAAGACATTATAGAGTTTATCATGCATTGGAACTGTAAGACATCAGAGTTTATCATGCATTGGAATTGTAAGACATTAGAGTTTACCATGGATTGCAAACTGTAAGACATCAGATTTTATCATGCATTGGAACTGTAAGACATCAGATTTTATCATGCATTGGAACTGTAAGACAGAGTTTATCATGCATTGGAACTGTAAGACATCAGAGTTTATCATGCATTGGAACTGTAAGACATCAGAGTTTATCATGCATTGGAACTGTAAGACATCAGAGTTTATCATGCATTGGAATTGTAAGACATTAGAATTTACCATGGATTGCAAACTGTAAGACATTGGAGTTTATCATGCATTGGAACTGTAAGACATCAGATTTTATCATGTATTGGAACTGTAAGACATTAGAGTTTATCATGCATTGGAACTGTAAGACATCAGAGTTTATCATGCATTGGAATTGTAAGACATTAGAGTTTACCATGGATTGCAAACTGTAAGACATCAGAGTTTATGATGCATTGGAACTGTAAGACATTAGAGTTTATGATGCATTGGAATTGTAAGACATTAGAATTTACCATGGATTGCAACTCTAAGACATTAGAGTTTATCATGCATTGGAATTGTGAGACATTGGAGTTTATCATGCATTGGAATTGTTAAGACATCAGAGTTTATCATGCATTGGAATTGTAAGACATTTGTGTTTATCATGCAATGGAACTGTAATGCATCAGAGTTTATCATGCATTGACACTGTTAGTCATTAGAGTTTATCATGCATCTTAAATGCAGGACATTGGAGTTTATCATGCATCTTAAATGAAAGACATTTGAGTCTATCAAACATCTTAAATGCAAGACATTGGAGTTTATCATGCATCTTAAATGCAAGACATTGGAGTTTATCATGCATCTTAAACGCAAGACATTGGAGTTTATCATGCATCTTAACTGTAAGACATTGGAGTTTATCATGCATCTTAAATGCCAGATATTTGAGCATTGGTTCTTTACCTTTTGGTTCTTAACCCAGGTTAGGTTTGAGGTGTTAACTGAACAACCATCAAATGCTATTAAAAAAAAAACACTTGGGCAGGAAATGTCAAATTATTAAGGTTGATCTCACTAACCCACTTGAAACAGCATGGTGACCTAATTCTTAGGTTAAGAACCATTGCATTAGAGTTTAATATAAATCTGATTTGCAAGACATTACAATTTATCATGCATCTTAAATGTAAGACAGAGTTCATCAACTAATCCTCTTTATTTTCTGCCTTACCGTCTCCAGCTGCACTGGCTTCAGTTTTGTTTTCCACTTTGTTTTCATTATTGGCATTCTGATTTTTGTCATCTCTATTTTTTTTCTTGTCTTCTTTGGCTTGGGCAAGCTTTTCTTTCCTTAAAAAAGAAACACATTTTTACAAGTCATGCATTTCTGGTAAAAAGGTTATTTGAACCTGTGATATGACTTATGTGCAGAAAAGTTGTAATGAAGATTTTCATTATTTAAATCTTGCAAAAGTATTTTTCTATAAATTGATTTCATGTGTCAAGAATGCTTTCATACCAAGTCTATGAATTTGTGTGTGTATGTGCCTGTGTGTGCGTCATTGTTTTTTTAAAATCTAAATTTAATCACTCCTAAAGCTTTTGGATTGTGGATTGGATGATTCTCCAGAAAGTTTATTGTCTGTTGGTGTTTAAATATGTGGTTTTGAAGAACTATAGAATTCAAACTGTTACATCCTAAAAGATAAGAGAATTCACAAAATGCTCTTAACATTGAAGAATTAGATAAGGAGTGTTTTTGGTTTTTTTTCTTCAATGTACTAGGTCTGAGTGGAAATTAATTTTTCATTTTATCAATTCAGGAGATTCTTTCACAATAAACGATAACGATAACTTTTTCCAACATCCAACAATTCTGGCAAAGGCATATTACTTGAGAATTAATGCAGAAAAGTATTTGCTATGCAGGGTGAAAAGTCATACAGTGTTGTATCACTATTTGTATGGATTTTGTTGTTACCCCGAATCATGAATTTAATGACGCATTGAAAAATTAGGCATATACAATAAAGAACACATCACCCACTTCAATTTTCTAACAGGTAATATATGATAATGAACATAAGTTACCTTAATGAAGTCCACATTCTGTTATAACAGGGAAAAAAACCTAAATAAATCTTAAATCGTTATGGCGAGTTTTAGTGATTAAGATAATTTTTTATGCAACCATTATGCTGAAAATCATAAATATACTGGTTCTCTAATTTCATTCCGCTAGATTGTTTACAACTGGAAGACCCAATCTATATTGATGGCATAGGTCTATTAAGGACAAGGCAGTCAAACTGCATCAAATGAAGGGAAAATTTTGTTCATTCCCAACCCATTTTTGCAGAAAAAAGAATCTGATACAATAACCCTATCTACACCATGGTTGTTCAGATATATTAGTGCTTTGTCAAAGTGACAGCTCTTGGATTTCACGAGTTGCCTACCTTAGTATGTAATGCCAATTAACCAATAATTGATGCATTGTACATCGATAAAGAATGGTGATGGCAATTGTTCTAAAAGGGATACGTTTGATGTTTAACATCGAAAGTATTGCTATGTACCAAAGGAAACCCATTTCAGGTGTATCTGAGTGAAAGATATTTGTGTAAACACAGATTAGCACTGGAAAATTGCTTATTTTTCAGTCCATCAAGTTGTGGTCTTGATCACATAGGAACAGTGTTCAAATTTGAACGACTTAATTTTCATTGGATGATGTTGCTTTCCACTGAATCCAGTGGAATTCAGAGACCGGAAGCACAGAAATATCTGCTTGATATGTCAAGGTGTAGATGGACTTATTACATCAGAACCTTGGCCTGCAAAGATGCTCCTAACCATACTGTCCGACAGCATTCTGATGCTTGCTCAAGTGTCCTCAGTAATTTACATTGCAGATTGCTCAAATTAGCTGACATCATGATCTTTATAAATCTCAACTCAACTTTAGTAGTATGCAAAAAAAAACGCTTTCCACTGAATACTACCACTTCTCCGAGAGTTTAATCCTTTTGTCTAAACATACCATGGTCCTAAATAGAATAAATAGATAAATTTATTTAACAGGTCCATCAGTGTAAGTATTTCAAACAAATGCACAAACTGACCTTGTACAGTACTTACCACAACTTAGAGGCCTCCTGTTGTTTCTCCTCCATGTAATCCTGTACAGAGTATGTGGCCATGATGCGGAGACACATTCCCTTTAAGATTTGCAGTTTCTGTACAGGTTCTAACTGGTACATCTCTTTAGTCACAAGAAGCTGGATCAGCTCATCAGGCTGTAAAATACAGTGCACAAATTTATTGAAAGGGGTCTGGATAGTGTAGTGATAATACAGTATCTCTGCATTTTTCTGCAGTATATGATTTGATTGCCTGACAATGCTTGTTATTTTCAGAGTATAACACTAATTCCTCAAAGGATATGAAGCTTTACATAGACTTCAACCAAAATGTTAACCAAGAATGACAGATGTCTACATATTTTTAAAATCCAGCAAATCTTATTCTCACTGCATGATTCTTATTTATAAATTTTGATATTATGATTGCAATAGCAATCAATGAAAATCTGACGTGAAGTAAAATGACCTATAACTATATTGCATGGTGACATATCCAGTTTTTTTTTTTACAAAATGTGTGTAGCCAAGGCTCTAATTAAGAAGAAAAAAAGTGATAAAATCTGCTTCTTGTCAATTAAAATGTAATTATTATCTTCAGTGGAGTAAAATAAAAAACTTGGGGAAATTTTTTCAGTATAAATTTCTAAAAAGTAACAAAAATCAACAACTAAACAGTCGGAGAGAAAACTAGTGATGGAATGCTATTAAAACGGAAGAAACATCAAAATCAGAACTGAAAATGAAATGTTTTCCAGTTCATCAAATAAGTGTCAGGGTTTTCAATGGACACATACCCTCGAATTTTGATGCGTTGAATTTAAATATTGCCAATTTTTAATGAGCGGAAATTTTAACTAATCTTAATTACCCTTGATGTGCCACTGACTTAGTTTCTCACTTAGAGTGCACAGTTGCTAACAAATTTACTGTAGGAGGAGCTGACTGACATATCCTCAAGTACAGTTTACACCGTGACAGCCAAATATTGCACCAATGGAAGATATTTATGAACTGTGTTGAGTTAACACTTAGGTGCAACTGAATTCAGTTGAATTGTTTTGAGATAATGTTTGAAATTTATCAAAGAGAAAAAAAGAAATAATTATGACCTGAATGGACTACCTTTTGATAAAATATCAAAATTGATATCTTTGGACATCAAATTATAAGCAACTGTTTAGAACTAGAGCTTATGGCAGCTCACTAAATCGGTTGTCAAGATGTGGACCCACTTTAATAATTTTACTGGCAATTATATGCTTTATTTGGCGAAATGTTTAAAACTTCAGAATCATTTATGACCACTGGATTCTTCTCTGAGAAAAAAATCAGTTTCTTTGCGCTTTAAATTATAATCAGACAAAATGGGAATAGCATATATGGCTTCTTAAGAAGCCAGATTTCAGCACAGGATTTTGTTTTATTGGTGATTAATTTGCTTAAGTCAGTAAATGTTTAAAAACTAGAGTGTTTTAATTAATGGATCATTCAGAATAAAACTGAATGGATACAACATTCAGTGCTACATCTGGACTTTAAAATCACGATGGCTCAAAGAAGTATATATTTTTTCTCAGTCTCGGAAATGACTTGCTGGTGAATTTTCTGACCCTAAGACTCCAAAGAAACAGAAAGATAGTGTCAGCTTTGAGAAGGAGGAGAAAATCAATCTCTGAAATTTGTTAGAAAATTTAAGAACAAATGGAAAAATGAATTGAGAATTCTGTGATGTACATCCTTGATATCTGAATATACATGTCACAGTTGTATTGGTATATGTTTACATCTAAAATGATTTGAGCAGATCACAACAAAATATATTGAGAAGTTAAAAATACAAGTATAAAATAATCCTCTGTCCGCTTAATATACAAAATATACATACTGTAACACCTAGTCAGAAAGAGAAACCCCAAATCCTAAACTGTTACACATGATTCTTTTGAGCCATTTATAATGAAATTAGTTCTTTGGTACTGTGCTTCATCTACGACTATTAGCTAATACTGCATCCACTCTAAATCTCTCTACTTGACCGACCAATTGCTCCAACTGAATCCATTCTAAATCTCTCTACTTGACCGACCATTAGCTCATACTGCATCCACTCTAAATCTCTCTACTTGACCGACCAATTTCTCCAACTGAATCCACTCTAAATCTCTCTATTTGACCGACCAATTGCTCCAACTGAATCCACTCTAAATCTCTCTAATTGGCCGACCAATTGCTCATACTGCCTCCACTCTAAATCTCTCTACTTGACCAACCATTAGCTCATACTGCATCCACTCTATATCCAGTATTTCCCTTTACGCACAGTTGTGCGTCAGAGACGCATGTTCCCAAAAATGGACGCACTCGTTTTATTGCCATGCGTATTTTTGACGCAAAGGTTGTAAATGCTGCGATGTGTTAAATCTCAAATGCAGTTGATGAACGACGGCATCGTGACCGAGATTGAGTGTAAGCTTTGTTATGACAGAGTAGCTTCCCCTAATCTTGCGAGCGCATACCCGTCTGGTTCTAGTACATGTATAGGCTTTATTATGATGGGATAGCTTACCCTAATCTCGCGATTACGTGATTTCCTTCACGCTCAGCAGCATGTCTTGCAAGCAAAGCAGCATTGATACTATTCTAAGAAGAAAAAGACATCCAGAAGAAAACCACGAAGAATCATCAGCAAAGAAGGTGAAGGATGACGAATATATAAAAGTAACTGTGGCGCGTAATTTCAACGATAAATGGAGGAAAAATTCCCATGGATGGAATACAATTCATCTGCTGGAATGACTATACCAGCTAGTTGGTCTCTAAACCTTTTTTTATTTTAAGTTGACGAGACCAACCGTATTCTGCATTAACACTATATGGTATGTTCGTGAACCATAACTGTCAACGATTGGACTGCACGCCATTAATTAATAAATTTATTTAGACTAACCTTTGTACCCTGACGGTAAGTATAATCCTATTCTAATGACCCAATGCGTTAAATCTTTTATAATACTCAATTTATAGCGGAAAAGTACCATTTAGTGTTAATGCAGAATACGGATGGTCTACTGGAATGACATGCTTGACTTGTGTTCGGGCGAGTGCCTTGTGAGAGAGGGTTCTCTGTCCAAAATGCAATACAGTCGCTCAAAAGAAACAATCTTTCATTGAAGTCTCTTCATGAGAAACTGCTTGTTAGATATGAAGCCAAACATCCTGACTTTTACAAGCAAGAGTTTACAAAAAAATCTTGCATTAAATTTCAAGAAATCTGTTCTAGGAATTTGTTTTTAAAAAAACAACAATGGTGAGAGTGTAAATTTCCTTTCAGAATCATTAAAATGACTGTTTGATTATTGAGCTTGTTTGTTGATTTTTAATTTTAGTGTGAGATATAGTGATCATGCAATACATGTTGTAATTTCATATCTTCAGGTACAAGAGATTAGGGGTGAGATGAAAATTTGTCAGCATATGTTTGACTCCCACATTTTTCATTTGACCCCCAGTTCTGACACCAAAGTTTTTTTTTGACCCTCAGTATTACACTCCTAGGGGATACACTGCTATATCTCTCTACTTGACCAACCATTAGCTCATACTGCATCCACTCTAAATCTTTCAGAAGTAAATAGAACTCCATACACATGGCTTGTACCATTAGAGTGTGAAAACGAGAGAGAAGATAAAACAGTACATTCTGATTCAAATAGGCTTAGGAGGGTGCTTACCACTTCCTCATCTTCATCTTCTTCTTCCTCCTCCTCTTCATGATTATGACTGGCATCTCTCTTGCGCAGACACAGACGGACCAATTCTGATGCAGTGAAAGGGTTTACAGGAATATCTGAGAGGGAAACATTTATTTCCTGGTAATCCTGGAAAAAATAATGGTAAAATCAGGAAGAAGCTGCTAGTTCCTTTGCTGGACAAATTTAGTTTTCATCCTGACGCTTTAGCAGAAGTTAATTTTGATATCCTTCACCTGACTGCCTGTCCTTAACTCTCTCTCTTCTTAAACTATTTTATGTAGAATGTCTACAATTTTTGGGGCCCCTCCCTATGGTGTAAGGGAAGGGGTGAATAGATCAAAGGTAAAAATATACACATATTGTAACCACCCGAATGTTTTTTTCCCCAACCAAACTTCATGCAGTCATAGTGGGAGAACACATAGTACATTAAAACAATTACATGATCCCCAGGTCAAAGTCTGGATGGGGGAATGGGGTGGGGCTTAAGGTTCAGTGTGTATGTGAACATGTCGTGGAATTAGTTCTAGTTTACATACTGTATAGAGTTGTTAAGAAATTTTCTTAAATAAAATGCACTGCAACATGAGGCAGATTTACTACAGAATAAAGACCTAATATGAATGCAAACATTGTCATTGAAATTTGATCATCTCAAATTTAAAACGATTTTAAATGAATCATTCTAAAATTCGATGAACATATTCAAATAATTGAAAACTTCTCACCTAACATCTAGTAAAAATGTGGGACCTGATGGTTAGTAGACAAGCTTTTCAACTGCATTGTTGAAACCATCTTTTTAGATTAGATGCTGTGGTGGATATATATAGGTAAGACTGGCAGTTTTTATTTAAGACATCGTTATAAGTATTTTGGTGAAAACCCCTTGTGAATATGATCATCCATTTGGGAGCAGCAATAATAAATAAGACTTTTGAGACGGATACTCCAGTAGCCATACTAGATAACAGGTGAATATAATTTTCATTTAGGCCCAACCAGACGCAATAAGAAGTCTATTTTGTCAATAATTTCATTCAGGATGAGTAGCAATAATAACAGTTTCATTAAGGACTAACAAGTCAACATTAAGAAGTAATCTTGTGAAAACTGATGCGACTTTCTGTTCAAAAGTAATGGTAAGAGTTAGCAGCCATATTGGATGTCAGATTGACAGTTTTCATTTAGGATGTCTCAATAAGTCTTTCTTCTGGTAAAAACCCATTACTGACTTGATCATCCACCAAGAATGGGTAGTAATGACAAAATTTTGAAGATGGTTGTCATGGTAGCAATAATGGATATCTTTTAGTGAAAATTCCATATTGATATGACCATCCATTCAGAAAAACTAGTGAAAACAAGATTTTCAAGATGACCACTGTGATGGCCATACATGATATCCAAGTAGCACTATTCTACTTTGGACCATTTAGACATTATAAGAAATCTTTCGTAATAAAACCCCAAGCTAATATGACAGGATTAGAAGCAGTAACAAATTTCCAATATGACTGCTATATAGGACATCACATCAGCTCCATTTTCATTTCAGACAAAATAGCCATGGGATGAAAGTGTACAAAAAGTTTCGTGGTAATCTAATTAGTGTAAAAAAGTAGTGATTATAAATTTGTGGATAGAAAACAGATCATCCATTAAGTGTAACAGAGCTCAAAATTAAATTCCAATATTTAATTCAGTATACACTTCTCTCTTGTCTAAAATAGGCAATTGTTCTATCTTTTCTTCTTCAATTTTAAGAGGATATTTGATGTGCTTACCTCTGATATTTTATCTTGAAGAAGTGTCTGTAGAAGAATGACTAGGACCCGAGACAAATAGGCAAAACCTTCTTTCCCTCCAGTCAAGGCTTTCATTAAGGCATCTGAAGAAAGGAAGGAAATTAGCTAAATGGTGGACGATCAATGAATCTCAGATAATTATGGTTGGGGACATATAGTACAATCATTTTCCATGCATCAAGTTCTGTATTTAGGTCAGTTTTTCAGGCATTGTGGGGAATTATCTGTGTTCCAAAAACATATTTTTAGTATGTAAAGAGATTTGTATATTTGTGATATTTTTATATAAATAATGACAGTAGGTAGTCCAATGTATTTTGAACATGTGCTATAGAGGTTATCTCACTTCATTACATGTTCACTTTTCAGTTGCTCATCAAGTTATTGTTTTCTCAGAAGGCATAAATGTTTTCAAAAGCATTTAGTCTATTTCTTAATGATATTTTTACTAAGTTTGTTTGGTTTTTTTTTGTCTGTTTGCCTCTAAGGATCCTTCAGGCATATAGCATACTTTTCTTTTATAATAGCCTCTATGTAAAGATGCCAATGGGTACCAAGGTACTTGTCTGTTAATAATAACCAGAGTAACAAATGAACAACTGGGTACCTGTTTTTAAAGAAAGTATTCAAAGTTCAGATTGAGACACATAATAACAGTTACAGTTTGAGGCTCATATCGTGTTTATCATCGTCAGGGTCTTGTAAGGTTGCTTACAATTTACTTGTCATACACGTGTTGTACATTAAAACAAAGGAGGACACTACTCTCCTTTCTTGCATGACCTATTTAAGAATCAATGCTAATATTTAAGCTAGACCGTCTTAATTCGTGCCTGTCCATGGTTTGTGCACCATATTTCTAGCGATTTAAACATGCTGGTTTTGAGATCCTGATGAAATTAACTAGGTCACTGAAATATTTAAATATCTAATGTTAAATAATAACATTGAAAAAAAAAATCTTTAAAAAACTGACCATGCATGAAAATATGGTAATTTTTTCATTAATTTTATATAAAACAGTTCCAAGAAAACAGACATGATTCTTGAATGTGAAACCACTTGTCATAAATTCATTCTATTTTGATACTATTTACATAACGGACCAGTCTAAACTGAAAATAAATTGGCACCAGATATTATTTTAAAAAATGGGCTCTATTGATGTGACTGTTAAATGTTATATGACTGAAATACAGCAGAGGAGAGGGATTTTGTTAAACTTAAAATTATATTGCACTGGACCGTCATTAAGGGATTAAGTCCAAAAATCCATTCAGTTTCAATCCTGTTACAGACCACTGCTTAGAGTACATGTAAACCTCTCAATTAAGATACCAGATGAAGTACAGGTAAATGTATTTTGTTAAGACCAGTTTGGAACACAGGTAAAACTCAATTAACACAACCCTCTTGGCTGGGGAAAGTGGTCTTAAGCAGAGTTGGTCTGTTTTCTGCATGATCATTCAAAAGTCAGGCATAAGAAAAGGTTTCATTGTAAAATTAATGAGAGTAGATGGAAATAAAATTCAACTACATGACACAAAGACTTCACTTGTCTTTCGTTCTTTGCTATAATACTTTTTTCTCAAAATGTAAGGTACTTGTCTTTATGACCCATTAGTGCAGACAAGACAAATATGCAACATGGATGATAGAGATCACATGTGCATTATATACTTTTTGAACAACTGAATGCAGCCATATTTCAATCAATAAAGAAACAATCATGATCAAATTTCTTTGTGTGTATGAATTAAAACAAAACTTTCACAAACAGGCCATATCATGTCAAAGAATGGGGGCTAAGTGCCTTCCCAAGGATATGGTGGCCAGAGGTACATGGTATTACCAGAATACCTGCTTAGTGCAACATTTTCCCCCATCTTATGCATCAAGTAGTTTTCATAAAAATAGGTTGCTAGTGTCTGTCAGAAATGTATGCAAATTACTGAATAACCTTGTTACGACTTTATTGTTATTAAGAGCATATTTTCATTATTGATGACAAACTAGTTTACAAAATATTTTTTTAATTTATAAAAACAGTTTTCTGTCACAAATTAATGATGAATTTTACAAAGTCATATCTATGATCCTTCAATCACGTGTGCCAACATAGTGGCCAAATGGAATGTTATAAAACATTCAGGCAAAATTTAGGTTTATGAAAGACAAATTATGTATTAGTTTACGTGATTGTGTCAAATATACTTTTTCCTTTATTAGACTGAATCATTGTAAGATTTTCAAGAGTTCACTTGTTTTCTGTCTGAACATTATATAATTTCCACTATATATTTTCTAGCTTGTTGAATAAGTGAATGATGTTTACTGCCCCTCTTTAAGTAATATCTTGCCAAGCATCGTGCTCAAAGTTTCCCTGCCTAGTATATTGATAGTGTAGCTAGAACACTGTAGGCTTCAGCACCAAAACTTATTTAGTTTTATCAACAGGCTCTCAGCATGATGATTTTCATAGTATCAGCTATAGTGAAAGCTTAATCATCCCACTTTAGATCAAGCTTTTATATTGTAACGTGTGCAACAATCAACATACATATAGCAAATTCATCTACAAGGTACTTGAAAGTAAGAAGAATACTGAATTGTTGGTTCCTAATACAAATGCAGAATACTGTGGTGCTTATCCAATACATTCAGAAATTCAGCATTACAAAATATTTAATTGTACCCAGCTCTAACAGTGGCAAGTGACCCTGGCTGGCTTGGGCAAGTACTGAACCTGTGACCCTTGGATTGCAAGTTCTGCATGGAAAACAAAAACCACCATGAATGGTGGCTTGTACACCTGCACCATGTTTAACTATGGCTGACCCTGGAGACTAGTGGTCAAGGTATGCAGTCTTAATTAGAACTTAATGTGAAGACCCATTTTTTAAAATTATGATTAGACACACCATAAGTGTGACATTTTACCACTAGACCCCAGATTATATAGGTTTATTATTGCCTTATGTACAAGCCATGGTGAAGCTACTTACTCTAGAACAAAAGTTATTTGCCACAATGATCATGACCGTTTTTCATTTGACCCCAAAACCATGTAACCTCTTTAATACCCTAAGCATAAACCCTCCACAAACATTGGGTGAGGTGTAAGTTCTCAAACTAAAGTTATAATGCTGAAATTCAGTTTTCTTCTTTCATTGAGTGATGTTGACCTTTGACTGTTTGACCCCCAAATCAAAAAGTTTCTCTCTTACCCAGTGTGCACAACATCTACAAACTTTAAAACTTTTATGCAGAAACATTTAATTCTTTCTGTGACCTTGACCTTTGGAGTCCCCCAAATCAATAGGCTTACCCCTTAACACAAGTACATGCCATTCACACAGTTTGGTTCAGGTCTGTGGTGTAGAACTAAGGTTATTTTGTGGAAACTATTCTTCTTTTAATTGGTAACTTTGACATTAAACCTTTAGACTTCCAAATCAACAAGCTGGTTCCTACTCCAAATACAGACAACTGGAAACTGTTGATGTTGGTGTATTTGTATGGGTTTAACAACATGTTTCAGGATATTATAGGTCTGACATTGTGCCAGTATATTTGATGAAGGAAGAACCAGTAAGATCCAAAGGAAGCTACTGGCAAGCTAACCATGTTGACCAAGCCAGTCTTGAATCCATGCAGGCAGATGCTAGATGTCAGTAATCTACAAAGGTGAGCACCTTATAACACTCAGCCTCCTGGGGTCCCAACTGCTGGTATTGAATCAAATCTAATTATCTTGCTGAAACCATTTTTCTTTTTTCACTTTAACCATTTTGACCCCCAAATCAACAGGGTTCTTCCTTACTCTAAATGCAACTATCCACAATGTTTGGCAACTGTGGGTAGTTACAACTTAAGCCACTGTATGGAAACCACTTTTTTCTTAATATGATCTAGATTATTATATCCTTTATAGGGTTTTTTCTATATCCTAAGTGCAAGCCATTCACAAAGTTTTGGTAACTATAGATGAGGACTTAGGTTATTGAGTGCCGACAAAATTTTAAAATATCTGCTCTACCTTATGCTTAGCATACAGAGAAAAAAATACAGGACAATGAAATCTAATACATAACAAAGCTATGATGTTTCAGTTAAAATTTAAGTATGCTTTCAAACTAAGGGTGTCAACAATTCAAGGTATGTTACAAACCTGTATAAATTGGATACTCTTCATCAGGCATGAGTAACCCAGCATAACAAGAAATAAACTCTGCTACCATGGCAACATCTCCAAATGTTTCATTAGGAAGTCCCTCTGGTGTGACTACCAACTTGGGCTGAGGCAGTGGTTTCAGATCTAATTCAGTATCTTCACATTTCTGAAATTAAGAAATTCATAATTGATGATATGCCCTACAATGAATTTCTCACCCTTTCATTCCCAAAATGATCTTGACCTTTGACTTCTTCACCCATAAATGTGCAGCACCTCATGAGAATGTACTGATGTAAACAGAGGATACAGCCATTTCATAAAGATAACAAAATCTCTGTGTGTGTGTGTGTATGTATGTATGTATGTATGCATGTGTCTGTTATTGTTGTTGTGGGTTTAACATAATTTTTCAGCATTCGATAGGCAATATATGGCAGCCATTATAAATGGAGGAGGAAGAACCTGAGAAAACCCGGTAAAAACCACTGACACGGTGAATGCTACTGGGAAGCTTTGTCACATACCCACACTGGCTGAGCCCAAGACTCAAACCTACATGGACTGAGGTGTCAGTTATCAGTAATGGTGAGTGCTTTTGACCGATCAGCCATCAGTGGCCCCTGTGTCTGTCTGTATGTAAATATAATGAAACTTTCATTCAAACTGCAAATAATTAAGGTCTGAAAACCCAATGAATTTTTCAATATTATCTACATCTTGTGTGCTTATGACATCATTACAGTTCAATTTTTAATACATTAAAGTTCAATGTTACAGATTATTTTGGGGAAGAAACTCTTTAAGTTTAATTGTCAATCACATATAATAATAACATTAATAGTAATAATGATAATAATAAAATTCCATCCTTGTTTCACCCTTAATAAGCTAAACCAACTTTCCTTGAGTTCCATGAAACAGTTGTGATATTATTCTGCTTGATCTGACACACACGCATGTACACACGCACACACATACACACAGGTGATTATACCCTGCCTCAAATATGCTGAAGAATAAAAACTAGTATCTTATAACTACAATATTTTTTCTTGCACATGCATACCTGCCAACCCTGACAAATCTGTCTCAGTAAGACAGCTGATTTTTTCCCCACAAAATTGACCAGTTTTCAGTACGGTATGACAAAATATCATAAACTGTTACTGTAAAGCTGGAAAACTTAATTAAAAGTTCGATATTCGAAACATACAGTGAAGATAAACATTATGTTTAACTGAAAAGCTTGTAAAGTATGCATTGACTTTATTTACCTCTATTACAGTTGCACAAACTTTAGTTCCAAACCCTATGCAGCTAAATGGCTTGTTGTATCTCCAAACCTGAGGTAATTCTTGGAAATTCTTTTTCCATTTCACATGACAATGGTGATTGTATCTCCCACAATGAGACATTCAAATTGGAATGTTATGTCCAATAAATGTTATTGTCTCTTCCAGCTTTTTTTCCCCACAAGAATCTGAATATTACTTTTTATTCTTCTGTGCTGCTTTTTAACACTTTGAAAGAGGCTTATTTTCCTTTTGTCTTAAACATGCATGGTTTGCTGGATACTATTTTTAAACAATTCTATAATCAACAGTTGGATCATGCAGATGCTCCACTTGTACCAATAGGTGCAGTTTAAAGCGTCTGAGGTGCTGCTGTAAAGTTAGTCTGGTTCCCTTACTAATTTCACCAATTCCATTATGAAACCTGGATCAAACATGGATGAGCCAATTATCCGAATTTTTCATCAATGATCATTTTCAGTAACTTCATAAGGGGTTAGGTAACACAAAAAAGGTTCCATCAAGATATTAATAAGTGAGACACTGACTTCTGAAGCTCAAAATATATTATGCTATCTGAAAGATGAGGATCCAACCCAATGGCAGAACATATAAAGAACTTTAGAGTATTAAAAAGGACTGCATAAAAACCTAAATGGTAGATATTGAAACATCTGCAACTGCAGTTATTGGGGGAACAGATAAGATCAATGCAGTTCCCACTGCACAAATTATGGAAGGTTCTACAATCTCCATCCTGAACTTTGGAAGTAGATTGCTTCCTAGCCTGGGTGACACCTTGCAACTTTGTTCAAAAACTGATCTGGCAGGATCCTTCAAGACAAGATAAGTATAAAGGTGGAAAATCTGTAGAGCATTGTACAGGCAAGATCCCCTGTGCTGCAACAACAAGCATCCCTTTTGGGTAATTTCCTGGGCACAAAACAATAAGTTTTTCACCTGGTGGAGAACTTTAAAAAGATCTCTTTAGCTGCTATCACTGATGGTGAGAGATTTATCTTCATACCCTCACTAGAAAGGGAAAACACATTGGAGTCACACCTCTTGGCTAATGACAAACAGCTCCCCTCTCAAAGTTGGTCTCTCTGTGACAAAGATTAGTGGACCATTTTTAAAATATACAAAACCATGAAAATCATGACCCATAAAAAATAAAAATAACCACTGTTTTGCAAGCTTGCAATGGGATTATGCCAAGATGAATGGAATTTAAAAACTTTAATTTAAAACCTTCCAGTACATGCATGGCTCATTTGACAGATTAAATTCTTTATTTTATTACCTTATTCAACTCCTTTGCTCTCATTCTACTGTATTCTCTGAATTTTTCTTTCCTTAATTCTTTCTTCTTTTTAAAATATTCTTCTTTTTCCAAAGCACTCATGGCTGCTCTGAAAAAGAAAAAAAAAAGATTTACTTTTTATTTATAAGAAATTCACTGAAAAAAAATCACAACACTATTTTCTTACTAGTTATTCTTTTGCTTCTTTCCTTTCACACCACTCTCCAGTGCTACAGATTAAGAAACAACCTGCATCATGCAAAAAACAAAACTTGTCCAGAGGAATTTTAGATCTTGAGGAAAATCAATAGTCCCCATGGGCAAGGTGAGGTAAGAAGCAAAGGAACCCATGTAAAATTACTTCAGGCTCTGGGAGAAGGGCTACCTTGTTTATGAAGCAAAGATGTACCATTCCATCACATCTAACTGGAATAAAATTCAATGATCTAAACATCTACAAGCAAGGAAGATTATATTGATATATTTTCTAACAAGAGCAGCAACATTTTCACTGAATGTGTCAACCGTACTCGAAATCACTAGTTTAAATGTTGAGTATATATAATATGTTGGGGTTGTTGGTTTTTTAAAGACATTATTGATGGCAAAAAGGAAAATATAAAACTACAACAATAACAAGAACAACAAAAGGATAGGAATTACTTACACTGACACCACTCATATTAAAGGGATGAAACACAAAGCAGTGCTCTACCAACCATGTACTCAAAACCATAATCAACAATAATGGTCTAAATATACACTGCAATCTCATGTATTACAGCCAATCACATACAAGATCATTGATGAATTACATGTGAATCTCATGCATTACAGCCAATCACATATAAGATCATTGATGAATTACAAGTGAATCCCATGCATTACAGCCAATCACATATAAGATCATTGATGAATTACATGTGAATCCCATGCATTACAGCCAATCACATACAAGATCATTGATGTATTACATGTGAATCCCATGCATTATAGCCAATCACATACAAGATCATTGATGAATTACATGTGAATCCCATGCATTATAGCCAATCACATACAAGATCATTGATGAATTACATGTGAATCCCATGCATTATAGCCAATCACATACAAGATCATTGATGTATTACATGTGAATCCCATGCATTGTTCAACTTGTGCAAGATCCTGATCATGTAAACCTTGATCATCAAATTTCATGTCACCCAGGCTAGGAAGCAATCTGCTTCCATAATACCAATGAGCATGGCCAATCAGTCAATGCAACATCGCCTCAATTATATGCAAAATTTTGCCTTTATCAAACTCAGCTCTTGATGGAACAAATAAATCTTCAAAGTTTGGTGAAAATTTGATGAAAATTATGTCTTCTAGAGTGGTAGTAAGGTCAGCCATTCTTACAGAAGATTAGTTATTATTAATTATTCATTAATAATCTCATTATTATTTGCATAGATCTACTCACTATCAAACCTGTCCAAGATGATGTGCACCAATATTCCAAACTAAAATGAAAATTCGATTACGAATGCCCTCCAGTGCAGAGCATTTCATAAAATTGGAAGTAGCAAGCAAAAATCTTAAAGTAACAGGGGTTTGGAGGTGCTCTCCTAATGGAATATGGGGAAGTCCAAAAGGAGCCAGTTGTTCTAGCTTTAAAAGGGAATTGGGAAGGGGAAATATCTGAAAGGTTAATGAGAGAATCACTTACAGCTTTCTCTTTTCTTCCAGCCATTCCACCTTTTTTTGAATTCTTGTCTGTATTTCAGCAGGAAGCTTAGCACGCTGGGCAGGTGTCAATGTCTGGGCTGCCTTCATAGTGTAGAAGTTTATCAATGCTTTGTTTTCTGTCTTTAGCTGCTTCATTAACCTGGATGATGATTCACAACAGATGTATTAAAAAAAAGATCCACAAATGTACACATGGTCAGCTGTTAACCATAGCAACAAAACATTCAGTGACACACACACACACAGTTGTTGCATTCTGCATCCCAGAGACCTGAAACTGTCATTCACTACAAAGGAATGAAAAAAGTCTGAACCAATCCCAGTTTAGAAAATCAAAATATTTATGAAATTACAAACAAAATCTTTATTTTCTCCCTCATATTTTTTATGGCAATACATTATAACCGCAGCACAATATTTTCGACTTGTTCCTGGCTGCCTGATGATCATTTTTTCTTCCCCTTTTATAACAATTGAATGGCTGTCAAAGGACTTCCACTGTATGAATAACCATATAGTTCTTGAAGTAAGGCAACCTATTTAAATACTGAAATAGTCATTGCAAAATAAATATTAAGTTGCTAAGCTCTAAAACTACTGCTGCCTTTTACACTGAAAACAGAAATCAGCTAAATGGGGAATAGTAGAAAAAACAAAAAGTTACATTTTCAACTAAGGCCAACTACAATAGTAAGTATACATTTGGAAATATATATTGTATACCTATATCCCACTGGCAAAATTGGTATCATCTGCTTTAATCTCAGAGTAGCTATAAAAACTAACTATCAGATGTTCTCAAAACATCTCTCTACATGTTTCCTAGCCTCAAGTTCCTGAGAAAAGCCTCTGACCCTCGTTTTCTTCTGGAGATAGTTTAAATTAATAAAGTCTCTGCAATACCTGCATGTATGGCGTTTTTTTTTTGCCACTCATATTAGCAATAATTACACTTATATGTCTGTATGAACTTACAATAAAGAGGTTCAGGTTCACATTTCATATAATTTCCTCTTGATCGTGTACCCAAGTAACCGATCGTCAGGATCGATGGGTATCAAGTAGACCTTTACCAAAATTTTGACATTTTTAGTAGGTATGTCACTGTGATGGAATCATGTGACATACTGAATATGGCAAAATGCTGATTGATGAAAGGCAAGTTTTAATATAGTACATCTCAAGTCATAAAAGCAATCAGTTCAAGTCTTCTGAAATTTTTTGATGCATCTGTCTACACAGGTGAGACAGTGCCTAAACAGATGAGACAGTCTGCCTAAACTGATGAGACAGACTGCCTACACAGGTGAGACAGTCTGCCTACACAGGTGAGACAGACTGCCTACACAGGTGAGACATTAAGCTCACCATCTCAATATACAAACTTTTGTACCTAGAGTTTAGTTGTACCAAAATTTCAACAAAGTTAGATGTATAATAACAATCTTATTGCTATTGATGCCTATGTCCAGCCCTTTGTCCAATACAGTAAATGCAAAATTCACAGTCTTCCTCTTGATTACATACATCTGAATAACGGCTGGTGTGGATGGAGCTTTCTTTTTGTCTGGGAACACGTTACTCTTCTCTGGGGTCTTTTTGTTCTTGTCTGGTGTCTTTTTCAACTTTTCATCTGATTTGCCATCCTTCTCTGGGGTTTTCATTCCCTTCTTCTTTGACAGCTCCAAGAGGGTCATTTGTTTCAGTCCCTGGGAGAATAAATAAATAACAACAAATTTGTTCATCTATGTTTTTTCATTCACTCATCAATTCTTCTGCCACATAGACTAGTTTAACCCAAAATATAAAATCACACTTGAAAATGTCTCTAATTTAAAGAGCGTAGTTGAGTTGCACAAAATAACTCATTCACAAATAATTTAGTGAAATGATACATGTCAAGTATCAACAAGGCAATTCACAACTAATGACACAATACACACATGTAAAGGACTACAAAACAAAGGCAATGACTAATACTTATAAACCACTGAAAAGTAGAAGCAAGATTTAAGTGATAAAATGACCATTTTGAATTTCAATTGTTTAGCATCGATGTGCATTGAAAGATCGCAGAGTTACTGATGCATTGACATGTTTGCAAGTCATTTCTACGTAACAAATATAAGTATGCACATATATTCATATGATCACAGAACATTTTCATATCTCTCATATTACCTGTACAAAGCTATTTATATCCCGTCTCCCCGCTCTCAAAAGGAAATGTTTGTCAGTGTATATTAGTGTAGTAAAGTAACATTAAGAGGTAGAAATTCCACTGCGTTTCAGTCCAAGACAACTAAATTATTGCTTTGGGTACTGAATTCCAGGTGAACATCTAGGATATGATGGCTGTTGTTTTATAATGATTTATGACTATGATTGAAAATCAACTTGTGTAGACGGAATAGTAAAGATGTGAAGCCTGCAAAGCATAATATTATTTTCTTGTTGTCATCAGGTGATTCCAGCAATGATTAGGGTAATGAGAAACAAAACTTACCTCAAACGGAGGCATCAGAATGAATCTTTACTCAAATAATGATTCTCTTTAGCATCCATTCATACAAAGCCACAAGCTGAGATTGTAACTTTATCTTAATGCTTTGATATGGACAACTTAAAAAAAAAATTACTCTTTTATAATTCCATCCAAATGCATTATAATGAAAGGTACTAACACTGCTATATATGTCTCATCTATTCATTGGGGGGGGGGGTGCGTGTGAGAGAGAAGTAGAATTTAAATTACAAAAATAGATACCGTATTTGGTAATATGCCTGAAAAATTCATATGCAGAATATGGAGGATTAATTACAAAAGATGAAATTGCATCAAATAATGTATAAAATGAAAGAGAAAATTCAGTAGATACAAATTTTTTTTTTTTTAAACCAAAGAAATTTGGTAAAAGCAAAATATTCATATCAGGAGCAAAGATTGGTGCCAAAAAATTCAGTTACTACTTTAGCAGTGTAAATGCTCTTGAAATAAATGCAACTGGTTGATGGCAGGGAGGGTATTTGTGTATAATAATGGCAAGGAGGGTATTTGTGTATAATAATCTGGAAAATATTACCAAGAAACATGTTACTATAAAAATTCTGTTTCTTTCAAAATATATTTCCCAATCGAAGACAAAATCCTGTCTTTATTAGAATTATAACTTTGCCATCCTCACACACTTAGGTGCCCTAGGCATAGACTCATCAATCCAAGAACAAATGTTGAGATATGAAGGTAACTGAAAAGGACCATAAATGTCAATAATGGTATAGACAAAACCGATAAAGGATTTCTGGGTCTATGAATCAACATTCTCATCAAACTGCATCAGTTTATGTTGAATGTTTTTTTATATATGCCAACTAACATCAACATCTTGTGTAACAATATGAAACTGACTGAAAACTCTACCTGCAGAGAAGCCAAAATTCATGAAAGGCATATTTAAATATGAGACAATGTTCATACAAAATTGCATTAGAAGATACTGAATGGTTCTTCAGCTGTACTTGTTACAACTAATTTCCCATGGGATAAAATGAAATTAATTAACAAGGGTTACAAAATATGATCAAGGGTCATAACTGTATCCAAAAGGAGTTGACAAGATAACACTCATAAAAGGTGCAAATAGGTCTATGACACAATGTACACCACAAATTGCAAGCAGAATATGTTAAGTGGGTCCTAAGCTACACTTTACAAGGATCTAATGTTCTGATTTGAAATCCGTGAAAGTCAATGTTGGACAAGGCAGACCAAAACTTAAAATGGCACATCAACATGCCAGAGGCTATTCATGTATAAATTGGTATCCAATTAAGTGGACATGTTGCAAGAAATCTGATTACTAATGAGTTAATTTTTAATTAGGATCCAACATGCATTATTAGAAGTCTTTTAACAAAACTAATTGAAAGAAACCTTTTTTGGGCCAAGGGCCAGATTGCATTTCATAAAACCACTCAAGGGCTACAAACACATAATTACTGTTCACTGGCCAGATTTCTGTGTTGTTTTAATTTGACCCTGTGGGCCAGACAGAACACGTTCATGGGCCAGGGGGTTGTACGCCTCTGCTATATATGAAGGCACAGCAGTATCAGATCAGATGTAAAAGTTTTTGAGTCAACTATGGAATTGTGCTTGCTGTCAAATTTTGGTAAATTTCTATTCAGCAGTTCTATTCTGATTTTGGTAACAGTGACTTTTCTACTTGTAGTAACATTAACCATATCTGAAGGCTTAACAACATCAGTTGAATAAACCTTAAAGGTCTTCAAGACGGATGCCTTCTGTCAAATCTGATCAATTTCCATCCTGCGGTTGTTAACAAGAAGTCATCTCAAACGTTTTATTTTACTATTTTTAGTCACATCAGCCATATTTTAAGGTAGATGCATAATGACTGCAGGGCCTTAACACAAGCTCACTTGGCCTACAGCCAATAAAGTTATGTGCTAAGAGAAAAAAATTTGAAACATTCCTTACGTACCTTCTTGGGAGAATTCTTTTTAAGGGATTTTTTTTTATCTTTCACTCTGTTCTTATCCTTCCCATCTTTCTTTTTCATATTCTCTGATGATTTTGAAGTCTTCAGCTTCTTGGCACTGCTGAGTGTTGAAGGCTTACTACCTGAGGAGTCCTTCTTTGGAGTCAATTGCTTAAGCTTAGACAGTGGGACATCAGAATCAAGTGAGCCTGACTTTGTAACAATGCTTATTGTTGATGGTTTATGGCTTGAAGATTTCTTTTTTGGGGTTGGTTTCATTTCTGATAGTGGAACATCCGAATCCCCTGAATCTGAAACAGATTCCTCATCAGAGTCCAAACTTTCATCATCAGATGCAGATATATTTACAACTTCTTTAGAGGATTTTGAATTTTCTTCACTTTTGGTCTTTTTAGATGATTTCTTTTCCTTCTTGTCTTTTTTCTTTTTCTCTTTTGTTTTGTCTAATTTTGGTTTCTTACTAGGTGAGCTCTTTTCCTTTACTGGACTTTTTCTCTTTTTACTCTCCTCCTCAAACTTTTTAGCTATTTCCTCTGGACGCCACTGTAAAATATAATAGCAAATATTGTATCAATATCGTATTTGTCTTTGGACTAGAATTGTCAAATTTAGCATAAATACTGCTCTCTCACATTATAAGATGAGAATTGGGATCCAAAACTGCCAAATGCATTATCAACTGAACCACAAACTTATTTGCAAGTATATGGCTGTGTTGGAAGGTTGGGATTTTTGTCAAACATATTGTAGTTTGGATCCAAAACTGCTGACAACATTATGTACTTAAGTGTGGTATAGCAAGAATTATTAAACATTTGATGGTTGCTTGAATGTGCATTTAAGTAATGCATAAAATGTCATTTAAACATATGGTCATCATTTTACTTTATGTAAATGAAATTAACTTTTTTATTTCATGGTATATATACATTTAATTTTGTCAAATGTTTTAAACTGAGCATTAAGTTGTCTTTCAACCTATGACATACATTTGATAGACAAATTCAAGAACAATGATTTCTTATGGCCACAATGATCCATAGTGGCACATTACATCCAGAATGGCATTATAAAGAAGGGTGTTATTTTGAAGGAAAGCTTTAAAACTAGGAATTTTTAATGCAACTGATAAAAATATTCACTACATCACATGCAGAAAAATTATTACAAAATAATATGAAAACTTAACAAAGGTTAAACTGTAGAAAATTAGTCAAATCCAAGGCATTTTCATTACCAGCACCAAATAATGCAACAGTAAATAATTTTGAAACAAATAAAATGTTAACAGATAATGGAATCTATGTATATAATATTATATATAATAATATAATGACTTTAGTTTTGTGGGTTTTACATAATTTTTTCAGCACATCATAGGTTCTACAAAGTATATTAGGTAGAGTAATAAATAAGAAGACACCAGGAAGAACCAGCAAACTACAAGAAGCTAATGACAAGCTTTCTCAAACAGCCACATTGGCCAAGCTAAGACTCAACCCATATAGACAACGGTGAAAATGAGTGATCTGTAAAGAAAAGCACATTAGGCCTCTCTGGCCACCTATAATGTAATGCAATAACATGAGTTAACTTTAATAGGTATTAGTAATGAAATTTTCAAAATACAGTTACATGTTTTCAATGTCATTTTATACTATAAAGAAAGTTATGCATCAATTTTTCTGCTTTAAGATAGAAACTGATTGATATTTTCATTAAGCGTGTTTGTTGTTTTATCAGACTTGTGAAGCCAGCAAAAAACCAGTTCTTGATGAATGTATTTTGCAGTTACAAAATGTAACCTCAAATCACTTCATCCTATTACTCCATAGCTCTATCTTATTTAGAATAGCCGAAGTAAACATTGGCCACTAATTCAATAAGCTTTACAAAGTTTCAGAGATATCATGAATGGTTCTAATATTATGCACAAATATACAAATAATTTCAAACAGATGGACATTGCGATAGCTAATATCCCTGTGTATTACATAACTAGGTAATATCCCTGTGTATTACATAGCTAGGTAATATCCCTGTGTATTACATAACTAGGTAATATCCGTGTATTACATAACTAGGTAATATCCCTGTGTATTACATAACTAGGTAATATCCCTGTGTATTACGTAACTAGGTAACAGGAAAACAAATTGGTTGCAAACAATGACAGCTATCTTTAAGCATAAACTATATAATAGTTTCTGCTTTTTCTAGAAGCTATGACTTCCCAAACTTCAGTACCGCAGCTTAATATTGTTGTTGATGCCACTGATGGAAAAACCAATTTCTTTCCATTCACAGGTGAAACAAAAGTAACTGACTTAAAACTTACAACAATAATGCTGGCATTAACAATACTGAAGATTTATTATTTTCAAATACAGGTCACAAAAAAATCTTAAAAATAATACTTTCTAACCTTTGTTGGCGAAAGAAGAAAGCTAGCAAACTTGCTGGTTAGGCCATGTTTTTTCACCAACTCATCATCAACAATCCAGGGACTATTTGGGTTCTGTCCTGCCCGGAGAGCATGTGAGCGAATGAAAAGTCGCAGCAATTCCTTTGAAGGTGGCTTCTCTCCTCGGCTAAATACAAAAAGATCAATATTAATGCTGGAAGTGGAATAGCGATGAAAATATTACAATAGTAGAACTGATCGCTTGTAAGTTTCATTTCTGTAACTCAAGTAAGATGACTCCTCAAGATCAACCATAGTTCCTACCACCAACTGTCAAAGGTTGTTTATTCAAGATATATAGCTAATGATCCACGTGAGCTCTACTTTATTACGGAATAACACCTTCCGGAAGAAATGGTCAGACAGAAATGATGGCTGTTACATTAATTAGAGCCATTCCAATTTCTGTTACAGTCCTACCCGTTTATCTCGACATCCTTGGGCCCGAGGAAATAATGTCGACATAGGCGGATGTCGAGATAAGTGTTCGGGAGGGGGGGGGGGGGGGGAAGGGGCTGGGCTGAAAAAAAGATAAAATTTAAAATTCGTCAGCAAAGGGTGACCCGTCGTCAGTGAATAGCATTTACACTTTGAGAAGAAAAAAAAAAATGGAAATTTTGAGTACATGAAGACAGAATCAGTGTGAAATACACTTGCATATTGACAAATTACATTTTGGTTACCTTTGTGTAATAAAATCCAAATAAAAATATTGCATTGATCACATCCTGATACGAACATTACGATATTCAACATCGGCATGGTTGAGAAGTTGTCAGTTACATGCTTCATGTACATGTACTTAAATTGGCCTCGATTTTGGTCAATCTGTTCTCATCTTATTGAGGCTCTCAAGGTGATTTGGCTATTCACAAGGAAATGAAAAACTCAACAGTACATGTATTCTCCACAAATACTTTTGTATCCAATGTTTTGACGAACATTAAAGCGACTGCACCAACCACTTGTTGCAGCGAAGTATTCTACACTAAGTTTTTTCGATAATGCTTCATTGAACCATTTTGATGCTTCCTCCACGTCTTCAATTGTAGCAGTCTTGCTTCTTCCTTTGGGAGCGCAGTTACCTTCAACTTAGTCTTTCTTTATAGACTCAGCAGCTTTCATGCTTCCTGGATGTGTTATCTTTAAATGAAAAAATTTCACAGACCTCTTTGCGAGATGTTCATCCCTTAACTTCCTTAACAGCCAGATATTTAATTTCCAAAGACTGTAAATTTAATTTGCATTTCACCCTGCTGTCGGTAGCCATCGTAAATTTTAAAAATGAAACTTCACAGCGAAAATCACAGATCACTTAAAGGTCTCCGTATTTTCACGCACTTTTTATATATGGGATTCAGAAAATGACGTATACAGGAGTCCTCTGTACGCATCAATTTCCTGGACGGCAAATTTAAGGGCTTGCTAGTCCTGCTTCGACCACCTTTTGATTGGGAAATTGTGTTCATCAATTGATCCTTTTCGCTGTGCTGATATTTACAATCAGAAAATTCAGTGGCTGAAAGATCCACAGATGTACATGCTGTCATTGTAAGAGTACATTTGAAGAACACGACCCACAAGCTAGGCGGCAAGTACAAAGACTTAACTAGCTGCAGAGTGGTGAGAAAATGTGCTGCTATGGTTTGTTTTTATCCGACCGCGACATTAAAGCCTGGCGGCAAGATCAACTAATTGTTGAACAAAGTATTGGTCTTAATTGGCAGCTTGTCGACATAAACGTTTTGAAAACAAAGGATTTGTTCAAGCTGGGACCAAGGGCTTCTGTCGACATATACATTTTTCTTTTATCTCGACATCGACATAGGCATGACAATTTGATAGTAATAGTAGACCATGGGACCGGGACTTTGTTTTTTTTGTTGACATAGGCGGCTTGTAGAGATAAGCGATGTCGATATAAACGGGTAGGACTGTAGTAGTCGCAAATTTTTATTTTGAAATTAAATCTTGTCTACTAGAGTTTCTATTACTTCCAGTTCATATCCGTAACAAATGTTAACAGATCAGAACTGTAATATTACTGTCTTCTTAGCAGATGGCTTCATGATCATGTTTTTTTAATGCATTTAAGCATAACTAGTATTAAGATTCTTCAATGTATTATTCAAGAGCTGAGAAGCAAACTGCCCCTTCATTTTCATAGCAATGGATACATATTCTTTCCTTAGTCTGACCAATTTGTTTAAATACTCTTTGGGATAAACAATTTGTGTGCTTGAATGTAGTTTACTGAACACAGGGCCCAAGATTCATCTGCTAAGAATGATTTACTTATAATGACCATTTTCTCTACCTCAATACTGATGCATACAAATTAGGGCTGGCACAATTAATCAATAATGTGTTAAAATGAAAAATGATACAGGTAATCATCTTACTAGGCAAGAGTTTAAGTGCCATGACTCTTTTATGTTGACGTTGTTTGCTTCATCTTAACCCCATGAGCTTCACATAACAAATTAACCATTAATTGTGTATTCTCTCAACACTGAGAGCTGGGTATTCCATTCACATCTGACCTGGGCATGACATGCTGTAAAGTTTTGTTCTAATGTCTTTTTCAGAGACGATGTGTCAAAGGTACGTTGAAAACTTACTGTGAAATTTCAAAAACTGTCAGATACGCAAAACTTAAAAAGAAGTTTATGTACGATTGGGACGTGTCCATTTGATTCAATAGCTGATGAAAAAAGAATGGTGCCTGTCGTCACCATCTTTCTTACTGTTCAATATAATAACATAGTAATGAAAACTCGCTACAAAGATTTATCTTGATAAAACAAATTGTTTTGATTATCTTATATCAAACTTGTGTGGTGTCATGTAAAATCTTCATGATCTGCATGGTAGGATAAATTTCATGATCCCTGAAGTTGGTTTTCTTTTCGAAAAATAAGTGAAAATCTTATTTATTGAATTAGCGAGATCAACAATTGATACTGGATTAGGGTCCACTTATCTAGACTGAACACAAAGTATACACAAGTACAACTGCTTAAGTTTTACCCAATTTCACTAGCTGGAACAGAGTTGATTATTTTTTCCTCATCTTCAAGTCGAACTGTGTACTTATAAGGCAAAAGCTGAAAACAAAAAATAGCTTAAGTAAGAATTAAATATTTATTCTGTTCAATAGACTTAAACAATATAGAGATAATAGAGATATAAAACAAAATAGCGTGAGCAGGGATTCTTTTCTCCAGTTAATCTACTATAACAACCATCAACATGTACTTTCAAAATACAGTCTGTTGTTGTTGTTGTTGTAATGCCATTTTTCAGCACATGATAGGCTATACATGGCTGCCAGTATTAATGGTGGAGGAGGAACCAGGGAAAACCCCCAGAAATAACCACCGACCCACGAGAAGCTACTGGCAAGCTTTCTCACATATACACATTGGCCGAATCTGAGACTCGAACCCATGCAGACAGGTGAGATGGCAGTGATCTGTGACGTATAGCGCTTTAGACGACTCGGGGACGCTATAAAGTCTGTAATGCAAAGACATTTGATAAACTTTTAAAAATTGGTACTAACTTATTTTCCTCACAAGCTACATTTAACTTAAGTTTGTTTTAAAAACACCATTGATTTTCTGCTTGATTTTTGTAATATAGCAATCTATCTAGTTATACTAAGTTTGCTTGGAAATCATAATTTTCAGTCGCCCAGCTACATTGGGCACAGGAATTATGAATGATGTATGGTAACATGTAAATTCTTTTAAGCTCATTTCTTTTATACAACTTTATGAACCACACTAAAATTTAAAGTTGATCATAGTCTCATCTTTTAAATACAACTATAGGCATATAAACTTCAATAATTACTTACTTTAGGTGGAATCCATTTCTTGGGGCTATTTTCATCCTTCTCTGTATTTTCTTTATCACTTGAAGGTGAACTGCAGTTACTTGTAGGATTAGCCTAAACAGGAATTAACAAGACATTAAACCAAATAATCCAATATCAAACCTAGATGATATTTCTCATTGCACTAAGCACCAAAATTACACAGATAATGTATGAAAAGTTTATACTAGGAATTCATTTATTTTGTGGTACTCTGCACAATGGCATTTTTAAAAAAAATAAACACCGCTCTCTTTATAAGTCACACCTACAGAACTCATGAACTTTTAACATAGGGGCAGGATCCCATTTTTTTCCACTAGATAAAATACCACCTCCATTCCCTGGTCCAATTTGCTGAACATGATGAAAATAGCAAGTAAAAATGGCAAATGCATGTTTTTGTTAAAATGTCTATCAAAATATCATTATTCAATTATCAAATTTCATTCAATGAAAATATCACTACTGCCAACACTTTAAGAAATAAGTAGGAATTAAAAAGTTTCACCAAGTATTTTAATTCTCTATTAATTCAGTTTTAGTGTAATTATCATAAATACAATATATCCTCTTATATACAGATGTAAAAATTGTAAATCTAACAATCACAGCTTTGTCTGTGAGAATTTCTTAGAAAACCTATCAAGTGCTGTTTTGCTGTCTGACTTGCAGAATTATTATTTCTTGTATTGTTCAACTCAATGAAAAGAAGCCATGCTTTGTAATTTCACAATAACGTCTTCTGTATATAGTCAAATAAGGGAGTGAAATAAAACGGTTAAACAGCACACATATCCTAAATGCAGTCATGGTCGTGCGTCAATTCATTTCAACTACAGTCGACTCTGGTTAACTGCACAGCCTCGGGCCCATCATGAGACTGTGCAGTTAACCGAAGTATGGTACAGTACAACTTTAAATCAACACAGCACGAATATATGTGAAGAATAAATTTAAACAATGATTAGAATCCACTCTTTCAACTTTTACTTAAATGTTAAGATGGTTTTCCTTCCTCTGAACACAACTTCACTGATTCAACCAATGGATCAAGGAATTATAGTGAATTTCAAGAAATTCTATAGATCACTTGTTATTCAAAAACTGCTGTCAGACACTGATGGGTCATCTTCCGAAGAAAAAGCGTTCAGCTCCAAGGTCATCTGAATCCTGTTTTTCGCCATGTTGTCACTTAAATTGAATTCTGTTGCGTATTTTCCATCTTTCCAACCATCCATATGTTGGTTTGAAATCATGCAAACCCGAATGGTTTAGAGCAATGTTTCCCATGCGGTACTATGATTTTTGCCACGTTATTGCTCCCTAGTGGGCGCGGATATACATGTATATACCACCCATGGCGTCATTAACATGTCAATCATTTACAAAGTCACATTTACCGGCTTAATTGTTGACTTATTTAAAGTGCTAAAGCAGTGGACTGGCAATAACTGAGCATGACTATACATTGTACAGTTAACCGGAGTAAAATTGTATTGAATAATGCGCCACGGGCAGAAAATTTATCGTGCTATTATCCGGAGTGTGCATTTAAGCCAAGTGCAGTTATCCAAAGTTTGTTCCCATTGAAAAGCATTGGGAAAAATGAGACTGGTGTGACTATGTGCAGTAATCTGGCGTGTGCAGTTAACCGATGTGCAGTTAAATGGAGTCGACTATAATCAATGGAACAATATATTATTTTGCAACTGATACAATTTAACTACCATCTGATCAAATATAGCAAGACAACCAAGTGACATGAGTTCTTGGTGAAGAAAAAGATATGTTTCAGATACATTTCATTGAAGCAGCTAGTTCGCAAATCAGTAGTGAATTTGTAAATTTCTGAATTAGCACTCAATAAGATTTCTGAATTAGCACTCAATAAGATTTCTGAATTAGCACTCAATAAGATTTCTGAATTAGCACTCAATAAGATTTCTGAAGGATGAGAAGCAACACCATTAATTGCAATGAAATCAATGCATAAATATTTCATAAACAATTAAAAAAAAAATAATAAAGTTTTGACATTGATGCTTGTTTCATGCCATAAATGTTTCTCATTATATATATATATATATATATATATATATATATATATATATATATATATATATATATATATATACACACACTTCTTGTTGTTAATCAGCAACAAAAAGCAGTAGTGTAATACAAAATATTTTCATGTTACAATTTAAGATTTCTGAAACCTTCTGAAGTAAGGTAACTTGAAAATAAATGCAATTTCTACAAAAAAGCAAACAACTTCATTAGAAACAAAAACTCCTTATTGAAAATTATTCCCAATGTAATTGTAAAACTAGCATTCAAGCATTAAACAGATCCATTTTCATTCCCCCCACCTTATAGTTATTCTCAATGTCCATAAGGGATGTTATCTCCTAAATTTTGTTTGAATCCCTGACAACTCATGCCTTTACTTTTGAAGATTTTCAAAAGAGATGTTAATGATGATTCTTGAAGATGTTTCAAAAACAGGTAATGTATTTCATCATACCCAGTGGATGTATCATGGACCTTTTCTAAAGCCTCTATAAGCTCCAATTATGCGAACAGTTCATTATAACTTTCTGAGTTGTTGGGTGTAAAGATTTAAGACTTTTCTTTTTGAGAATTTAATCTTCGGAAGGCTTCTGAATGATTAGATGATGAGGAATTTTTTGAGAAACATCAGCAAGAATAATTGCCATGTCATATTTTGAACTAAAATTGTTATTCTTCTGTTTCAGATGTTGGAGAGAATTGTGTTTTCTCTTTCCATTTATTTTGCGGATAGTGTCCCAAACGTTTTAATAGGGGAATGAGACTTTAAAGAAACATATTTCTTCCATGATGCTCATTTGCTTTTTTTGATCGTGCGGCAAACTTAGTCCAAAGAATACGACATTTACTTAGATTTTCAGGCATCAGACAATTGTTAAATTTTTTCAATGCTTCTTCATTTTGTCAAATGGCTTCTTTACATTATTTTGTGACCCAAGGTTTTTAGGTTCCTTTATAGCTTGGTGAGGATGATGAGGCCAAAGCAGTGTATTGCACTGGAAGGCCTGTGCTCATCTACCAGGATCCTTACAACATGTAGTGAGGACACGTCAAACCAATTCTGCAACTCCAGACCCACAGGGGTGACTTTAATCTTAAGTAAAGTGTGTGTACATGGGCGAGGTTCTATTAAAATCTCTCCAACTATTACGAAGTTATGGGTTAAACAGGCAAATGATAATAACCTAATGAATATATAATAGAAACAATTCACCATACTACATAAATGTCATGGAATAAATACTCTCCTTTAAAAACAAAAGCATCTATGAAACCAAGAAAATGTTTCTATCCAGAGAATCTAGTTTATGCTTGTTCAACCTGAAAGAATTGATAACTCACCTCCACCCCAGAGGTATCCACTTTTAAGACAACTGCCTTGATTCTGTAAAAAAAAAAAGTCAAACAAAATCAAATTCAAAATTTAAAATTCACCGACAGGTAAATTCTATTGATATTAAACATGTCAAAGTAAGAATATAAAAGGGGTAAAAGCAAAAATGCTGAATGAATTCTGCCTGATGAATAATTTTCACTCCAATCAAAATGAGCAATACAACAAGATACACTGGAAATAAATGGCTACTTGTGGTGCACTAGGAAACATTAGTAATGCAGAATCAGAGGTCTCATTATGATTTTAAAACTAGGAGTCCAGAACTCCTATTTTGGTAAAAATAAGCATCCCACCAGCAAATGTTGCAGACCCATAAACATTGTGGGTCATACCTGAAGTGGTTAAATGTCCAGATGAAAAGAACCAGTGATTGCTATAGAGTTTAAATTGTCCAATTTCTTTACACTCTGACATATAGTTCTTGTCTGTCCTTTACAGCAAGAATGAATTTTGTCAATCCAAGGATTACAAACACTAAGCCAGGTCTCACCCAATTTCCTTCATTTGGCTAACGTTTCATTCGTACTATCACAATCTTCTGAATCAAAGTAAAATCTCCATTAACAAGCCATTTAATCCCAAATACTTATCCAAATTTGCAAATGGCATTTTCTCTAAGTATTAACATGTCTTGATTCGAGGTCAAATGCACTACTTATTTTGCTACAATAGTAAATGAACACAATGAAAGCTTATTTCTTCATTTGATGTACTCTACTCTTAAAATGACCACATGTACATCTCTGTGTCTTTCTGCCTCTGAGCTAATTTTCCCACCACTCAGCTGCTAGTCAAATTCTTTGAACTTGCTGCCCAGTAAAGAAGAATAAGTATCTGCTTATTTTTCTAACATTTACCAGCAGCGTCATCTGTATATAGATGCACTGCTTATTGGGGGGGGGGGAATGGTATGCAACATCTTTATCTTAAATCTAAGATTGAAATCTTTTTCTCACAGTACAAATTTGCCTTTGACTGGAAGGGTTTATCTTACCCATGATTTAGCAAGGATTTTGCCTTTATCATTCTTGCAACCAAGTTTTTTCCAAGCACTATATAGCTATGATTGTGACCATAGTGAATTTGTCAAGTACTAGAAAAATCAATACTATATACTTACAATTTTGATCCTGCTTTGACTTTCAAAACAACTTTCTCTCCTATACACAGAACCTGCTGTAACATCAACCAGCTCTGATCTACCAGAGTGTCAAGTGACCGAGTACCTACAAATGACAATATCAATTTTATCATAATATGTTTTATTATTTATTTTTTAGGCAAGTAAAAGTCCATTGTCCAGCAGACTATGACAAGGAAACCTAATTTCTTCCGCAATTTAAAATCAACTTTAGTCTGGGCATTTCAAAATTTTATTAAAGTCTTGTTCATTGCATCTTCTAGAATAATTTTCAATAAAAGTTGTTGAAGGATTTAAAAGAAACCTTAAAGCAGAAGAAAGCATATACAAGTACATATAATGAGATATACATAAGCAAGCATGACGCGTCATTAAAAAAAATGTAAATTGAATGTAACTATTCCTTACTATCTTGCACTATCAGTGTTGACTACCTCAACTGCAGTTACGCCAATGCTTTCTTTAATTCTGCCCCATTTGCAAAGTACAAGGTTGTGAATGTCTGCTATAGGCATTACTTAAAAAAAGTAACAAATTTATATAATACAGTTTTGATTCCTCTTGGCAATTGTATGACTATACAAGAAAATATTGCATAATTAAATCAAAGGATGACCTTTATCAATTTGTTTACCAATATTTCTGTCTGAAAGACTGTACAATCTGGTTACTTGGACATCTGGAAACTTAATCAGACTGTATGATGGCGGCCACCAAACTAAATGTAGCATTTTCATCAATTTTATAGTAAAAGTTTAAATATATGAACACCATAGTTCAACAAACCTGCATTTAATAATAAATTTTTAACGAATTAAGATAAAACGTACAGTTTGTTAATCTTTATTACCGACAGAAAGGAAGCAATCATGTTGTTTTAGGATTTAACGCCATTTTTCAGCACATGATAGGCTATACATAGCGGCCAGTATTATAATGGAGGAGGAAGAATCAGGGAAAAAAAACCCGGAAAGAACCACCGACCCATGAGAAGCTACTGGCAAGCTTTCTCACATACCCACATTGGCCGAATCTGGGACTCGAACCCACCCACGCAGACAGGTGAGATGGCTGTGATCCATAACGGACAGCGCTTTAGACCACAAGGCCACTCTGGGCCCCTCAAGGAAATCACTCATAACTGATCTCATTAGCATGCACAGATATCACTCACAACCGATTTCATTTGAGGTCTTGATGATACAACTTTAGACACCATATCTGACAAAAAGCACAAACATGGTCTTTTGAGTGTTCACAAGCTCAACCAGAGGTTAAATCACCTTAATATTTAGCAAAGATGTTACACATTCAAGACCTTGATGATATGAACTTGTAGACCCAGTCTGATTGAAATGAAGCCTCAAGAACGTTGACAAAAGTAGTGACATGATGCATGATGGATGCTTGACCCTGCCATAAGTTCACCTTGCCTTTGGCAACATGAACTAAAATGTACAATGTTCGCTTCAGTGACCCAAACCTTTCTACTCTCCTGGTCCATACTCTATACCTATGAAATGATATAACTGAACTGGCTTCTGCCTCTACCCATGTGTAAGAAAACTGCTCCAGTGGCCTAGTGGTTAGAGCATCCGCAGTGAAAACAGGAGGTCGTGGGTTAGATCCCTGGCAGTCATACCAAAGACTTACAAAAATGGTATTAACAGCTGCTCGCTTGGCGCTCAGCATTAAAAGGTTAGTGTTTGGACTGGTCGGCCTGGTGTCAGGATAATGTGACTGGGTGGGACATCATACTAAATGTCTGCGGCATGATGCCCCAGTGCTAGACATCACTATAAACTGCCTCACTGCAGACATAGTATCGATATGACTGGAAAATTATGACAGTTACATTAAAAATCCTAATAAAACAAAAAAACACAGACTGTACTCACCAGAGGAGCAATAAGTTGGCATCTTTGAATATGCTGTAATGTATTCATAATTTAAATTCATTTAAAAAAATTATTTTAACATTCTTAGTCAATTTGCATACAATACACTTCCTGTCTAAAGCTCTAATTACACAGCTGAAAAGAAATAGACAAAATTTCTTACTATGGTGGACAAGTGCGAGAACTGGTTTGTCGTAGCAGCGTGGGAACTGAGCTTTCAACTGTTTCTTTACGGATCTCTCTGAATTCCATGCCTCTTCATGTGTCAAGTTGACATGTCCTGTGCAGCGACACGTCCAAATCCTTTCCTTGTATAGCCGTAATCTCTTCTCATATTCACTAATATATGGTCAAGGTAAATGTTCTTTAGATTCAAAACACATTTACTTTATTTGTCTTTTGACAAAACCACGAAGCTAACATTAAATATTTTTTTTTAAAATTGCTAATGGTTCAATTCTAGGACATGGCTCATTCATTTTGGAGTAAAATGATCAACGATAGGGAGCATGTCACCTCACGATTAAAAAAAAAACGTTCCAGCCAAATAAAACCAAGTCAAAAATAAGGCTGCAACATGTACACTACCGTATTTTCGCGTATATAAGACGCGTCTTATACAAAGTTTTACATACCCCGCACCCAGGGTGCGTCTTATTTATTATGTGAAATATTTTTTACACAAATCGTCAAACCCTGCATCTTATAATTAGGTGCGTCTTACATGCGCAAAAATACGGCAAGTATTTTTTAACACAAACGAACGGTAGTGTGTGATATTGAAGGACGATTATTGCGGTCGATATTCACGTTTCACGATTTTCATTCCTAGTTATAAAAACAATTGGGTAAGTGTTCAGTAATTACCATGTGTACCAATCCAATGCAAGCCACTTCAAATTTAAAATCCTTTCGTTTCAATGTTTTGTATACCGTAATTATTGCAGATCTACATTTAGTCGGAGTAAATGTTTTAAATTTATATAATATAGTATATTTAAATGGTTTTTAACCAGAGTATTCTTAAAATGTTTTTAACAATTGGCTTTTTAACTTGAACGATAACCAAATTATTTCAACCCATGATAACTGAAAATCATTACATTTTTTCTTGTTTGCATATCCATTTATTTATGCATCGTTTTATTGATGGATCTATTTGTTTCTGAAAGAATAATGAAGATGGTTAAAATTTCAATGTTTTACTTGAAGAAAAAAAGGGGAAAAATCACACATCTGGTCTTGTGTGGTTGACATGAACAACAGAATATGATGTACAGTGGTCCCCCTTTAATACGACCATCCCTTCTGCACCAGAAAAGTGGCCTTATAAGACGGGGTGAGGTGGGGCGCCTTTCCAGAGGGAGCATATTTGTGAGATGTATATGCATATGTGTATATAGTTGGAAAGATTCATATAAATTAAAGCAGTTAATATCTTCATTTAAAAGTAGCATTAATTATTTTTCTTGTCTTAAAAACAGTTTATTTCAAGGTAAAAAAATTAATAATTCTAATTGTCAGAAGTGAAATGTGAGTATAAATGTTGGTATGCGCATTACAAAACCATTAAAAAATGTTATTTAAATCTTGGTAAATATCTTATTTCTTATTTAAAATAATTATCTTTCATTTATTCCATTTTTCCACTGCTACAGAATATTCTTATATTTTACGATCTTGTTTATTAGAGTCTCCTGACAATGTTTCGGCAAGTGAACTCTCCCCATTGTCATCAAGTTGAATAACTTGTACTGTTTCTTTTTAAGTATTGTTTCTTCATTTACGTGATGACATTATGTTTTACAATGATTTATTCCTGTGTTGCTGCTAATTGTATAGAACTACAATTTAAATTTGCAGATAAAACTTTTGTGAACAAAATGCCCTGTTCTAAAGGAAGTGATACATGTACTGTCACTGGACTTTTAAGTGTCTGGTACCATTATGTTCAAGGTTATTTCTGAATGTGTGTCTATCCCCAATCTCTATATTTAACCTATGTGACTATGCTACATTCTTGATAATTATGACCATTCGTAATCATCAATTACAACAAACACAAATCTGCTGTGCGAAACCCAAAACTCTATTGAAACATTGCTGATCCATTTCTATCTGGGCATGTTATGGTCTTAGCAATTACATCCAATCATAAACATTTAAACAAAAATTTTAAAAAAATAATCTAATGTGTGAAGCCCAAAGCTATATTAAACTGCTGACCCCTTTTCCTGTCAACATCAGCGTTAATTATATAATATTAACCTTAGTGGTACATGTGCTTTAGCCAACACTTCTTTCAATAACAAAAACAACATCCTGAAACAGACATCTGTAGAGACTTATCTTATCGTAATAAAATATTGATTCTGGATACATATTCAATTAAAATGTGGCATCTTGCAAGTGGTCAATTTTTTACATTACTGCAGTAATATATTGTCTGCTGGTCATGTTGGAAGGATGGTTTTTCTTGAGGGGTACTTCTGAACACAAACTCAACGGTACCAAGGGATTTTGACCATAAAGTAGCTGCTCAGGGGGCACGTTCATGAGGGGGACCACTATATTAGGATATCCTTATGCACAAAAGAGACATGCACTTCATAACTATTTGGGAAGAACAATGTTATTAGACAGAGCTAGGAAATGAAACTGGTGGATATGAAAGTGCAGTTCCATTAAGAAGTCTCCAGGACTTCTCATCCAAAATCTGTTGACAGCTCTATGACAGCTGCAATTGAAGTCTCTCTGCAAAAGATATAAAACTGGTACCCATAACTATATGAATTTGTAATTGGATTTTATTTACAGAACTTAATTCATGCATCAAGTCTTTATTATACTAATGTGATACACCAAAACTGAGACAATGGAGTTAAAGTCAGATAAACCACTGAAAGGGTAACTGAAAATTATCCATCATACATAAAATAAAACACAATTTAACCAGACGGGTGAAATTTACAATGCGGGGGTGGGGGGTGGTTAGGGTACATTTCATGGAAGTAAGGTCCTCTTTTTCCAAAATTATCCCAAAAAAAGCAAATAAAATCTACTAACTAGAAAATTTACGACAAAATGTATTATTATTATTTATTAAAGTTATCATCGCTACAGGAGCGACTTATGTAGCGTTAAAGAGCTCAGTGCATTCATGGCAGTGAGCTATGATAGATTCAACATGGCGGCCAACATTTTTCGAAAATTAAAAGCTGGCGGATTCCACGAAAAAATGAATCTGATCCATATAAAAACTTGCTACATGCGTTCAAACACAAATAACAACATGAAAGATTGAATCACGTGGCACCCATAGTGATGTAAATAGTAATATGTGGTTATTTGTCTTCCAATTGCTACGCGAAACTCTTGAATGAAAGATCAAACTTTTTACATAAAACGATGTATATCAGGCATTATGTGATCGCAAAGCAAATAATGCTTTTCACGATAGTGCAAATTTTATTTAAATAATGAGAAAATCGCCAAAATTCGTCTGCTCTTCTATTTTCAATGGAGGCCGCCATATTGGATTCCTATCAAAAGCAACACTCGATAAAGGATACGACTTCGATCGAAACTGTTCCTTGGTGTGGGAGATCGTAAAAATTTTATCGTCATCTTTTACAGTCGTCAGAGGCTTTACATAATGAAATAATTTCTTCGCCAAAAGTGGCATTCTGCAGATTCTTCATTAATTTCGCCTTAATTTTTGTTGTTTAAAATCTGGCGCGAACCGGCAGAAAAACCCTCTTTCAGTCTTTGCAAATGCGTTTTACGTCACACTTTTTACTTGGGAAACCCCTTTTGTAGAAAGGGTGCCTAATTTTTACAGAGTATTCTAGGTATAACATTATAGTGTTCTAAATTAAATAAAATGATAGTATTAGAAAAATAAAAAAAATAATAATTGCACTTAAATTTTATGAAGGTGTGGAAAGTAAGGCGCCAAATTTAATTGCATTAGTAGAGTTACCTCCCTTAAAAGACAGTTCCTCTGATAAATTGTTACTCGAATTTGTGACATTATCTACGCTTTTATCAAATCGTAAACTGGCTTACTTTTATTCACATACAAATATATTGCATGTGTATTTTAAATTATTATCAAATTGTCAAAACTGAGGGACATAATGGGTGTGACAGGTCTCTGGTCAGTTTTAGCACCTGTAAAGAAACATGTGACATTGAGCTCTCTTGCTGGAAAAACGCTTGCTGTTGATTTGTCAATATGGGTGTGCGAGACGCAGTGTGTAAAACAGATGCAAGGCGTTGTTACTAAACCATACCTCAGGTGAGACTTTTCCCTGTTTACTACCGTACACAGAATTACAACCACTGCAAACTGCTGAGGGCGTTTTAAATTCTTCAGTATCTATATCAGGTGCTCGACGCGGGCTTGGATGTTGAATAAAAAGAAGAAAAAAAAAAACCCCAATACTCTGAAGTAATACAAAATGATACAGAGTGACAAAAATACCTTAGATTACCCCATCCCCATGAACGGTTCTGATACAGAATTATGACCCTCACTATCATGCTAAATAAGAGAGATGGCACGTAACTTCCAAATACATGGTTCCATCCATGACCCGCGATTTCCTTCTGCAATTTCCGTGTTTAAAGACACACGACCATACTCTCTAGCTTGTTTTACTACTGATATATTTTTATATTCATCAAGCCATCATTGATTTTTCTATGTCTTACGAAACTAAAGTTACAGGCTCCGAAACTAGCAATTCTAGCGAATTTTAAATTTTGGGACAAGTGTGTGCTCATGTGACAACAGGTGAAAAAGAGCTACATATACCATGCTTGCGACACTACGATACATCCCTTTTTTAATTGCAGATACAAGAGTAAGTTTTTACTTACCATCAACTTTAGGAATCCTGTTCCATGGAAGAATTGGACATTGTCTTCTTCACTCCACTTTGCGCAATGAATAATATAGTAGTTTTCACCTGTTTCCTTTCATATTCACAAAATCTGAAGTAAAAGTTATATGCATCCTGAAATCATTTGTTGATTGTTAATTATTCTTGCTATTGTCATTCAAATGAATAGGCGTACAGGTACATGCATTAATTATTTGAAATTTACAAATAATAAATAAATGTATATGAGAAAATTTTAGCAGTATGAAATTTGTACAGATACTGTTCATAGACCCATAAAGGTAGTGAACTGTAGATGTCCTGTGTCTTTCGTAACTTAATTTTGCTGTAAATTTCTCCCGTTGCCATTGAATTCAGACACATAATGATCAGTGAGAAAACTATTGAATTGCTTAAATATGTATGCACTTTTTATAATGGAATTACATGGATTATGGATTAAATGCAAGCCTCGACAGCATGATCTCAGACGGCAAGTAAATGGGGTTAATACTTTGTTCATGCTATATATTAGATATTGAATTCAGATGCAATGATCAGGGACAAAATTATTGAATATTGTAAATCTGTGTGCAATTTTTAAATGGAATTACAGGCATTATGGATGAACTGCATGCCACGACAGCACAATAGTAAATGGTATTGATACCCTTTTCATCATATTCATTAGACATTCATACACGTATATGTGCCAATGAGTTGTTCTCTGAAAAAAGTAAAATACTGTAATTGTAAAACCCTGCATTAACACAACCACTTTATAAGCATCACAATCCAATTTTTTAAAACCCCAAGTATCACATTATAGCAGTGTTCCACTGCAGTTTCATTCCTTTAATTGATTTCAGCATTCAGTGTTGTGTTTCTTTCTTTCTCACCTGAGCAGAGATATATGCACTTTAACTGTTTCCTTTCCCTTCAATATACCTTCCACAAAATCACTAAGAATATTCATAATAACAACCTACCATACACAAATGTCTCATCATTTGTTTCCAGTATTTATCATGACTGTTCTCTGATTGCATAATTAACGTACAGTTTGATTACTGTGAATCTGAACCGAAGGGAGATATTTAGGGTAAAACATCTACTTGCAGTTTTCTTTATAAGTCCATATAAGGATGCTGTTTTCAGGATTTTAGGAATTGACGATGATATATAATTAATGGATGCTATAAATATTATGTGTCTATCAGCTGTAGCCATCTTTCAATATTTTGTGTCCATATTTGTAATGTGGTAGTCACGGTCCATTTATTCCAACTGCATTATGTACTAAACTGTTTATATTAAGAACCACAGAATATACAGAACCACGATAATATCATAAAATGTAGAATGTCTGTATTGCAGGCACTGAAAAGATTTTAAATAATGGAGTTTTGTTAAGGGAAAGAAAGATATAAGTTTCAGCATGTTTTCTTTCAACCATTATTGTTACTCAATGGCATGATTTTGAGCATGGGGTCAATAGTATTACTGCGTTTTATCTGGAACTGCATAATAACAAGGCATGCTATAAAAGACAAGTGCTCTATTCTCAATAGTTTGAGGGATGGTGGCATGATGGATTTGTGATCAAAAGGGTATGGGTTCAAATCCTGGCTTTAGAATATTTTTGTTTTTGCTGGGCAAGGCACTTTATTTCAATTTTCTTTGCACGAAATAAATAACTTTTGTTGCTGTGCCATAAAGCAACAACAACTGTCAACACTTTATCATCTGTCATTGTATGTCTGTATAATTGGTGCATTCCTTAAAAGTGATATTTACATAATACATGTTCTTTCACTTTACATAAGCCTTCTCAATGAAAAAGCCAACTGTTTTTGTTAGTCTGGTAAGTGATATCAGGCCCACTTGGACCTCTTGTTTTTAATTACATTTTTTTAATATACCTCAACAGCTAAGCCATTTTGTCAAGAGTGCAGAAATTTTGTCAAAATCAAGTTATACATGTATAACTCAATTTAAAAATTTACTTGTCTGTATAAAAGACTCACTTGTCCACATGTTATTTAAAAAAAATAGTTGCAGGCATGACTGTTACAATTTTTATTTTTTATTAAGCTGTAAATGCAAATCTGTGACGTGTAAAGTATACTGGATATTTGACATTCTCTTTTGTTTTATCTGTTTAAGGTATACTTTGACAACAAATGTGTGAAAACAAAGTTTATTCAAACCTTTATGCAATTTGTTGATTTATGTGTTACCATTATGCAAAAATAAAAAATTTGTTTTTTGGTTAACGAACTATCCTTGTTTCTCGTTGCTGACCCCAGCACTCTTTATCCCACTGTTAAAAAAATGACCTGCCCACCCTAATTTTAAAACCAGTGTAAGAGCGAGAGGGGTGTAACTAAAATTGTAACAAGAATTCATTCGTGGCCAATAACTGCTAAATCAGTACTTGCATCCAAAAGGATATGAATATAGCTCAAGATATTTTATTGTTTACATTTTTCAGTAGGACATCGGATATACTGTTGATAAAATCTATGCATGCAGTTCTGATGTGATCAGTTCCTAGTTTAACTCCATTTCTTATGTGAACCACATACAAATTCATAGTTTTAAAAACATTTTTTCAGCTTTGCTATGGCATATGCTATGTTAAACAGCTTTTTGTAACATTTGGTTCAGCTCATGATGTATTTATTGTTCACTTTGTCTAAATTACCCACAACTTATGTTTTTTTCCCCCCATATTTGACCTTTTTCATTATCATATTTTAACTGACATGTATTTTGATAACTTGTTCTGAAAAACAGTCCACTGGTTTTCTCTGCAGTCGACAGGTACCTTATACGTATATTACAAGATGAAGATTAGATAATTTGATCTTTGTTGACCTCAAGAAAAGAAACTCCTGCAGCCAAGAATCTTTGAACTGCCAGTTTAAGTTGGTTTTTTTTGCATCATATTTTAGCCTATTTTATTTAATTTTCATAAAAAGTTTCAGCATTAGAACTTTCCACAGTTTACTTGTCAATGGACATAATACATTGCAAAAGTTGCTCATCTGTAAGAACAAATTTTCGACTCTTAACAATATGGACAATGGATTTCTGCATCCATGATTGCGCTTCCATAGTACATGTTTCTACTATAATTTTCATTTCCTTTGCTAAGTTTTCTTATATCTGTATATGTTTTGATCTGAAAAAATTAATATTTCAGAAATCTTTTCTTCCGCATCCTGTATTTGAAGCAGATAGGCATACACTTGATTTTTATAGTCGACGGTGAGGCTCCAGAGCTCAAATGGGATGTCATGCAAAAACGTCTTCAAGCAAGGCATCCTGGGAAATTTCCGACCAAAGCAGCTGGAAAACAAGGACGCAAAAAGTTCAGATCATATCTAAAAGAAGTATTAATAAACATTTGATTCTTTTACTAGTGGTTCATTCCTAATTGTTTTGAGAGGGGAAAACAAATGTCAGCATGTTTCAGTCAAATTTTGATCTTTATGTAATTAATTATGTTACGTACAATATCTTTATCCTTAATTGAAATGTCAGAAAGGTGCTATAAAATAATTGGTTCAGTATTACTGCCTTTGCCTGTAGTAACTACTTTAATGTAGTTCTTGATCGTATGAGTATTATTGTTGTGGTTATTGTTAATTAAAAAATCATGAATTATCTGGGATTTAATCTATGGCTACATCACTTTATATTAAGAATAGATGGCATTCTTGCTCCTATACTTCACGGTCAGCCTTTTTATCAGAGTTGAGACAGTGTGACCCCACTAGAACCGAACCAGATCAGTTAGCTGTAGAAAATGATGCTTGTACCCCCAAAATGGGGGGGGGGTCATAAATGCGGATGCAAATATGTGCTGCATTGGCACAGTTACCATCTTTAAATGCATTTTAAATGAGAAATGCACCTGTAGTAAAAACACAGAAGGCATATATAATATTTTACTTTATTCAAAGAGGCACACATTGGTACATATATGTGTATACTATTTATACATATATCTTTGATGTGTAGCATGAATAGAGTATCAACACCATGTATTTGCCTGTGAATCATTTAATTCACAATACAAGTAATTACATCGAAAGTATGCACATGCACACACATTTAAAATATTCATGAATTTTGTCAGGTCATTTAGGACAATTCAGTGGGAAAAAAAGCACAATCAAGTTACAAATGATGAAGCACATTAACTTTTCAGTACGTCCCAAGTCAGTAACAATTATTTTGCATTTTATGCCACCGTTCATAGCATTCATCAGCATAACCCTTTTTCCTGCAAAAAGGAAACTTGCACAGCACAGTAAATGTGTTCCAATCATGAAACAATCCATCATATTTCATTGCTTTTATTTCGGTTTGGTACTGACTTCCTTTGAAGAAAGGTTCTTTATTTTTATTTAAGATTGTAGTCGACTTTCTTTGATGAAAGATTCATGCATTTTTGAAGTCACTACTAAAGGACAGCTTTGGAGAACCAAACAGATGCCTATTTCTAGAGCTGTACTGATGTCACTTTTTGATTATGTCGATACCGCGTATAGCCGATTATTAAAATTGCTGATACTGATTATGAAACTGATTATTTCATTATCACAGTATATATACTCGTGTATAAGCTGAATAATTTTGGGGGAAAAAAAGGCCTGGAATGGGGGGGGGGGTAGTTGGCTTGTCCGCGGACCAATGTCTAAACTTTACCGTTTTTAGGTCTTTTTGTTAACTACTGTAACAGATATAAATCTTGGGACATAAAACAATAATTTTTTCCGTGTCCTAAGACATAGGCAAGTTTAAAAAATAACTTTTGGTGACTCGACAGTTAATAAACTGTTATAAAGTACTATCATTGATTTAAAAGAGACAAGTTAATATTCGTCTGCAAAGAATGACCCGTCGTCAGTGAGCAACATTTACACTTTGATAAAAAAAAATGGAAATTTTGAGTACATGAAGAGAGAATCAGTGTGAAATACACTTGTATATTGAGAAATTACATTCTGGTTACCTTTGTGTAATTATATCCACAATAAAATATTGCACCGATCACATCCTGGTACGATAAACAGTACGATATTTAACGTCGGCATTAGCACATGGTTGGATAGCTGTTATTTACATGCTTCATGTACATGTACTTAAATTGGCTTTATTGAGGCTAACAAGGGGATGGTGTTATTCACTGGAAATGAAAAGCTGTCAACAGAACATGTATTCTCCACAAATACATTTGTATCGGATGATATGACGAACATTAAACCATTTTGTAGCTTACTCCACATCATCAAATGTAGCAGTCTTTTGCTTCTTCATTTGGGGAGCACAGTTACCTTCAACATAGTCTTTCTTTATAGACTCAGCAGCTTTCATCCTTCCTGAACGGGTGTTAATTTTAAGTGAAAAAATTTCACAGACCTCTTTGCGAGATGTTCAGCCCTCAATTTCCTTAACAGTCAGATATTTAGTTTCCAAAGACTGTACATTTAATTTGCGTTTTACAGTGCTGTGGTAGCCATCATAAATGTAAATAAAGTTAAAAATGAAATTTTCACAGCAAAAAAAACTTGTTTTAATCACTGATCACTTTCAGAGGTCTCAGAAAAGCGTAATCACGCATATTTGGATGCTTTTTTATATCTGGGATTCAGACAGTAACATATACAGGAGTTCTCAGTACGCATCAATTTGCTGGACGGCAAATTTAAGGGCTTGCTAGTCCTGCTTCGACCACCTGTTGAGTGGGAAAATGTGTTGATCAACTGATTATTTTAGCTGTTTACAATCAGAAAATTAAGTGACTGAAAGACCCACAGATGTGCATGTTGTATTTATAAGAGTACATCTGAAGAACATGACCCACAAGATAGGCGGCAAGATCATAGACTTGACTAGCTGCAGAGTGGTGAGAAAATGTGCAATAAGACTGATTTCAGAGGTAGAATGACCCATTGATGTACTTGTGTGTAAGAAGAGTACATCAAATGAATAACTTTCGCCTTCATTATTGTTTTCATTTCCAAGTGTAGCAATCTAAGTAGTGCTTGTGACCTCAAAATCAAGACATATTGAGAGTTAGACAAAATGCTGTTTGCAAATTTTAACAAGAAGGGTTAAACGGCTAATTGGTGAATATTGTAGTGAAATTCAACAGAGTGTTAGAAGTTGCTAGAACTGACATTTCACGTGGAACATTCTGTATGATGCCTAACTTAGTGCTTGGAATAAGACCTTATCTTGACATGACAATTCACTCTCACTCTAACGGACAAACAAGGGCTACATGTCAGTGCTGTAAAGAAGTTTGAAAATTAAGCTTGATGGCATCCGCTGTTTCTGCTCGTATGGAAATATAGCCATTGCAGGTAGGCCCAATTTGCTTCTGGAATGGGACTGCAACGTTTACTGGTGGTACTCTTGAACTCCTAGTTTTTAAATCCTAGCTATACCTCTGTGCATTCTTTGGAAAATGCTAGAATTAATAAGATTTCACTTCGTTTAAGTTGCCTCGAGAGGCTAGCTTTATAGACCCAAACAAAAGTCAAGGGTGTTTTTTTTTTTTTTTTTTTTTTTTTTTATCCGACCGCGACATTAAAGCCTGGCAGCAAGATCAACTAATTGTTGAACAAAGTATGGGTTGGAACTGGCATCTTGTCGGCATAAATGATTAGAAAACAAAGGATTTGTTCAAGCTGGGACCAAGGGCTTCTGTCGACATGTACGTTTATCTTTTATCTCGATGTCAAAATAAGCATGACAATTTGGTAGTAACAGTAGACCAAGGGACTGGGACTTTTTTTTTTTTTGTCGAAATAGGCGGCTTGTTGATATAAGTGATGTCAATCTAAACAGGTAGGACTGTATTTAATTCTGATTTAAAACTCAAAGCTATGTCAAGATGAATGTTATGATTGAATTTATATTTTGGAAATTTTTTATTTGTTTTTAAAAATTTACATCGGCACCGATTATTTCTGCTGATACCATTTATACCGATTGTCCTAATAATCGGTCCGATTATGAGTACGGGCGATTAATCGGTACAGCTCTACCTATTATTGTGACATCAGATAATTATATTGCATAACTGAGACTGATTTTTTTCCGTTTGCTTTGTACACTTTCATAACAATCCATGCTTCAAAGGTAATCTCTTTTCTTTGAAATTTCAGCAAACTATTTTATCTGGGTACATTTCAAAAAAGGAATTGGCCATGGTTTGGTCAATTGATAGTACTGTTCTTCCCAAACTATTGAATAGAGAAACAAGTAATATCTTACCAGAAATGTCAAGAAAAAAAAGAAGTGGATGTCTCACAATATACAGTACTCATGCTAGATGTCAACATAAGCGGATTATGATATAACAGTGTAATTTTAAAATGGGTTGTCAAAATGGATAAAGAATTTCTTTATGTAATAATAGATAAATGTCAGTGCATTTTATATCAACTTTGTTGCTTCCTTTCATGGGCCCTCTGAGTTTTTCCACTCAAACCAACTGATGTATATACAAGTTTAAACAGCCAACAATGTTACCAATTCAATTCAAGAACAATCACGAGATGGTATATTTTGCTGCTAATAAGGAAAGGAACGTAATCGCAATTTGCGACATTGGTGAATTTTTTGCATTTTCGCACTTTTAAGAGAACTTTTATTGTGTTCGAGAAATAGCGTATAAAATTTCAGGAGCCACACCATGATTATCTTGTATTGTTCATTTGCAATCTCTTCCCTAAAATGATAAACATTTTATGAGTTTTTTGTGTACTTTAAATAAAGAATTTTTTTGTGTTTGAGAAAATTACATGTATATGAAATGTAGGGAGCCACACAATGACCATGCTATATCAGAATTCATGTTAAAATGGAGCTCGCTATAGTGGGGTCACACTTTACTTATCGGGCAGATATCTACATTTTTGAAGTAACACTTGTGTTAGATTCATAACCATGTAAAGTTTGTTGTTATGCACATACACGTATACAAAAACATAAAAGTTTGTTGTTTATTTTCCAGTGTTGTCAATTGTTGGATTTGTTGGGCATTCCTTATATTCAGAGCCATGGTGAGGCTGAATCCATGTGTGCACATCTCGATGCAGTTGGGGTAAGCAGCTCCATTAGGAAGTTCTGAACAAATTAACCATTGTGTAGGACCCATCCACTCGCTTTTTCTTTATCTTTCTCTTCTTTTTAAGCCCATTTGTTCAGAATAATTTTTATTTGTGTTTCTGCACTTTGTTTCTACTCTACAGTCTTAAACTTAGTAATACAAGGAAATGACACCAGCAAGTTTATTAAAATGGACAAATACATTTGTTTATCCGAGTTTCAGAGTGGAAATTTAAGAGGACCTTACAGTATTGTGAATTAGATCCAAATAAAAGTTCTCAGACATTACAAAAAGTATAGTGTTCCGAATGAATTCCAGTATTGAATGTGCTGATGTACCAATATACTTGAATGAGATGGTGTGCCAACACTGATGTATCACATTGATACAATTCAGAATGTCATTGACTAAATTTATAACAATCTGAAAATAGTGATTTTGTCCAAATTATTAGTGTGTACTGTGTGGTTCCTGTGAAAATTTTTAGGATATACATGTTAGCCTTCCCATAAATATTGTGGACTCTGTAGCAACCATGTTCTAAACCAATATTCAACCCACCCACCCCCCCCCCGATATTTCTGAACCTGACATGAAACTTAGTTGGTATGTTCCATGGGTTATGTTCTTCAAATTATGTCTATGTCTAAGATTAATGTGTTGGCTTGCGTAACATTAAACCTAAAACAACAACAACATTAAGTGTTAAATTTTTAACTTCCTTTTCAGAATGGTTGGTTCAGAATAAATAAAACTCTTGGGGATATTTCCTATGACATAATCTTCAAACACATTTTCTGGGGTTACCTCTTTAATTTTAGAGTGGCTTTCAAATAAAATGATTGTAAAATTATTACAATCATTTCCATAAGGTTGGGTTTGTTTTCAGTCAAATTTGATGTGAATATTCTTGTCAACAAGCTATACAAATATTGTATATTTGATGTCACAGGCAGTGGTGTAGCTTTGCTAGCAACAAGGTGCAGACCCTATTTGAAATCTTTTGTCTTAAATGGCTGTGCAAATTTAAAAACTGGACAAACATTTTGCTTGAATGCATTTGATCCAGTGTGATAAAAAGTATTCTTGCATGAATGCTATTCACTTTTATATGAATGGTGACAACCATGATCGAGTGTATGGCTGAGACTAAAAGTAGAAAACCTTTTAAAGACTTCTTCAAAAGAACTCATCTTTTCGATAAACCATGACTGTAAACATAAAGAAACTCACCAAGCTAACAGTCTTCTAATTTCTTTTTTCACATTTGTTCTCTCTTCCTCAGAAGTATGGTTTACAATTTTTAAAATTGTGTACAGAATTTTAATAGGAATGACTGGCCTATTGGCAGAAAAATACACTTTTGTTAGTTCCATAAAAGTATGCTTTCTTTCAACAGCTAAACCAAATAATTTTTTTTCTTAATATTGTCTGGATGAGCAATATCAGAGCATTTTTGGATCTTTATTCATACTGGTTTATATTTTCTCCTTCATTAATTAAATTCATGGAGCCAGTGGTGTTAACAAATATCTTTTCTCTCATGGCATAATTTTGATAATCTGAGTTAAGTGCAGGCTGCTTACTGTCTGACAACCTGTTAAATAATTGAATATCCAGAAATCAGTCGGGAAGTTTTGGTGGTTTCTAGTCAGGTTGCCAGAGAAAGCTTTGTGGTTGGCCCGAAATAACAAATTCAGAATTGTGCTATGATTTGGTTTTTACCATGTTACTTGCATTATACAAAGATTTAATCCTTAAATCAAGTACAACCTGGTTAGAGAACAAGGAATAAAATCAAAATCTCTTCTGAAATTTCATTCATTTATATTTGATCTGATGTAATTGTATCAGATCAATATAGGAAGCAAAATGATGGCCAGTCAGGTTGTTAACTATTTAAAAAATTTGGCAATGCAACATTTTGTAAGGAAAAGAAAATAAATCTTGAATTCAGATCTTTACCAATTTCTTACAAAGCAAAGCAAATAACTTGAAATACACAAATATTTGTTTTTGCACTGCACAAACCAGCTTGTAAGTAAATAAATGGTTATTCAAACATTAGTGAGCCGTGTTATAATTACATATCAGTTTTTTTTTTCTAGTGTAAATGATTCATTCTAATCCATAATGAAAATTAGAGCTATAATAGAACATGTCAGTGAATACACATGACTCTCGCTATACAGTTTGAGATACATTCAAGTAATACAGTCCATTGATAGTTGAAACCAGAAATATCATCTTGAGCACAAACAGGACTTCCTTCACATCCCTTGTTTAATCGCTGACTTGCACTAAAAATGTAATATTTATCAGCTGATTGCAGGTATGAGACCCCATTCAGTAGGTAGAATTTATTTTTTGAAGTTATTTCCCAGGAAATGTATATTGGTATACATATTGGTAGATATTGCTTGCTTGATGTTGTAAGTTTATGATGTGTTGTTCACCCAAATGGTGATAGAAGAGTAAATTTTATTAGTTGTAATGGAAACACATGAATATGTAAATAGGGTCGTGGTACTGCTTCTTGAAGCAATAAAGTCCGAGCTCAATTTATCTTTGCTTAAGAAATCAAGCAGTGGCAGTCAGTGATATTATCATTTATAATTGTCAAGCATAGATCACTCTTGGCATAACAATTTTTCGGTTAAAGTTTCATTGAATAAAAAAGCAAATTGGAGCCGACTTGTTTTAATCCCAAATTAAATCAAACACATTGCTTTATCAAAAGCCAAAACCAAAATTGTTGTCCTGAGCTGACACCGACCAGACTGCTTTACCGTTGTTATCATAGCTCATATTGTTCATTTGTTTTGTTCACAGCTGGTGAATGGATGCCTTACTGATGATGGAGATGCTTTTCTTTATGGCGCAAGAACTGTGTATAGAAACTTTACATTGAATTCAAAGGTACACTGTACTCATGATTCTTTGGAAATACACCTCGCCCATAATAATTAGTCCAAAATCATAAGTCACTTTAAATGAGGGTGCACGTTACTGCAGACTTATCGAAAATGAAGAAGTTGATGTCATCCTGTCTAGACATTGAGAAGATAGGGGGATTAGTAGCTTTGTTTATCGGACGAATAATCATTTTATTATTGTGTTTGGAATAATTGTCAATAAACAGCATTTTCTAATGCTCATTTTGATATAATTACCTTTGTTTTCAAGATATATTTTTATAAACATTAATACAACAAGTTTTAAACACGCAGCTCTTGCACCTTACCTCATTGTGCACATGCTGAACATTGTGTATAATTTCTCTGCCGTTTCTTATTTAAAATGCTTGAGAAATTTATTTTGTGAAACAACCATCAGTGTTGAAATTTTATTTTTGAAGATTGTTTTTTAGTAAAATATTGATGCAGTGTTTTCATTGCAAGTAATCTTTACATGTCTTGACACTTTCATGCTACAGGATTCAGACTGGCCTTGATGAGACTTCAATCTAATACTGAAAACTACATGTACAGTGGAGCCTCGTTAATGCGGACACATTCGTTCCCAGTTGATATGTCCGGAATAACGAGTTTTCCAGATAATTGAATCATGCACATTTTTTATTTTACGATATCATCACAGCGTTTATATATGTTCATGTATATACTAGTTTTAAATGCAATGTACTTTATATTCAATAATGGTTATAATAAATTAATGAATACATCTATTAATTTATTTACCATATGTTATCTCGCAGTTAAATGTGTTATGGTAAACTAATAAAACGCAGTCATTTTTATATACAGTCAACTCCACTTAACTGCACATCGGGTAACTGCACACTCCGGATAACTGCACGTAGTCACGTCGGTCCCGTTTTTTCCCAATGCTTTTCAATTGGAACAAACTTCAGATAACTGCACTTCGCTTAAATGCACACTCCGGATAATAGCACGATAAATTTCTGCCCGTGGCACATTATTCATTACAATTTTACTCTGATTAACTGCACAATGTATAGTCATGCTCAGTTATTGCCAGTCCACTGCTGTAGCGCTTCAAATAAGCCGACAAATAAGCCGGTAAATGCGACTTTGTAAATGATTGACATGTAAAGGATGCCTTATATGGTATATACATGTATATACGCGCCCACTAGAGAGCAATAGCGTGGGAAAAATCATAGTACATGTACAGCATGGGAAACATTGCTCTCAACCATTTGGGTTTGAATGATTTCAAACCAACAAATGGATGGTTGGAAAGATGGAAAATGCGCAACAGAATTCAATTTAAACGACAACACGGCAAAAAAAAACAGGATGCAGACGACTTTGGAGCTGAACACTTTTTTGCAGAAGATGACCCATCAATGTCTGACATCAGTTTTCGAATAACTAGCGATCTATAGAATTTCTTGAAATTCGCTATAATTCCTTCATCCATTGGTTGAATTAGTGAAGTTGTGTTCGGAGGAAGGAAAACAAGCTTAACATTTAAGTAAAAGTTGAAAGAGTGGATTCTAATCATTGTTCATATTTATTCTTCACATATATTCTTGCCGTGCTGATTTAAAGCTGTACTGTACCGTACTTCGGTTAACTGCACACTCCGGTTAACTGCACAGTCTCGGGGCGGGCCCGAGGGTGTGCAGTTAACCGGAGTCGACTGTATAAAAAAATAAGTCGTATTTTACAGCTGTTACAGTTGCTAATGATTGACATCCCTATTTTATTCAGAAATGAAACCCTATACTGTCCACAGCTTAAATCTGTCAACTGTATTTATATAGCCATCAATAAACTGTGATTGTTACATACAATTGGTAAACGACAAAGATGCTTAATGACAATTTTAATTTATTTACATATGCTATGTCAAAAAGCATGGATGATTTGATTCCAGTGTGTTTATGTAATTATTAACACCCCCACCGGCAACTAGCTAAAACATACATTGTTTATACAATCACTGGTTATAATATGGTCACGCTACTTAGTTATTGATCTTGGCCATAGATTCTCAAGGGCTTCACTATTGTGTTTTATGTATTATTCTACTGACTCTATTTTCATATATGATTTTACGACTTTTCTTTTTTTTGGACAGATTATTTCCAGATTATCTAGACAAGTTTTAATGTAATTTTTACACTTTGGTCCCCGGTTTTGATTTCCTGATCCGGAACGCGGATTTCTTGATTAACAGAGCAAATTAACGTTTAAGAATTCTGAATTATGTCCCGATAGCATGATAAACAGAGTCCGGATTAACGAGGCTCCACTGTATATATTGCTTTTGATATCTATCCTTAAAGCATGCTTTTATTTTATGTTAGGATCCACATGTGGAGAGTTACACCATGGATGACATCGAGACCCAGCTTGGTATTAATCAGTATGGACTGGTAGCTCTGGCTCTGCTGCTTGGGTGTGATTACCTCCCAAATGGTGTTCCAGGGGTCGGGGTTGCCAGTGCCCGAAAACTTCTGCAGAGTCTTCAGGGATTCAACATTCTCAGCAGGTACACATGAATTTCACAACTCCAAGTATTCATAATGACATGCTTTAAATCATACCACTTTATTTAAATTCTTTGTTTTTAAGAGTAATCTGGTTTTCATCAGGGATGTACATTTTCCAGATTTTGTTAGATTTGCTGGCCATGTTTTTCTCACTGGTTCTACTGACTGTTTAAGAAAGACCTTGTACTTCTAGGGTATTGTTTAATTCCTTTTATTTTGCATATGAATGACAGGTGTAATATGAATTATAGAATATACAGCTGTGCCTAATTAAAAAAAAAGCTGCTTGCTCCGCTATGTTTTTATCTTTTTCTGAACTTCATAGGTCAATTTTATTTGAAAACAATGCTGATAATTGTATTTTTCATTAGTATTTTTTTATAATTCATTCATAAATTTTTCAGAAGTTAGTCTGTTAAAATTCATTTTCCCTATTTTAATAGCTGTGAAAGGTAGTATAACTTAGACTGATTCAGGAAAAAACGTTTGAGCACAAAAGAGCAGCCATTTTGGTTAGTAGTGTACTTAGATCGAGTACATTTTACATACATTCACTATCACAGTACAAGGAAGTAACATTTAGGTATGCAAGCATTCTCCCCGCTGTGCATGTTGCCAATGCAAACAACTTCACCTTATATCTGTCACTTGCTCATCATTAATAATATCTGTAGAGTGCCCCTGTATTTTTCCTCTGCGTGCCTGTTTTTCATTAGAAATAACCATTACAACTGCATTTTTGGTAAATTGTTTTTGTTTTGATTGGTCCAATGACAGACAATTTTACTGTTTTAACAAATTACAAGTGGTATAGTAGATAACTCATCACATGTATGTGTCATGGCAAATTGGAGAAATCAGAGGTGAAAAGCATTTCTGATTATGTTGAAGAAAATAAATTTAAAAAATGAGTAACCGATCGCAGTGCAGATAATATTTCACGCAAAAAGGGAGTAAGAAACATTTAACTTTGAATAGCCGCAGGAAAAGGATTTTAATGTGGATTATTTTTCAAAAAATAAAGATCCCAAAATGCATGGTTTGCATCTTTTGCAATGAAAAGATTATACAATGGTCATCAGAAAGAATAGAAGCAGTCAAACATTTAAGAGGGGCCCCACGTGGCTGAATGGTCTAAAGCGCTGTTCATTACGGATCACTGCCATCTCACCTCTGTTGATGTGGGATCGAGTCTCAGATTCTGCCAATGTGGGTATGTGAGAAAGCTTGCCGGTAGCTATTTGTGGGTTGGTGGTTCTTTCCGAAGGTTTTCTCCGGGTTCTTCCTCCACCATTAATACTGGCCACCATGTATAGCCTATCGTGTGCTGTAAAATGGCATTTAACCCTACAACAACAAAGAGGTTAGAAAAACACATTAAATATTTGAGAGCAAACAGAGAACCCAACACATGAAATATTTATTCAAAAGCTGCAGGAGCAAAATGAGAATTTTAATTAGAAGTCATGTTCACAGAAAGAAACTTGTGAGGCAGAAGAAAAGAAAGATTAAGTTTCTAAAAAAAATGCACAAGAGCATTGTTTCAAAATAGGACAAAAATGTATGTGAATCATTGCAAATTAGTTCTTTATTTTTCCTACAATTATCTCTCTCTCTCTCTCTCTCTCTCACTCTCTCTCTCTCTCTCTCTCTCTCTCTCTCTCTCTCTCTCTCAATTTTTTTTTCATACAGTGAAATCTTATAAATTTAAGGTATGTACACCCAAATCAAAACCTTGTCAAATTTTCATAATAAAGACACTTCCAAATTCTTAATGGATATAAATAATGCAATATAAGAATAATGTACATTAATTTTTAACATCATTGTGTATAAAGATATACAATCAAACCTATTTACAGCAGTCACCCATGGGAAAAGGCAAATATGGCCTTTGTAAATGGATGACCTCTGCATGCAGATTCAGCACTCAAACTTGGTTCATGATTAATCTATTTACTATGAACTGAATATTATTGCATTATTAGTGGTAGTTTTATTATAATTATTATTATTATTTCACATGTATTATTATTATCTCTCTCTCTCTCTCTCTCTCTCTCTCTCTCTCTCTCTCTCTCTCTCTCTCCAATTTTTTTTTTCATACAGTGAAATCTTGTAAATTTAAGGTATGTACACCCAAAATGTATTATTATTAACACTAATAGTATGCTACCAACATACATGTATTTAGTTTAGCTATTAAGCAGAAAGAAAAATAACAAAATTTAATAAATTAAATTCCACACAAGGATATTATATTTTCCCTCGAGTCCATCATATACAAATCATAACTAATAATACAAATTATAACTAATAATATAAATCATAACTAATAATACAAATCATAACTAATAATACAAATTATAACTAATAATACAAATCATAACTAAATCATATACAAATCATAACTAATAATACAAATCATAACTAATAATACAAATCATAACTAATAATACAAATCATAACTAATAATAATCATAACTAATAATACAAATCATAACTAATAATACAAATCATAACTAATAATACAAATCATAACTAATAATACAAATCATAACTAATAATACAAATCATAACTAATAATACAAATCATAACTAATAATACAAATCATAACTAAACCTTATCCAGTAGTCACTGCTGATATGCTCCATTGACCGCAGATGACCACTGCTTGGTTAAGAAACACAGCTGTTGACTGCAGAAGTCATTCAGCTGCTGAATACATGACATTTATATTGGAAATATGCTGGAGGTTTGAATGGCTGTTGACTTGGTGATCGCTGAATTTCAGTGACCATTAGGACAGGTTTGACTATTCTTTTGGGATGAAGGTCAAAGTGGATTATTTTGCTTGGCAAGTAAACTTTATAATTAGTTACTCAGAAGATGGAACAATAGAATTCATTTTAGCCCAGAATCTACATCATAATTTCATTTGCAAGGGAAATATATTCTTTTACAGAATCTTTATTTGGCTATAAAGCATGAGTCACTTTTCTTGATAGGAAAAGACCAGTATAAAAAAAAAATCCATTTTTTAAAGCACATTCCCAATTATAATTGTCTGATAACAGTTCTGAAATGTAGATATTTATTATGTAGCTCAAGGAATTAACTCATAATTTTTGTGTTTGTATTTCCTTGGTGACTTTTTTACCTTTACTTTTATTCCAGGTCAGCCTGTTTTTGGCCTGGATTATATAATGTAGTCAAATTAATTTTCAAAATATATTTGTACAGTATAAAAGTCTGTTAATAATATCTTTGAATCAGGTTCCTGAAATGGCGACAGAATTCTGTTGATTTTGTTTGCTTCGATGGAAATGAAGAAATCGTCAGGAAGAAGGCTTTGCTTGTAGAAGGTTTTCCGCAACAAGAGGTAACAATTCCATGTGTAAAGTGAATTATTTATTTAAAACATTGGATAATATTTTGTGAGAAAGATAGTAGTTTCGTTTTGGCCATTCTAACATTATGCCATGTAATTGCATATGGGGGGAGAGTTGCATGTGTCATCAGGTTGTGTGGTCATTTTATCTAATAAATGTGATGTTTAAATCTTTTTTTATAGATCAATGTTTGTCATTAGATTGCATATTTAGTCAGTAAGTATTTATATTCAAACCCCATTATGTAGAATTAATATATCATTTGATTCAATTGGATTTCATACCTTTATATTTTATTTATTTTATTATTCCATTGGAATATGAATAGTATGGTATTTCTCCAATTTGATATACATGTACTACTGCATGTTTTGTTAAAGATACGTCGATCTGAGTAACATTATTATAATGTCATTTATTTTCATGAGCTTATTAAATTTGTGGGTGTAACCATCAAAGTTTGTATCTTTGAAGGTATTTAGTTTTGTGGATTAACTTCAGCAAATTCCTCAAATAAAGAATACAGAAGGAACAGAACTGTGAAGACAACAGACGATGGTCACTTCAGTGATTAGAACAGTAGTACTTGTACTGACAAATAAAACACCTGTTAAGATACATCATTTATGCTGAACATCAAAAGGAACCAATAAAGACAACAACAATAAGCAACAAATTAGTTATTAGCGTATAAGTGTATGATCACTTCCTTAGAACACTCCATAAAGTTGCACCATCTTTTGCTTTCTGACGATCTTAGCATTGACATTGTGGCTTAAGGGTGGTAAAACTTAAGATTCAATATGATAAAGTCACCATTATACATATGAACTAAGCACATGACCAGGTGTCCCTTTCTCAATGCAGTTAGCATGCAGTTTCAACATTTGTTGTGTTCAGAGCCCATCAAAATGCAGAATTGTCATGTAAGCAACTAAAGCCATGTGCTACTGGGAACCATGAATATTTCATTGTTTAGTGATGAGTGTTTGTTGACAGTAAGATAGATCAAACGAGGACTAACATTTGTTGTTTTTTTTACATACAAGTTATATGTGCTCTCTAACATGATGTGAATGATATATAAATTTTCTAACTTGTGATCCGTACTCAAATTGATAAATTTTTCATATTATATATACAATATGCATTATGGATTCTTCTACAGAATTGTAAGTTGTAAGTACACACATGTATTTCAGATTAGTTTAATTAATCAAAATTTTAATTGTTTATTTTCTGTCAGTGTAAATCGTACTTACCAACATCAGTTCACCTCTTATAAATTTCACTTGTATGCGAAATTTGGTTTTTGTGTCTATATTCACTTAGGTCGATAATATTACCTTGGTAACATGAATATCAAGATAAATGTAGTACTGTATTATGAAAATTAAGGTTGGTAATTTTTGGGAGACAGCTTTATTAATATTGTGTGATAACAGTGCCATCCCTGATTATGGCTACCAAATACCTTATAGATATGTGTGCATTCAAACAATATGAAATATTTTATATGTCATTTGTGAAAAGGGTGAAAATGAATCAGACATGTGTAAAAACAAGTATTTGTACCCTGGTTACAGAAATAAGGTTGGTTTATCAAATAGTTTTCTTAATCTCTTGAAATGAAATATATTTTTTTAAAAGGATGGGGGAATGTTAATAATATGTGACTAATAGTTCATCGGCTCAGTCTTTATTAGAATATGACAAATTTTACAATATATTGAGAAGACAAAGCAAAGTGTCACAATGCTGTACACCCTCCAACTTATCAGACTTGTAGAAAAGTCTAGTAAAGGCAGTAAATTTCAAAAAAAGTATCTTGGTTGGAGCTAGAATTTCCCAGGTAGTAACAAAATTTACCTCTAAAAAAAACCTGCATATTTTTCTTTATCTTGTATATTATCTAATATAGCAGAAAAATGCAGAACTATGGAATTTCCCATGTATACCCATTATTAACTGTTTTTGTTCATAATTCCTCTCTTTATCATAACTGTTCATTTTAAACTTACATTGACATTATAAAATAAACTCAACTACTTCCAAAGTCCAGCTGAAAGATGGGGGTCATCTCAGTTACCTACACTTGCCACCTCATATTGACCAAACCAGATGCGGGGTGTTAATCAGTGTTGCATCTTCCTTGAATAGAACTTTAGTTCGATGCATCATGTATACAACCTTGAAATTACATTACACCAATCGACATCAGCAACTGAAAGGCAAATATCTGCAGACACAAGACCCCAAAGTTTTAATCATACATTACACCAACAGACATCAGCAACTGAAAGGCAAATAATGCAGACTCAAGACCCCAAAGTTTTAATCATGAAGTTTTTGTTATAGTGAATCACCATATGAAACTTCTAATGGCCTTTGGTGATTTTGGTTATTATGTGTTTGTTACTTCAGATTCATTTTAACACTTTTGTCAATTTCAGGTGATAGACGAGTTTCTAGACATCAAGGAGAAATGCCCATCTGAAATTCCAAGTTGGAAAAGACCAGAGCTGGTTCCTTTACTGGTGATTAGCTTAGATTGTATGAGTTTTCAAAAGTTTATTTAAGTTGCAATTCATAAAATATAATATGTAATTTTTTTAATAATAAAAGTTATGATAAATATATGTCCGTTTATAGAATGAAAAAAAGTGGAGCATAAAGTCTACATTGTATGGTGAAATGTAGGTAATCAGCTTGAAAATTTATTATGCTGTTAATTGAGATGAATGTTGTTGTTGTTGTAGGGTTTAATGCCATTTTCAGCACAGTATAGGCTTTACATGGTGGCCAGTATTAATGATGGAGGAAGAACCTGGAAAGATCCACCAACCCACGAGAAGCTACCGGCGAACTTTCTCACATACCCACATTGACTGAATCCGAGACTTGAACCCAATCAGACATAGGTGAGATGGCAGTGATCCGTAATGTAGAGTTCTTTTGACCACTCGGCCCCTTTGAGATGATTGTATAGTACATTGATCTAAATATGTGTATGACAGTTATGAATAGAAAACAAATATCATAATGTCACTACATATGCGTACAGTACATTTTCAGTACCTTTTAGCACTTCTGATCAAGGCCATAAATGTTTATGGGATGGTCACCTGTCCATCCATTTGTTGTTAGCATTGAAAATCTTGTTACTGCTGCTCCTTCTCTGTGGATGGTCAAATCAACAAGGGGATTTTCACTAAAAAAAATTCTTACGATGTCTAGTTGATCCAAAATGAAAATGGTGCCAGTCAGATGTCCAATATGATCAACCTGGCAGCCATCTTTAATTTTCTTTTATTGCTACTCCTGAGCAGAAATTCAAATTGACATTGGGTTTTCACCAAGACTTCTTATGTTTATTGATCCACTCAAGCAATTTGTTTTGTGTCCCAAGATTATGGTCCATTTAAAAGTCATAGCAATTTCGGTGTCCCAATACTTATAGATGTAAATAAAAATGCCAAGACAAACTTGTCAAGATTTATGCCATACTGACAGGCAGCAGTGACCAGCTCTTGTTCATTTACCATGTCAGTAAACTGTTATAAACTACTAAGATTGTTTTTTGCCATGTTTTGCATGTGCATATTTTCCAATTTTTCCAACATGAAATAAAATAGTAAACAAAAACTTTAGTAACGCAAGGGGAGCCTAGAGTTTACTGGTTGACCTGTAGTATATATATATATATATATATATATATATATATATATATATATATATATATATATATATATAGAACAATTCTTTCATTCATTCACTGCCCGTCACTCCTATCAGGGTATGGGCCGCCAACTACAGATCACCAGAGTCCTCTGTCCTGGGCCATTTTTTCTAGCTGGTTCCAGGTGTAACCCATCTTGGTGGTGTCAGCCTGGAGGTTGCGTCGCCAGGTGTTACCTGCACCGTCTTTCCTGGCTCGTGTGGCATCCTTTCGGCTTTCACCACCCAGCATCATGCATCTTCGTGATGAAGACCCTTCCTCTCCCAGGATAAAGTTTTCTGTTTCTTCTGTTGTTGACGTTTTTGTAGCATCGTTCTTTTTACGGGGTGGGGGTGCTAACACCACGCCCAACCCTCCTCCTTTACCCTGACTTGGGACAGGCAGATCATAAATCCCTAAGGATCTCACTGGTGGAGTTATATAGAACAATACTAGTGCAAATTGTATAGTGTTACTTATATCGTGTATACTAGATGTAGAGTTTGTTTTATTCATTGTTTATACCAAATTTCATTCTTCCAATTCATATGTAAATAAGATGTCCATTTCATTTGTGTAATATTTTTCAAAATGTATTCTAAAGTTGTCTCTTCTCTCTCTCTCTCTCTCTCTCTCTCTCTCTCTCTCTCTCTCTCACACACACACACACAAACTTTTCATGTAAATCTGAAATGTGTATTGTGATACACAATGAGTTCTTGTCTGCCTGCATAAGCAAATGTCTGATTGTGGTGTTCACATTGTTAAGTTGCAGTTAAATATGTTTGCTTTTGTAAAATCAGCTGTTACTGTTCAAAATGACAGGACTATTACCCAGGTGCACAGTAGTGCCATTAACTCTAGGCGAGATTGGGCATAAAATAATGTTGCAACTTCCATCTTATACCTGTCAGCTTTTCAAAGCCATGTAGGGAGATTGAATTAAAAATATAGGGAGATGAGATCCTAAAATGAGAAGGTTTTTCACAGCATTTTTTAAGCTAAATATTGATTGATCTTCTGGGTGCAATTTATGTGAAATTATCCCTCTGAAGTGCATTATTATCCCCCAGGGTATGCCCTCATTTCATTTTCTGGTCAGCTGTGACCAGACTGCACAATAGCTAAAAGTTAGTCTTAAGTAAATTAGCAAAAAAGCCAGTTTTAGTAATTAACAATTAATTCTTATTGCAATTATTTTGTGAAAAGGAATGCCCCTCTAATACAATTCAGAGAAACCATGTTCTAAAGTGTATGTTATGTAAGCACGAGCAGTTGATCAAGAAATAAATGAAGCTGTATTTTGTTGTAACTAGTGGTAACTATATAGACAGTTTCAGTTTATCGTACATGTGGCAACTATTTTCCCCCATCTTTTAATATCCCATCCTATTTCCATATTTTGAACTTGAAAGGCAGTTAATATTGTTCATCATATTTATTCTGAATTTGTTCTTTGAGGGCATATAGGCTGTGTGGTACGTTTCTTCATCCCTTTTAATTTAATGATGGTAATTTATGTGTTTATATATGGTACAGTAATACCAGGTGTTCACTTGTGTAAGTTTCTTTTGGTTGGAATGGAGATGCTATTTGTTGTGGTTTATTTACTTTTTTTAAAGTATTGTTATAGGGTTAAAAGTTCATAAATTGTGTGAATAATGTTTAAACTTACTTTTTACTGACCAAAAGAAATCTTTGTAGTTTGATAATAATTATTATGTCACAACAATATTCATGGGTGATAAAATAGAACATGGTTTCTGTGGATTGTATATGATGTATCTATTTATGTAGGATTGTCTTAATTAATAGTAATAATATAATAATTTGGAGTTCTGCAATAAACAAGAAATAGTATGAAATCTTGGAGTAGGCATGAGAGTTAGCAGGTATGATATCTCATTAAATAATGCAAAACATAACAGTCTTATCTAATTGGAACAATTTCATTCCTGTTTTGTTTTTTGTTTTGTTTTAGGGTTTAACGCCATTTTTCAGCACTCGATAGGCTATACATGGCGGCCAGTATTATTGGTGGAGGAAGAACCTGTGAAATCCCTGGAAAGTACCACCAACCCACAAGAAGCTACTGGCAAGCTTTCTCACATAACTGCATTAGCCGAATCTTGGACTTGAACCCATGCAGACAGAGGTGAGACGGCAGTGATCCGTAATAGAAAGCGCTTTAGACCTTTATTTATTCCCCTTAAAATCTCACCTGTATTTTGAAACTTGTTACATTTTTATTAAATTTAAGCAATTTACCTCCTACATTTTCAGCTTTGGACACAGCACGTCTTCTATATCGATGACTATTTTGAATTGAAATATTTTGATAATAATACTCTGTTTCTAGTTTGCATCCTTTTGTCCTACAATTTCTATCTTGCCCGCTTAAGCAAAATGGAAAATTATGCTGTTTACAGATAAGACACCATGTTCCACACAACCTTTTTTGTCGTATGAGTGAAAGTTGGATCAACAAGACTATTTGTTTTATTTTCAGGAGTTTGCCCTGTGTAAACTGGAGTGGCCGCCAGAGTACACTCTTGAGAAGACCCTTCCATTGATCACTCTTTGGGACATGCTGAACATAGGAACAAAAGGAAGTGGAAAGTGTCTACAGCAACACTTACAGCCTGATGGGTTTGTAATTTGTTTTATTTGTGGACGTTAATCATGGTTTTCTTGCACAAATTGAGTTTTACCAGCAACGTGACACTGGAGTTGGTATAAAGGATATTTTTAGCAATAAAACCACTATTTATGTTCTCAAATCCATCACTGCATTATTGTTAGGTGTAACAACATTTATAGAAAGTTTGTTTGAGATAGTCATTCCTTGTTGCTTTATATAACAGATGTAGTTGTGAGATGCCAATGCTTCAAACAGTATATTGCAAATTTTATTTGTCCCAAATTTTATTTGTTTAGCCAGTCAAAAACCCAGTTGTGATACATACATTATAACTTCCTATCATTATACAATACGTTGTATCAACTTCTACATGAAGCTCAAATGTTGGTGGTCTTTGAATATGAAAGAAACCAGAGATTTTGCAAAGTTTACAATTGACTGGCATCCCTTTTCTCTTGTTTGTCTCACCACCAGGTATTTAACCCAGGACAGAGTTGCAAAGCATGTGTGCTACTTTGGCACTGTCTCTAACTCTATAAGAAGTTTGCAGAGAACTGCTGCACTGTTGCAAAGAGTTATTCTAACTACATTAACAGCTTTGGATTTTCCAAGTGAAATGTTGAGTAACATAGAGATGAGTTTGGTCTGTGACATTTTTGTTTTCAGAACTTAACTCCAAAACTGATCAAGATTCCCAATGCCCAATGAAACCTGATATATATATATATATATATATATATATACATACATACACACACACACACACAGTGGGACCCCGCTATAACCTGCCCCGCTATAACACGAATTCGGATATAACACGGTCGTGGCATGGCTCCCGAAATTTCAGGTAATTTATTACAGGTATTTTTTTCAAAGACCAAAAAAAAATCTTTTAAGTATGAAAAATAACATACGTCGAGAGTTTAATTCTCATTCTCATACTCGTCTAAAAATTGTGAAAATAAAAACGTGTAGAAAATGTATTATCATTTTGGGGAGGAAATCCTAAAATTTCAAAAAATAACAAATTTCTTCTAGTTTTGTGCCAGAATAAAGATCGGAAATGCGAAACAATTGCTGGGCCTACTGAGAACTTTGATCTTTGTTTATTGTTGAAAAATGACAGCTCATAAGTGTCAATATTATTATTACTGATCCCTGAGCAATGAAGCCATCGTGTCTACTTTGTGTTTGTCTTGAATGCATTCTGAATACAATCGTTGCTCCTATAATCTCCGATATATGTTCTCATAATTTTATACACAACTAAGCAACAGCCAATGCGGGGGTTGATAAAAGATTCTCACCAGAATGTATAAATCAATTTAAGTACATTGTTTATCATCAAAGTGAACTGCCGAGTTAAAATTGTTCAAATCAGGGGGAAACGAAGAAGAAACAAAAAGCTGCCAACATGTGTGTGTGGCTTGGCGGTGTTGTTTTATGCAATCTGTTGACTAGTAAATTCGAATTCTGCAAGTTACTTTATCATTTTAGCTGTGCTGATATTTACAGTGACTGAATTCAGAGACAGAAGATCCTGAGATGTACATGTAGTTATTATAAGAATACACTTTAGCTTCCATTATTTAATCTACGGACATGTACTATTTCATCATTCATTACGTACACCCGTTACGTAATTTTTGTTATTTTCTTTTCATTGAATTCAGTCACATAATGATGTGTGACAAAATTATTGAATATTTTACATCCGTGTGTGGATATTTTCAATGGAAATATTTTATTATGGATTCAATGTATGTTACAAGATTCGCTGGTGAGTACACGGTGTTGATACTCTTTTCATGCAATAGATTATACATGTATATATAAATTAGACACGTGTATGTACCAATGCATGGTTCTCTGAATAAAGTAATATATTATATCTGCAATTTCTGTTACCACAGCAATTGTTTAGCTCATTTAATATATATTGATAAAAAATGGTAATTGTGCCATGCATTTTCGCTCCCGTCTTTATTTCCCCCCTCCCCAATTAAATCCAAAAATGTGTTGGTATTGTACATGGTTGCTTATAACACGGTTCGGTTCATAACACAGGCGGATTCTATGGCTCCCAACTACCGTGTTATAGCGGGGTCCCACTGTATGTATGTGTATATATATATATATATATATATATGCAAGTGATGGACATGTACCTTTGCCTTTGACCAGTCTTTAGTTTAAATATTTCTTCTGTAATGTCATCCATTTGATTATCCGTCCATCCATTACCCATGTATCCAGCTTTAATTTCAGACCAAACTCTATAACTGTTTTAGAGATCTCTGAAATTGGTGCATACATTAGACTTGGCAAGTTGAATGTCTTTAACGCTTTCATCGAATTTTCTGTTCAGTCATTCATTTCACACTCCATACTCATTGAGAGTATCTTTATGGGACATGGTACACTTATTAGACAAGATTTTCATTTTGCAATTCAGTTTTTCATTTCATGTCTTCCATTTTTTTGTCCATTATTGATACTTTCATTTCCAGACCAAAACTCCAGAATTGGTCAAGGTTTCTAAGTGAAACTGTCTATGCATATTCAACTAGGAATCAAGATCTGCATATTTCTGTTATGAATTTTATTTTTTGATATGCATTTGTCCATTGGTCTGTCTTTCCATCCATCTTTCATACTTTTTTTTTTCCAGAGAAAAATCCCAAACTGTTCAATATTTCCTCTTCTGACACTTAAATTGCGGATTTCTGATTGAATTCTTTTGAATGTTTGTTAATTTCTAAACATATTGACATTTGTTCAGCATACTGATAAAGTAGCTACTTGTAATTCTTACGGTTTTAAGTAATCGGATTATCCTTGCTTATGTGTGTTTATTAGTTGTCAGATTTTGTTTGTCACGTTAAAAATTTCAGGCAGTAAAAACCATCCTATAACTATGAAGTCTAGTTTATGTTAGCCATCATGGCTTCTCTCTTAGATTACAATATGAATTAGAAAGAGCATCAGGCTATATCCAGACAGCAATGAGAAACACTGCGTTGTATATAATATTATAAGTTTGACAGTTTTTAAATGTGTTACTCATACATGTACATGTGTTCCCCTCTTGAAAGGCCATCCATCTTATAAAGTCACTTTCCTGCTGCAGGAGGAGTGGCCTTATAAGAGGGGCAGCTATGCATTTGTGTGCATGTGTATGCATGACTAGAAGTCATCAGTTTTAATGTCATATTTTTCATCCATCTGTCCATCCATCATTCACATGCTTGATTCTGAGTCAGAATCCAAAACTATTCAAGATATAAACTGTTATATCCTGATTCACAAAATTTGGTGAGGAGATACATTGTGTTCAGTACTACACCCTCATTACAGAAGTGACTGTGACCTATATTTAAATCATGGTAAAAATCTGTTTTAAGGTATTTTTAGCACATTCTGTTATGCTAGCCATATCATACTGAATGATTGTATACATCTTCATTAGTTCTCTTGCCACAAAAGAATGCCACTTTGACCAAAATTTCACATTTTAATGGCTAAGGTTAGGATTTGAGGGGTTAAAAGGCAAATCTAATTAGGTTTTTAATAGCCCTGTGGCCATACTGTTGTATCAAAATTCATGAAATTAGGTTAATTAGGTTTTTAGTAGCCCTGTGGCCATACTGTTATATTAAAATTCATGAAATTAGGTTAATTAGGTTTTTAGTAGCCATGTGGCCATACTGTTATATTAAAATTCATGAAATTAGGTTAATTAGGTTTTTATTTGCCCTGTGACCATACTGTTATATTAAAATTCATGAAATTAGATTTTTAGTAGCCCTGTGGTCATACTGTTATATTAAAATTCATGAAATTAGGTAAATTAGGTGTTTAGTAGCCCAGTGGCTATACAGTTATATTAAAATTCAGTATATTAGGTAAATTAGGTTTTTAGTAGCCCTGTGGCCATACTGTTATATTAAAATTCATGAAATTAGGTCATGTGATGTATAATGATGAGTACTGTACCTTCATTCAGAAGTAGGTCACTGACCTACATTTTGTATTTCACTGTTTTGGTTTTGCTTTCAAAAACGTCTATGCAGATTATCAGCCCTATTAGAACCACACCATTACAACACAAGATCAGTATGACCTACATTTAACACTTTACTGGCTTGTGTTTTTGCATTGAGCTAATGACCACATTGGTGACCTTTATTTCACATTTCACTGGCTTAAATTTAGTTTTTGCATTGAGCTCATGACCACATTGGTGACCTATATTTCAGATTTTATTGACCTAGGTTGAGTTTTGCAATTTATCTGATGTTCGTATGGATTTTTGGCACGTTTTGCACATATTGTCCAGTATATAATATGGTATATATATTTACGAGTACGTTTTGCACATATTGTCCAGTATATAATATGGTATTTATATTTACGAGTACGTTTTGCACATATTGTCCAGTATATAATATGGTATTTATATTTACGAGTACGTTTTGCACATATTGTCCAGTATATAATATGGTATTTATATTTACGAGTACGTTTTGCACATATTGTCCAGTATATAATATGGTATATATATTTACGAGTACGTTTTGCACATATTGTCCAGTATATAATATGGTATTTATATTTACGAGTACGTTTTGCACATATTGTCCAGTATATAATATGGTATATATATTTACGAGTACGTTTTGCACATATTGTCCAGTATATAATATGGTATATATATTTACGAGTACGTTTTGCACATATTGTCCAGTATATAATATGGTATATATATTTACGAGTACGTTTTGCACATATTGTCCAGTATATAATATGGTATTTATATTTACGAGTACGTTTTGCACATATTGTCCAGTATATAATATGGTATATATATTTACGAGTACGTTTTGCACATATTGTCCAGTATATAATATGGTATATATATTTACGAGTACGTTTTGCACATATTGTCCAGTATATAATATGGTATTTATATTTACGAGTACGTTTTGCACATATTGTCCAGTATATAATATGGTATATATATTTACGAGTACGTTTTGCACATATTGTCCAGTATATAATATGGTATATATATTTACGAGTACGTTTTGCACATATTGTCCAGTATATAATATGGTATTTATATTTACGAGCACTATTCCCTCATTTCAATAGTAAGTCAGTATTGTCCATATTTTATGCTTTACTGACTTCAGTTTAATTTAGTGTTTGATGTTCATGTCTTGGGATTGTTTATTCGAATATCTGCTACTACAACACTAAAAGAATTAGTTGTGACTTGTTGCTGTGTGTTTAATTTTTATTGTGTATTGACCATGATTATATATATATATATATAATTTGTTTTATGTGATTGACTTTTAGCCATTATTGAGGATAGAGTTGGACCTATCTGACTAATGTCTTTTTTCATATAAACAACATTTGACTGATAATTTTTGTCCAAGATTGTAGATTATATATTAAGATTGTCATTATTTTGTAAGTAAACATGTTTACTTGGATCTAGGTTCAGGACATTGGTATTTTCCTGCTAAAAACCTAGTCTACCTGATTATTCATATGTTTTTTTTTTTCTAAACTTTTAGTTTGAGAGTTGAATGTATTGACAGCATGGAATGTTCTGGAAATGAATTTGATGGGAATATAACCCTCATTCTGGTTTCATTATTGTGTCTGTTTTATTTATTAAGGTAAACAGAAGTAATAATTCCTGTCTTAAATCTGAAGTGGAATCGTTCTTTTTATTTTGTTCAGTTTTACTTTGAGAAGATTTCTTTTTTTTAAATTCTTTGAAATTACACAGTGCTCATTAATAATTAAAGACTAAATCATTATTTAAGGATTTTTGTGATACATCAAGAGTTAGCTCATCAATACTATTTCAGGTTATTGGTGCATTAGCATATGCAAGATTGGAATTCATCCAGAACACCACTGGAATTCATCCAGAACACCACTGGAATTCATCCAGAACACCACTGGAATTCATTTGGAATACTTTATATAATTTGGACTTGTGATAGAACTTTTTAGAACTGTTTGGGATTTATTTCACAATACTGTATGTTCATAATAAATTTTCACTTTGTATTTTTGAGAAATAATTTTTTTGTTGAATTTGCAAAATCTTGTTGGTTTTCACAATTTTCTGTTACATAGTTTAAGAACATTGAGTGATATCATCATTTCATCTTTTACTTATTTCATTTTTTGCATTTGGCTCATAACAGCATGTTAATATACTAATAGTCTTTTCAAGAATAATGATATTTGGTGATTGCATGCATCTCGATAAGTTCTATATCCTTTATGCCAAAAGACCTATCTTCCACACTCAGTAACTTTAAATGTTGTGTTTAAAACATTCATTTCATGCATACTGTTTATGTACCGGTCATGAAAAATGATAACTGGATGGATCTTTTCCGCTACATTTAACTAAACAAGGTCACTGTGAATTACATTTTATGCTTTACTATTTGTGATTATGATCACATTGATTCATTGATACTATACATCTATACATCCAACATCTATTACAGTCATAGATAACATGATTTTAGCACCAACTCCTAATTTTATAGTAGGCAACATGTTATTAGAGACAACTCCTATCTCAGTCATAGAAAACATGTTTTTGAACAAAGGAATGAAGCAACATAGGACAGTTCTAGATTTTTATATTCTGTAATTAATGATCATAATATTATGTCCTTAAAAATATGCCTAAAAATTGGATTATGAATGAGATGTCCTTAAAAATATGCCTAAAAATTGGATTGATTATGAATGAGATGTCTCTAGAAATGTATTTGCATGAAAAATGAGGTTGCAAGATGAAATTTGCAAGGCTCTTCATATATCTCTGTTATTTCTTGTTGCAGAATTGTCAAGACTCGTGTACGTCATGGTGTACCATGTTTTGAGGTCAGGTGGAAAATGCTAGGTATTTACTTTTTAATACTCAGCCTTGTGTACCATTCCATTGTTTAGTCTACACAACTCAAGTGAGCATCCAATTTAAGACTTCCTCAAATAATAGGGAGATATGGTAGCACGGTTGGTAGAGCATCAGATTTGTAATACATGTGTCAGGGGCTTGATACCCACCCAGGTTTGCTGCCTTGGTGTGTACCGGGGAAAAGCATGATATTCCATATTGAAAATATGTATTGGGGCACCATAAATTAATTTTTAAAGTCATATTTTGTGCACTGTATGTTCTGTGATAAATCTTTTTGATTCATAAGTTTTGGGAAACCTTTCCAATTTTCAGATTTATCCTTAGCTGGTAAAACAATTAAAAAGGGTATAAATTGTAGGATTTGCCAATGAAATCATTTGAAACTTTCATGTCCAGAAATGCAGTAAGCATAAATTAAAAATAGTTAAATAAAAAAAACTGTCACTGTTATTTTCTCCCACCATTCATCCAAACCGGAAACTTTTAAGAATTGAGCGATTGATAAATCTTGGATAATATTTGAAACTCTTGGTATTTGCTGTGCACAACATTTCTGTGCGGCAACTGTTTCTTTACGTCATCAGTGATGTGAGCCTGGAACGAGTCCATAACTAATAGTGATCGCTCTCTTCTGGTGAATGGCAAATAAATTTCTTCAGTCCATCGCAGCATTAGCATTTCATGCATCCATGCTTTCTCTTGAACTGCGATAATCAACCCTTTTGGTGCCTTCAGATTTAGATTTCTCTTTCCCTTGAAAATAATCTTTGGGGTTTATACGTCACCAGAACCCACAATGGCTAAAACGACAGTAATGTGTCTCTTCTCCACTCCCATTGTAAGAATCAAAACACTTTTCATTCCTTCTTTGTCCATAGTTTTCCCTGGCACAAGATCAAAGTACATTGGTGTTTCATCCTTGTTAATAATACATTTATCAAACAGTGCCTCCTCACTTGTTGCATAACATATAATAAACTTATCGATCAAAATTGTTAAGTACTAGCAACATTATGTTTCACAATGACAGCTATCCAGTATATAAAGTTTTGATAGTGGTGGGTATTTTATTTAAACTTTTTATTTTAATAGCTAACAAAATTCAGCTAACAAAAATATGATTGTTTGTCAGTGCAGACATTGTTACACACGAAACCTGATTGTTTGTCTATGCAGACATTGTTACACACAAAACCACTTTCAAACAGGTGTGACAGTTATGGCTTTAATTAGAAACCATGACCCCTGCTTAATATATATATATATATATATATATATATATATATATATATATATATATATATATATATATATATATATATATATATATATATATAAACAATACATCATTGAGTCTGTATGTGTTAGTAAAATTCATTGGCATTGTGCAACAAAACAAATCCTTATCCCTGAGGCATTATATACCTAGGTTAAAACATATTCATTGTTCTACAGGTAATAAACCTCTTTGTAGATGATAGATATTGATTGTGATTGCTAAATGATCCATACATTCTGTGCACTTTTAATGAAATCCAGATGGCTGCCTATTATTTCCAAGCGCATGTCAAAGAAATCCCACAAGTTATATTATCACCTAGACACCTTGAAATCTTCGACATGCATTGTTACGTGCTTAGGCTCGAATAAACAGTAACATAGAAAGAGTGAAAATAACAAGCTTGTAAACTTAATAAACAATTTATTGAACACAAATATTTTTCAGAAAAGAAAAATAAACTTACGGTTTTAAGAATCAATTCCAAAATTAATCCAAAAATAATTCAAAATATTATCCACTAGAGAAATTGCAAAAGTCCTGGTAATAAAATGTCCAAATAATTCTAAGTTCAAATCCCAGCGAAGTATCCAATATGGAAGACGATGTCACTTGATGAAGTCAGTTCTTGATAATAAAAATCTATGAGCACAATTCTTTTCCAGATAAATAACAAAATAATTCCTCTTGATCCAAACGAATTTACATAAATTCCAGTACAAGGAAATTTAAAATAACTCAAACCGACACAACTTAATATTCTAACAGCCCAATTTCTTCTACTGAATAGCTTGCTCCAAAACATAGTTTATATACCTGTTTTTACGTAAACAAGAAAGGGGTCACAATCTTCTAGAATCTCTCAGAACAAATATACGTTCAAGAAATCACGTAAACAGCGTATGACCCAACTAAAATAGAAAGATGTTTATACAAAGCTCCAAAATGTCCTTGGAGCCAACCAACCATTTTAAAAGCTTGTTTACAACTCTGAAGCCAGGTCAGAAATGAGGTCAACACCTGGTGTTTACTCTGTAAAGTACAGGTCACCCCCCCCCCCCCCTTTAATGAACGAATCTTAAAACTTAAAATGCCAAATTTAAATCTAACAAACAAACAATAAAAATAAATATAAATGAATTGTATCAAATATACGTAACAGCATCAAAACAATCTTTGAGCAGTTCATTGTTTCGAGTCAGCTAGCCCTGCTCATTTTAAAGCTGGCTATGTTGGGGAAAAAAGAAGAGAGAACCACAACAAATAGATCACATTTATTTGTAAAAATAAAATAAAAAATACCAACATATTAATTTTATCGACTCATATATTGCAACTTGCTTGTGTTTTGTTCACTTCCAAGGCCTGTATACAACACTCACCCCATATGGAGCCTCTCACCCTAGTTCCTCTAAGATTAGCCATCATACATGCACCGGCATTTCTACTCTTGATACTAAAACTTTTCTGTCATAACTATCTTAAGAATTATAATTTCAAAATTGTTTTATTTAGTTTGTATTAATATCTTAATTACACAAAGATAAAGATTGTGTGCATTTGTAATGTAGATTTTAATGATCACTGATTAGCAGAGGGTTAAACTGTGGATTGCAAGATTACTAATATGGCAGTTCTTTTGGCTGTATAGCTGTATTTTCAGTTGGATGGATATGTAAAAAAGAAACAGAGTAGGCAAGTAATGCCTGTTTTTCATTCATTATCCTTTCCATGGTGTTAGACAAAATACTTATTTAACTTCATGGAAGCACGTCATGTGAGCTAACGGTAACTCCATTACGGTGGGTGGGTGGTGAAACATAAATTATCTTCACTTGTATGTTTTCAGATACATAATTAAAGAATTTAATATGTATTCAGACAATAAAAAAAAGTAATTTTTTGTTGCCATCCGAATCAATATGGTAAATAGCACCATTTTGAAGGTCCCACCACCACCACCACTAACTCATAATGGTGTTCTGCTTGACCCCACCCCACCCCTCTCCATGCTGCTACTTTGCTTGAGATGTCTTCTTGTTCAAATAATTTTTCTTGTTGTTTTATGTCATTGAAAATGCTATTATTTGATTTCAGGTCATATACATGCAGCCATAGAAGCTCAAAAATTGGTCACCATAGAAACTCAGGAGATGTTCCAGAAGTGTTACCCTGAGAGTGTTGAACAATTTCAGTTACAGCAACAGGAGCAGAAGGCAATTTCCAAACTGAAAGGTATAAAAATGGTAGAAAATTTGTTTTAAATTAATATCTTACAGTGTGAATTCATTTGTTTGCTTGGGTATAAATTTTCTTCGTTTGGCAAAAAAATAACTTTTTTAAATTTGTAGATGGGAAACGATTCAGGGATAGAAAATCAATTGTCCAGCAGCCCGGGACAGTTATTATGTTGGGCAGATAATTGCATCCTGTCAAGACTGTATATATGAAGAATTTGCAGATTACAGTCCAATAGAAAATGCTAAATGGTGCATTTTGATGAAGAATTTACTTATTGATCTCATGCTTTTGCAAAGTTGTGACATAATCAAGAGTACGATAGCATGGCATCAAAAATTACTAAATTGTTCTTAAAAATATTTTGTTCATGTGATTTAAATTTTATTTGTATTTATCTTTAAGACCAGTTGAGTTATGGCTTTGTCCATCATCTCCCAACAATAGCTTGTTACCACTCTGGACATCTTTTTTTTTTTCTGATCTGTTTTCAATCAAAACTTAGCATCTGGAAATATTTCTTCAAAATCGTTGACAAGTTTAGTAATGAACAAGATCTGCCTAGATTAATGAGATATCTTGCATCAGATTGGCTTACCACTCTGAAAGCAATATTTCTGATCTACTTTTTATCAAACATAGAATATGTTTCATTATCATTAAGATCTCAGATGAATTTATTAATGAGTGAGATAAAATGCACACTACTGAGGTGATCATGAATATGATTGGCTAGCATTTCTGATCCGATTTTCAACAGATATGGATTATATGGTTCTTTCTTAAAGATTTTGAACATATTTGATAACTAGTGAGATCCATAATGAGGTAATCTTCCAGCTGATTGGCTGACCATTTTACCTTCCTAGAAGCAAAATACCTGATATGATTTTGATCAGACCTGGAATATATGCTGGTACCATCAAGCAGCAGAGAGGGTGAATCCTACAACCTTTTTAGACAAAATTTGATTGAAATCCTAAAACGAGCCGTCCTATAATCTCATTTCAACCAAAAGATGGCGAATCCTACAACGTTTTCAGACAAAAAAAATTGATTGAATCCTTAAAACGATCCGTAGGATTTCGTTGAAATCTCCCTACGAAATCATTTTAACTAAAAAAATGAAAACGATTTTTTAATCAATTTTGGTCGCAACTTGTTGTCATCCACCCTCTCTGCTGCTTAGTGATTTCATCACTGGGTTAACAAAAAATAATAAATGATTTTAACCGAATATTTGATCCAGTCCGATACGATATCGTGTCCGAGGATCATGCAAATTTATTGTTGCGAATCCGTGTGGTTTTGACTGAGCATGACTAAAGAAATCTCGAAATTGATTGAAGTCCATATCAGAACACCATGTCTGCCAAATATTTCGTAGCGTATGTGTATCAACGCCGTTGAATACAGAAAGAATATTGCAGTTATCTCTGATGACTTTTGGAACCTGAGTGTAGCGTTGAGTGACATATATCACGTCAGTGTTTTTGTGACGCCCACGGGAAAATATTCTAGCAGGATTTTTTTGTTTATCCAACATTATATCGTCGTATACGACTAAATTGTTAATATCTCCATCAATATCATCAATGCTCGGTGCTTCATCGATATCGGTTATAAACTCAATAATACCCTCTCCGGATTTTTCTACCGCGCTGTCGTTAAAATCTTTTAGCACTTCATAACATCGTTGATCATCTACGCTAGGGGCAATTAAATACAACTTATCCCATTTCATCCATCTCATTATTAAATTGAGCAACAATTGCGTTTTACCGGATCCAGATGGCCCGATTATAATCATCCGGATAGAGTTTGGTAGCGCTGCATGATGCTTAACCGGTTCTCTTCTTTTAGTCGCTGAAAAATCAATTATATCCATATCTCTATACATAAATTATGGATCTATATTGTGTGAAGTGCAAAACGCGTACTGGCACAGAAGATGTGACGACGGTTACAACTAAAAATAACCGATCAGCGCTTTCTGGTAAATGCATGCAATGTGGTACAAAGAAATTTAGATTTGTGTCTATGAAATCTGATTTAAAAAAAAACGAGGAGGTGATATCGCAGCCAAATTGGCAAAGCTCCCTGGAACCCCATGGGCAAAGTACCCCGGAGAAAAGCACCTTCCCGGATATAGCTACTGTGGACCGGGAACCAGACTTGATATCAGACTCAATAATCAAAATCAACCCAACCCCGGTGAAGAACCAATAAACGCCATTGATAAGGCCTGTCACCTTCATGATGTTGCTTATAAAAGCAGCAATCTGCAACACAGACATCTAGCAGATGTGAAATTAATTCATGCGTTAAATGCTATTCCTGATAAATCCTTCAAAGAAAAATTGGCTTCATTTTTGATAAAATCGGCTATGAAAAGCAAATTGATGTTAGGTGCCGGTAATTAATAATATGGAATCAATTTATTATTCCCCAAGAGGATACTGGAGGGGTAAATCAGCAGTCCATAAACTCGCTAGCGCTGCAAAAGTGAAAAAAACCACTGCGGCTAATTGGTTATCCAAACAGGCACTATGGCAAATTTATCTACCACCGCCTAAACAAATTCAATTCTCGCATTTTGATGTGACCGCTCCTAATGAAGTTCATCAGGCTGATATGTTATTTCTGCCACATGATCGTGGTTACAAATACGCTTTAACCGTAGTTGATATTGCAAGTCGATACAAAGAAGCAGAACCGTTAAAAACAAAATCAGCCACTGAAGTCGCTTCTGCATTTGAGAGGATTTATCGAAGGGGTCCTCTGCACTGGCCAAATCTATTGCAGGTTGATCCTGGCAAGGAATTTCAGGGTGCGGTTCTATCTACAATGAAACATCATAATGTCACCATACGACGAGGGCATACTGCGCTACATCGCGATCAGGCCATTGTAGAACGATTTAATCGGACGATTGCTGAGCGGTTATTTGGATATCAATACGCAAAAGAATTCATTCAAGAAAAGCGATCCCGTGAATGGGTTAAAAGATTACCATCTGTGATTACTGCACTGAATAACGAGATTACTAGAACAATCAACATGAAACCTATCAACGCGATTAAAAAGAAGTCAATACCTGAAAAACCACAAAAGGATTTCAAAGAACCAATTCTTGGTAGTAATGTCATTGTGAGGTACTTATACGAACCAGGAGAGCTTGAAGGTGGCAGAAAAAGGGCTACTGATCCTATTTGGAGCGTCACTACGCATAAGATATCTAGTATAACACGATCTACGGGTAGACCAGCAATCTATAAACTGGATTCAACTGCCCCTCAGCGGGGTTTTACTCGACAACAACTACAGGTAATTCCCGAGGATACTCAATTACCACCGCATGGTCTTAACTAGCACCGTTGCGTCTATTGCACTCAAGACAAGTCAACATCACATTATTTCTGACATGACCGAGACTGTTATTTTTTCTGTCTACGGTGAATTGGCGAGGATCCTTATCCGAATACTGCCAACGCAGTATACAATTGCAACTCGCGCAGTGATTATTCTGTTGTTTCTTCAAAGTGATTATTAATTCAGCATCAATATCAAATTCTCGTTGTTTTTTTTTGTCCTGTTGTTTGTAACCGGAGAGTTTTTTATTAATGATGCTAACATCAATATCATTTATTGTGGTGTCATTATCATCGAGGACAATTCTTCGAAGTTGATTTATGTTTCGTACTCTGGATACTGCGAGATAGACTAAATTCGACCATTCGATGTGATTATCCACCATCCAAACAATTGTATCCGATATAGTCAATCCCTGTGAAGAGTGTATCGTCGCTGCGTATCCTAGAGTCCACGGGGATTTATTAGCACGCAATGCATCTTCAACGACATTGATATCAACCAGCACAATATCATTTAATACCAGAATTTGTTTTTCACTCTGTCCTGGAATATCAACTTCAATATTCTGTTTTCGTGTATCCGATGGCCTATAACAAAGGGGTACTGGAAGCGTTGCAAATTTTTCTTTATGCAATTCAAATAACTTCATCTGAAGTGTATCCCTGACTATTTTTCTACTTGCAATTATCAAATCATTTGGTCTCCATGTTTCCCAGAAATCGTTTATTTGAGTTTCTGAAATCACTTCACGCGCTATTTCGCATTGGATTCTATCCGGTTGTAATCTAATTAGCGCTTTGAACTCTCGTAATCGTTCATCAAGTGATCTATAATCAGTGGTGATTTCTTCATAGTAGTCTACAAAACCCCTTAGCCATTCATGTGGAGATGCACCGACAAATGGTGGTGGTTGGCCGTGATCACCGCACATGACGACTTTTGTGTTTTTGTTTAACAACCACTCGAGAAATATTTGTAATACATCTAATGACACTGTGCATATTTCATCCCAGATTATGATTTCAGGAATGAATTTATCACCCATTCGATCAGGAGTCCATTTGTCACCCTTCCATCGAAAGAAACTATGGTAAGTACAGGCATTTACCCCTCGTTGTATCATCTCTCTGGCGAGTCTGTGAGTCGGTGTTAGCACAATCATGGTTGACCGACGAAATAATTCAATTGCACGAGTTGTCTTTCCTGACCCACCACAACCGTTTAAATAAACTGTCTTGTATCGACATATTGGATCAGATACCGGTGGTGCATTAGAAAATTCTGATTGATTTTCAGCGCGGTTACAACAAAGATATTTATCATCCATGGCAACGTCTGCGGATTCACAATACTCATGTAGCATCTCCCTTTTAAATCGCCAACGCCCCCACGCTTCCTCGGGATCTGTGAATTTAGCTACAGCTGATTTGTATTTATTGTGTATATACATCGAATCAGTGGCCACTCTAACCGCGGTATTAGGAAATCTATTTATCATCGAAAATAGATTAATAGAAGCATAGGCTAGCATTGAACTTCTCAAATGTGTGTACTGGGAATTATATCCATCACAGTAGGTAACAACCGTACCTAATTTCTCACCATTGGATAGAAAAGCATCCTTACGGGATACAAGTTTTCCCTGCTTCATTAAATCCGCTACAAGAAAATCGTATTCAGCGACATCTATGATCAACCGCGAAGAATATTTTGCGTTGTCGTACCGTCCACCTTGAGTGAATTTACCGATTATTCTTCGTCCGAGATCTTTTGCTTGTTCTTTTTTAATTTCAAATAACTTCTTAGACCAATTTATGATTTCTTCTTCATTGAAATCAGGGAATTGTTTTCGTAGTTCGTTGATTATACGATCTAGATCGGGTTGTGGTAGCCAAACTTCTTTCTGAGCTCGATAGCATATAATAGCCTCGGAAACAATCAACGATATTAGCATACCACAATCAATCATATATCGTAGTAACACTATTGGCATCCAGGCCTTTTCAGATAGGTGTCTACCGAGCCAAACATAACTACACGGATGTAATCCTGACGCTAATTCGAATGATATCACACGAGCGAATCCGGTTAAATCAAAATCAGGTAATGGTCCATTAATCGCAACACGAGTCATTTCATGTGTTGGGTGTCCAAATCGTTTGAAGTACTCAGCGCATTCCCCATACCCGAGAAAACTTCCGGGATAACACGCGGCTATATCAATTGAAATCATACCATCACGTGAGTATTTCGTATTCCACAATCCTCCATGACCAAATTCGACGCAACTCGATTTAACATCCTCAAGAAAATCACTTCGTGTTGGACGCCATGAGTTTTTTTCTCTTGCGAAGTGAGCTACCACTGATGGAATAGTAAAACTATCCGTGAGTAGTTTTTCATGGAAACTCTCCGGTGAAAAATCATTAGCGATTTTTCTCATTCTGTTATCTAATTCTTCAACGCGATATAATTCACCATTTGGTTTTACAAATTGATCAAATCCTTCATCACTTCTAAGTAACCACACTGACACAGGATCATCCTTACACAACGCATTAATAGCATCAAATAATCTCTCTTCATAGAAAACATCCCCGACGAACTCCTTAGGGATATATTTCACGTTTCGTTCTCGTGGAAATACTGTTACCGCAGGTGTCCACGCGTGTTTGTTATGATCAATAATCTGTATTGGTGCTCCATTTTTGTTATATTTCGGTTCGTATAAAACCTCTCCGGTTATCGTCATAACTGTTATTGGAAATCTTAATGATGTTTCTAACTTAGCTATATCAGAAATCTTTGCACCGTTCTGTTTCACTGTCAGTTCCCACTCGGTTATTTTTTTTCGTCTTAGATCAGTTAGTTTATTTCCTCGGGATGCATTTGTGAAGTGCTCCATTACCCGTGTTGCTACACAATTAAGCCCTGACGAATATTTCATAGGAGCTAGTTTTGCGATATCGGGTTTATCATTTAACGGATATAGCCCATAAACCATTGCTGTTACGGGATAAGATCTTTCGTAGTATGGTTTGTCAATGCCGGTTAGAATCCCTGGTTTGGAATCTCTACTCACAATGACAGCTTTTTTATTCTTGAGGATTGGTTCAAATTTATCCCTAATAATCCATTTGCCATCGACTTCAATAATGAATTTGATTCGGAAAAAATACCGTTTTTCCCCAACATGTGAAATTATCACTGCTGCTTTTTCATCATTCATGGTAGCGTCAACAACACCATCAATTCGAAATGTTGACCAACAATAGGATGCTCCATCACGCTTAAATTCATTGAAACAATCTCTGATTTTATTAATCATGGCTTTATCAAGAATTTTATTCTTTGGTGTATCAGAGACTATATCGAGATTGAATTGAGCATCCTTCCAGGGTAATTTCTTGGACGCTTTTTTTGGTTTCTCGAGATTAAATTTGTTACGTTTTTTGGGTCTATCGAGATTAAATCTAGGACTGATTTTCAATAATCTCTTAAACTCTTTCATGTTTCCGTCTCTTGGACGTTTGATACGTTTTTTTGGTCTATCGAGATTAAATCTAGGATTGATTTTTAATAATCTCTTAAACTCTTTCATGTTTCCGTCTCTTGGACGTTTGATACGTTTTTTGGGTCTATCGAGATTAAATCTAGGATTGATTTTTAATAATCTCTTAAACTCTTTCATGTTTCCGTCTCTTGGACGTTTGATACGTTTTTTGGGTCTATCGAGATTAAATCTAGGATTGATTTTTAATAATCTCTTAAACTCTTTATCAACATTGAATTCAGCATTTTTCGAAGGCGTTTTCCTTAATTCCTTCATGCTATAATTAAAACAAGCATTTAAATGAAAGATTTTTATATAATGAATCACTGCAAGTGGCTTATGATTGGATCAGTAATCCCGTGTAACAAATCATGCAGAAGTGAGTTTTGTGGGTATCATATGCAAAGCTTTCGACGTGGAAGCCTTGGTCCGTTACCTTGTATTCTATGTGGGGTTGGGGTCAGGGGGAAATCGCAGTTGTGTCTAAATTGCGGTGGTAAGCGATACAGGGAGTTGAAGCGTTATTATGATAAAAGAATAAAAAATAGACAATCAATCAGAAATTATGACCCTGACGCTGACAAAGTAAGTATTCTTGACGCTGACAAAGTCAGTATTCTTGACGCTGACAAAGTCAGTATCAAGGATAAAATCATAAGAACCCCTCAAGACTACATCGAAAGATTTATCATTAAACCAAACAATGAATTAGACAAACAATAGTATAATATATAAATGAACCAAGAATTCAGACAACACCCTGTGATCACAAATTATGAAGCATCCAGTGATGGTGTTGTAAGAAACCGCAGACTGAAGAAACCAGTTGGGTGGGATAATGGTATGGGGTATTTGATGTTTGGTGCTGGAAAGAAGAAATATTACTGCCATCGTTTCGTGTACGAGTGTTTCAATGGATTGATCGAGGATGATTTTGTTATTGATCATATCGATTCTAATCCGAAAAACAATTCTTTATCAAATCTGCAGGCTATCACACAAAGTGAAAATTCCGAACGAGGGGGGACTGGGAAATACTCGAAAAAAGCGAGACCTGTGAAATCTTTGAATACGATAACTAACGAAGAAAAAATATTTCAATCAATGAATGAAGCCAGTAGGCACTTCGATATTTGTATATCCTCAGTACGATTCGTTGCAGAGGGAATAACCAAGACGGCTATTTCAAAGTGGACTGGACAAAAAATTCGATTTAGTTACGTCTGATGCGTCATATTTTTCATTTAGAAATATGTCATTGCTATAGAATAATGAATTCTGAAAACATGAATAGCATCATATCCGAGATTTCAAAATTGAAAGGTTGGGATATTGAACTATCAGATGGGTTAAATTCTGATCAAATCATGTCTGATTTTCAGGATATAGAATACGGAGTTAACAACAATAAATACATGCTGCCAAAGAAGTATGCGCTCATCAAGAGAATTCAGAATTCTATTAAGGACTCTCTCGCATTTTCCAGTGACGTAAGTGTGTTCGCTCCGTTGTATACCATCGTAGAACGAATACGAAAAGAATTGGGATACGAATACGAATTGAAAAAGGAGGTTAATTCTAAAGTTAGAAACCTACGAGCGTTAATTCAAGAAAATGAACAATTTTGATTGACTGACCATTTATCATTATTTGATTGACCGACCATTTATCATTATTTGATTGCCCGACCATTAATCATTTTTTTTTAGCCGACCCTCAAGGGATGTCAAAAATCGATGGATGATCAATGGAAAAGTGGGGAAACTATCAGTATTATTTATTTATATATACAATTATGATACTTTCCCCATCATTGATAGAGCCGTTAAAACACTTCCATGGTGGTATCAAAAATCATCCGACATGTCAAAAAAGTGAGGGAACTATCAGTATTATTTATTTTATATACAATTTTGATACTTCCCTCATCAATGATAGAAGCCGTTATAGGATGAAATAACACTTCCATGACCATCCGATGGTGTTAGGTCGGGATTAAAAAAATTGTTTTACAATTGAAAAATTGTTTCTGATTTCAAATAATGGTCAATGAAGCATTAACAACCCGATTGGCTCGTGAACGATTAGATGCAATTAAGAGATTTGTACCAATTCGTGACTCTGTACGGAATAAACTACAACAACGACAGAGTTTTCAGACTGATTTTGCTGCGGGATCTGAAGAGTTGTTTAAACCAGTAACCACAGCAACGAAGGAGATAGTGTCAACAATCTCTGAACAAGGAAAAAAACAAGAAGAGACTTTTCTCCCTGTGTTAGAAAAAATAGCAAAAAGAACTAAACAAACAAAAAAATCCTTGCAATCACTTCCTCAGGATATATCAACCGCTTCAGAACGAAAATTTAAAGGATTTCAGGAAGAACTAGTTAGTGGACTACCTAGATCAATTATATTTACCGAGAGCGCTAAACAACAAATTCTCAACGAGGATATAGACAATTTAGGTGAATTCGCTGCTAACAGCTATGATTCACAAGAGAAGTTTTTCAGGGACAATTATTCGGATTATAGAATGTCACATAATGAATGGGCTGATATAGTGTATGAAATAAATACTGGGAGTTTAGATAGAAGGATGAAGGACTACAGAGACTTCAAAAGAAAATTTCAACTCCAAATAAGACGGCCATACGACGAGAAGAAATTTTCGGGGAGTGGTCTAGTTGGAAACGCTAGCGTTTCATGTCCTGGTAGTGTTCTCAGTGATATATCACGATTAGAGGTTCTTGTAGGAGGGTTCCGAGCCGGAAATAACTCACCGGAAATAATTAATGAAGCAGCTGATATCTGTAGACGATTATTTCAGGGTGGTATCATGGATATCAGCACATATCGAGATTTCATTGGAGAGTTAGTGGAAAGTGGGTATCATAGTGACTGAATCGATTAGATAAATAACAATTGAAAAATTGTTTCTGATTTAAAATAATGATCATACACTACAATCATGATAAACCAACCCCCGTCTACGTAGTTAATTCACGGTTTCCGGTTTATAGAGCATACTACGGAGATGGTTTAGGTAATACCATTGCAGGGTTATTTGCGAGAATGGCTCCAAAAGTGATGCCGTTGGCTAAACAATTAGGAATGAAAGCAATTGATGTTATTCGTGATAAGGGTATTGGTGCTGTTGGAGATCTTGCTGGAAAAGCGTTTTCAACTGCGAAGAATAAAATAACATCATTAGTGAGACGAAAAAAGAAACCGGTACCGTTACCGTCTACAGCAGAAATGCCTGCAAGTGTTAGTAGAATTATAAATAACGCAGTAGATGAAAAATTAGCGTCGATGGTGACTCCCTTGATAAATCAAGAGGACCAAAATAACATGATAGCAAACATGATAGCAGGAAGTGGCTTTAAAAAAACACGATGATGAAATGGGAAATCGCGATTTAGACTCTGATAAATAGAATAAAATGTTCAAACAGTCACCTGATCCAGCATTTGATATGGATGCCCCAGTGAGTAAGGATGATTCTGTACGCGATTTTCAATTTTATTCTTATCACGCAGTACAACCAGATCTCCGATCGCGAATTGAACTTCAAGTTCATGATACCAGTAAATACTTCCTACCGTGTGAGGCATTTATTGAAGTAGAAGGAGAACTTGTAACAAATGTTGCAGCTGATACCCCATATGACAATAACGCAAATGTCCGAGTTGGTTTTGTTAATAACGGCATAATGGCGTTATTTGAAAGCGCTAGATATCTCATTGATGGAAAAGAAATTGAATCCATTGACCGTGATGTTGATGTTGCAACAACAATCATAGGGTTAGCGAGATATTCTGATGATTATACAAGATCAGCTGGTCCATCTATGATGTTTGCAAAGGATACCTCTGATAACGCTGACCACCTTCAATTCATTAAAGTGTTAACAGCAAGAGATAATGCAGAAGCCGATCAACAGGAAGCAGCTAATCCAGAACGTCGAACTAGACCCGGAGCTGCTTTTGATATTCTCGGAGGCGTTAATGGTAATCTCAATTTAGGATTTGCAACACGTGTAGCAACGTTGCATGGGCAGCATCGACGATTTTCATGTGCGATTCCACTGCATCATATATTTGGATTCTGTAGAAACGTCCGAAAAGTTATTTATGGAGCTAAACACACAGTAGCGCTTGTACGAAAGGGTACTGATGATGATGCAATCTGGCGTAATGCTGGGGTTGCTGCCGGTAAAGTCATTTTAACAAAACTATCATTGTGGATGCCAGTGTTAACTCCATCAATCATAGCAGAAGAAAAATTGTTATCATTTATGGACCAAGGAGGAAAGTCGTTGTTAAGTTGGTTATCAGTGACCACGGATATTAAACAAGACAGTGTTGATGGTACATTCACATGGCACCTGGCATCAAAACAAGGGGTTTCAGCACCACGTCATATATTTGTGGCGTTACAGAATAATGCGCGAGTTGGTAATCAAGAACGAAGCCATATGATATTTGATCAGTTAGGTGTTAGTGAAGTCTCGCTGAGAATAAACGGCCAACAGGAACCATCTGAGGATATACAACTCGATTACACTCACAACCATATTGCACGTGTCTATCATAATCTATTGTCGTTTATGGCACGTGATCTAAATGTGGATACTGGTTTGCAAATATCACAATTGGATTTCAAAAGCCTCTATCCGATCTATTACTTCTCACTGGAACATCTCGATTTGATGAGACAATCTGTTGTTGATATACACTTTAGAGCCCGTGTAGAGCGTCCGAGAGGTCCCCCAGTTGGTGGGGTACATCCTATCCTTATCCCGAATTATAGAGCGGTTGCTGTCATTCTCAGTGATAAATCAATGCTACTTGAAGGTGTTGGTGGAAGAATGAGAGTGGTAGATGCCCCAGTAGAAAACATGTAATTGAAATTGTAAACGATTTAGAATCAATCAATTATGTATAATGTCATATAGTGTTATTAGTGTTGCGTTAACTCCCGGTCAATTAAAAAAATTGCAATCAGAATCGGCTAAGCGATGTGGAACCACAATCACGTTGAAACCCAACCAAATGACTGGTGGTGCAAATAAACTATCGCTGACAACTCGTCAGGTGAAACATTTCAATGATGCACTTGCAGCCAAAAAAGGTGTTCAGATTACTCTCTCTGCGGCTGCTATCAAAAATATGATTAAAACAGGCGGTATATTTCCGTTGTTAGCTGCGATACCAGCATTGATTGCAGCAGCAGCCCCAGCGGTGGCTAAGGCGGCGGCGTTAGGGGCTGTTGGTACTGCAGCAGGGATGGCACTACAGAAAGCAACGGGGAAGGGGTATAAAAAAAAGGGAAAGGGTCTAAGACTACCAGGAACCCCGTATTCGTGGTACAGCGGAAAGGGTCTAAGACTACCAGGAACGATTTATTAATTCGGGAATCGAAGATTCCTATGTCCAATTTTGATTTAATGGATGCTGCTAAAAAACTCGCGATTAAAAATTTCAGAGGTGTCTTTATGAAAGATCAATTACCACATCAACCAAACAGCGTTGAAACCGGTATTATTAATCTCGATAACAGCACCGGACCCGGAACTCACTGGGTTGCATACGCTATTGATCCACGTGGGATTGTCTATTTTGATTCATATGGATTAGCCCCACCAAAAGAGTTTTTGCGTTATATAAAAACCCTTCCAATGAAGACTTGGTATTCTACGCTACCAACACAAACGATGATTGACCCACCAATATGTGGCAGCGAAGTATTAAATGTCCTTGACGCTATTTCTAACTCCTTGAGTAACCCAAGCGGAAAACCACCACATGTTGTCGTTAATGAATACACTAGTAATCGCTGGCAACGACGAAGTCGTCAAAAACGATTTTAAAGAGAGAAAGAGTTTTACAATAACATGATTGATATTTGGGGGAGATCTTTGAAACCCAAACCCGATGGCGTAGCAACCCCTGATTCTATCAAGGATATAACAAAAAAAATTAAGGATGAAATCGCTGAGACGTTAAATTTAAAAAGTGTTGACCCGAATGAAATAGTTGTATTTCAGGACAAACAGGGTAAATTGAAAACCAGTAATATTTCTCTGGATGATATTTTAGTTAAACAACAAAACGCAATCGAGAACACCGTTGCGTTATTTTCCGATCAGGGTAAACTCAAACCGGGTGTACTCATTTCGACGATTACAGATCGATTAAAAACTATCAACGATGAGTTAAACAATTCTATAGTTGTAATAAAAACACTTGAATCTAAAATTGAAGAAAACGGAAAACAGTTTATATCATTTCGTAGAAATATCATTGATAAATTTATTGGAACCCAGTTGGATAAAATAGAAATAAAACTCCCTGATATTAAAAAATCCATCGATGAGACGAAAAACTTCATCGAAGCCGTCAAAGGTGATTTTTCGAGGATGATAACAATCATTGAAAAAACAAAAATTCCTCATGAGAAAACCAACAACGTGGTATACACAATCCAACACGGATCATTTGAGTGGACACCTACAAACAACAAATTAAATATCACTGCAACCGTTAAGGGTATTTATCGATTAACACTAGTAACACCATTAACTCAATTTAATATATCATCGTCGAGTTCATCCGGGGTTAATAATACGATTTCAACGATCATCGACAAGGATACAACTGAAAAGTTCACTATAACAGCTACTGATAAAAATTTGATTGGGGTTTCAGTAACCTGGTATGTGGAATTCGTAGCGGATTTAAGTAAATAACTAAATTGAAAGGATTTCACAATTGAAAACGCTAGCTTTTTTAAAATAACAACAATGACTTTGTCATCGACGCAATGTCGCTATGATCAGGTCAGAGAATTTCAGAATAGACTCAAAACCCTCACTGAGGAGTATCAAATAAAAATAAAAAAATACCGACGAAGAATCACCGCAATTGATATTACTATGTACTCGGTGTCAAGCGTTCTCGCTGGCGCCGGAATAATACTTGCATCGGTTACAATGATTGCCCCGGTCGTAGTTCCAATTTGCATTTCTGCGGTGGCTACAATCGGGGGTATATCAACCGGGATAGCAAAAAGGATATCATCATGCAGCCAACGCAAACTGCAGAATTACTTACTTCAATTTCATATTGCATCAACCGCATATTCGCAGTTATCCCTGATGATATCGTCGTCACTCGATAATACGATTATATCAGATAGTGAATTCTCAGCGATGGTCAGTATTTTTGATTCCGCGATATCGAAATTAGAGCAACAACATGAGTATAATAACAATGACAACATCGATGGAATTAGAAAACACGAACCCAAAAAACAAAATGATCTCAATAATATCAACATTACCAGATTGTGAGTTCTCGGTGATGGTCAGTATTTATGATTCCGCGGTGTCAAAATTAGAGCGACAACATGAGTATAATAGCAATGACGACACCGCAGGAATTACTTCAACGAATAGTGGAGAACACGAACCCAGTACAAACAAGCATGATATCAATAACATCAACGAATCCAGAATTCAGTGTGAATTTCCCCTCTCCGGTTCCAGTGAAGGAGATAGCTCTAGCAAAACTACGAGTGTATCACAGTTGGCCTAATATCAGATCAAAATCATTTGGTGGTCAACAACCCAATAATTCACTGGTATTTGCAAATAAGAATAAAGACGACGGAACCCCAGACTGGAACGTCGTTTCGATACCAACAGGGTCATACCAAATAGAACAAATCAATGCTGAATTGCAACGTAGAATAAAATCGATTACTGGAACAGAATCGAAAATCGCTATAACAGTTCATGAGCCGACGCTATCATCCGCAATTGAGATAAACTCAGAAGAATACGTCGTAGATATCTATCAGAGTTCTATTAGAACCGTATTAGGATGGCCTGAATTACCACCAGGGGAAAAAACCGTTGATTTACCAGAACCACAAAAAACTGATTATATCACCGACAGAATAAAACCTGATAATCCAGTAAAGAGTTATAAAGAGCACAGGGTATCTACAGATTTTTTGAATCTCGAATACCAACTAATTTGGAATGAGAAGCCAGGGGAAGGAATAAGGATATATTATTTAGTTAACGAACCTGAAATCGTTAAAAATTTCACAGCAATGAATAATGATTTATCGCTGTTGTTAATATCTCTTAAATCCGGCTCTCTCACCCGAGATGAATTTATCAGCGTCGTAGAAACATGCAACAAAATTATCGACGATATGGAAACATTTAACCTAAAAATTATTCAGGATATATTAGATGAAGATAACCCAAAATCGAGAACAGAATTTGCAACAGACTATAATATCCGCGTAGAAGATATTCCGACATTCAAACTACCGGGATATAACGTACCGGAACTAAAAAAACTTCTCAGTGATGCCATCGATGTTGGTTTTAAAATAATTCATGATGCATGGAAAAAAACAGCATCAGGGGAAATAAAAATCCTCAAACACAATAATGACCCAGACGGTGGCGGCAGGCATATCGCTCCGTTCAACGTGAATATATCCTCAGTGATTGCGCTCAATTTAGTGTGTGACGTTATCGAAGGAAGCTATCAAATTAATCTCGAACGATCAAATCAAGCTCAGCAAGGATATATTATTTATTCGTTTGCACCAACAGCTCCTCCAGGATTTTTAATTATTGAAAACCCAATTAATCCTGTCTATATGCGATGCCATAATAATTCATTAACCAGAATTAATTTCAAACTCACCGACCAGTCAAATAATCTGATTGATTTACAAGAAGAGGTGTTAGTGATTAGTCTGTTTGTGAGATCATAAATGATTTTCATCCTAAGAACTTTCATTATAAAGACTAGATCAAATCATTTCTTATTTTTTGTTAACCCAGTGATGAAATCACTAAGCAGCAGAGAGGGTGGATGACAACAAGTTGCGACCAAAATTGATTAAAAAATCGTTTTCATTTTTTTAGTTAAAATGATTTCGTAGGGAGATTTCAACGAAATCCTACGGATCGTTTTAAGGATTCAATCAATTTTTTTTGTCTGAAAACGTTGTAGGATTCGCCATCTTTTGGTTGAAATGAGATTATAGGACGGCTCGTTTTAGGATTTCAATCAAATTTTGTCTAAAAAGGTTGTAGGATTCACCCTCTCTGCTGCTCATCAAGATCTTGGACAAGTTTGATAATGAGGTCTACAAATGAAGTGATCTTAAACTACATACAACTTGTTTAGTAGGCCATAATCACTAAGATTTTAGATGAGTTTAGTTGTGAACAAGATCTCAAAAACCATGCAAAACAGAATTATATCAAATTCGACAAATTAAACATCTTAGTAAAAATTTTCAAGATCTCCAAAAGATGCTGGTTAACCTTCAACTTTGACTACAGGACTAAAAGAAAAACTTTATGCTTCTCTTAAAACTGTTCAAAATAATTCAACCAGATTTGACGCAGATTTTTAATAACCTAATTATTTCTTTTCTCCTTCCAGCACTCATTGCGCAGGGGATCTATGTACTTTTGACACATTTTTTTTATTTTATCAAAAATGCTTTACATTATAGGAAAGAAGAAGAAAGCTAACTGCAATCCAGACTCCCATGAAGTGGCAAATAGCGATTATAGGAATCCTGAAGAGTCAGTTTTTGATGATGGTAATGTTGATGTTCATTTGATGTTCACAAGTTCACAGTCAGTAATAGAATCAGAAGCTTTGTATGAGCCTTCAATTAGAAAGAAAAGGTCAGGGAAGTTAAGATCAGAACCTGTCTCAGTGAGAAAAGATATTGTGAACAATTTGACACCCATAGAGAATGATGTGAACACAAGCGGTAAAGAAATCTTTCCAGATGACATGAACTTATCTGATCTCATAAAGAGACTTGCTTTGAATGTCGAGATTGCAAGTCAGTGTCAGCAAGTCATTGCTGATCAATCAGATAACAAGAACCAAAGTGACAATGAAGATGATTATCTGGGTTTGCCTTTAAGTCAGAGACTGATTAAGAGGTCTCAGAATGCATTATTTAAAGCCGAGAGAGTGCAAAATGTCAAGCCCATTACAAGAACTTACAAAATGGCAGATGATAGGATGGGGGTCACATGTGATTTTCCAAGGGTTGTTCCAATGCAAGGATTTACAGGAAAGTTGTCTGGTCAAAACAGTTGTGAAATGGATGATGATAATAATAGTTTATTCAGTGAAAGAAATGAGTCTAAAACATTTACTAAAAGGCGCAGAGATTATGAAAGTAATAAATTGGATTCCTTTAAAAATTTGTGTACTGTCATACCAGATTTAAATCGGTGCATTAAACAAGGTAAATGTCATGAACCAGAAAAATCTGATAAAAGTATCTGCCACAAATCGGGGATTCAGGTGGCAAATCAAACAGAATCAGCAATGTTACACAAAATAGATTTATCGCTGTCGGTACCATGTGGAACGAGCATGGAGTCGCTACTTACTAATACAGATTGCATTGATGAGTATCAACATAAACAAGAAGAAGTAAATACGCCAAACATAAATGATGAACTGTCTGTAACAAGTGTGACCAGTATTCAAAAAAAAGCTGTTGAAGGTAGTTGTGCTCTTGTCCCTGAGGAAGAGAATAATGACAGCAGCTTTAACATGAACTGTTGTAAGAGTTCTCCAAATTGTAGTGTTGATTTGTTCACATCTGTAGATTCTGTTGATCAAAGTCCTGTTGACTTTATCCTGCAAAATGATAAAATAAATCAGGAACACAGTCTGATTGTACAGTCTGAAGGTGAAGGGAGAACTAACAGTTGTGTTAGCCATAAGGCAGATAACTTAGAGAGGAATCCAGATAATCCAGACAAGGCAGAAAAGGGTTCACTTTTAACATATCACAGACCTGGACTATTAGATTCCTGCAGAGCATTACAAGATCTCAACACTGATGGGAATAAAATTGTGAATTCTAAATCTACCAAAATGGGAAGATCTGTTATTGACCTGAATAATTCAAGTGAAAATCTTGATGATAACAAAGAAGACATTCAGAATAAAGTGAAACTAGGCATTTACAAGTCAGAATGGACAGAGGGATCTAAAATTTGTAAGGATGATTCTAGTGACAATTATCATGAGGAGAGAGGTAATGCACCAAACAGGGTGAAACCAAAAGTGTTCAAGAGAGATTTTCTAAGTTTGGAAAGTAGATGCAGTGAGAATAATGATAAAGTAATGTGTAGAAATGTATGTATTGATAAACTTGTCAATCAGAAAAATCCAAATGAAAGGTCACTTATAAACTGTGATATTACAGTGCAGTTTGGAAACTTTAACATAGAAACATCAATACTAAATAGCCCATGTGAAAATTTTAAGGAATCAGACATTTCTGGATTTTCAGAGTTGGACAGTGACTTTCATTATGATAAATTTCAGGACCAATCTAAAAACAGTTCTATGACAGCTGATCTTTTTAAGAAGCATCATGATTCTTCAGATGAATATAATTTCTCTTGCAAGAATTCTGACATCGGTGCAGTAGATGATATTGAGAAGAAATTGCTATGTAATGTTGATTCAATTGTTCAGAGTCCTGTAGATGAGAGTATAGACACAAGGGACATGGGACTGGCCGAGAGATTAAGGAGGCGAATGAAAGATTCTAATGCATCCCATGTTCTTGATCTTTTAAGTTCACAAATTTAATTTGCTTGCTATCATTTACTTAGGAGTATGACACATAGTTCAATCATAATCCTCAGTATTATCAAAATTGATTCATATGTGCTGCCCCATGCCTGGGATTGACATAATTTTTTGGAGTTTTTATTGTTATGGCAGCTTTGGTTAATAACCTGAAATTCATGTTATGGTTTTTTTTTTCTTCTAATATTTTTGACCATTTTTAAATGATCAAATAACCTTAGATTAAATTTTAATCATGAATTAACATTTTGTAGCTCACTTAAGTAGTTTTTGTGCTTAGGCGGTTTCATACAAGGCAGTATTCGGTAAGGCCAGGGATAATGACGTCTAAGTGCAGAAAACTTGTTCTCCTTGAATAGCATGTTCATGTGATTGGTATTTTCTACTAGTGGACATGTTTTGAATTGGCATAGCATTTATTTTTTCCAGATTTTAAACTCTGCTTTTCATGATCAGGAATGAAAACATTGCTTGTCTGTAGAAAATATCTTCTGGTAAAAAGGTCTAAATATTCAGAAAAGTAATGTTTTTTTTGATTGACCAAGCCTATATGTATGTCTATTTTTGCATGGATTTCCTGTGGCAAGCAAAGCGTGCCTCATGACAATTAGTTTTACCACAGTCAAAGAGTTAGTACTTTTGATACAATTAGGAAGCTAATATCCATAAATTAGGATTATGAGAGCAATGATTTTTAAAGGGTATTACTGAAATAGAATAAAGTAATTGTTTACTGAATAATGTAGCCTAAACAGTTTTGCAAAATGCAGATTTAGGAACGAATGGATGAAATAACTAAAACTGTTCCAGGACTGTTTCTGGTAATCTTACTGCATGTTAAAGATCTTTAAAAGGTAAAAGAACAACTCTCATAATTTTATATTGACAAATTTAACCAATCGAACATTTTAATCGAAAATAGTCTAGTTTTTAATTAGATTTATCATAAGTATTCAATTGGAATTATCCATTTTATAATTTAAGTACAGCTTGTACATTAATCATCCAAAAAATAAACCTGTATTTTATACTCCCACTTCTCGTTAAATCAAAATTTCAGTGCAGTTAGGAATTATACTGTTTTATTTTTTCATTTCTTTACTCTCCCCACCAAAAAAAACAACAAAAAAACAAAAAAACCTGTTTACATTTTACCTCTTCCTGATAAATTTAAATGAAACTACTGGCCAAGATAATAATTTTTGTATTTTAATTTAATGACTGTATTTACAATAGAAATTTATGACTATTTACATAATAAATGAAGAATTTTATTTGTTAAATTACATGTACATCTTGTTTTTCGTTTAAAAATATTTTTGAAACCTGTATATAAAGGACAATTAAGCAAAATTGACAACAGATGTCCTTTACATACAGGGCCAGTACTATGATGTCCTTTACATACAGGGCCAGTACTATGATGTGCTTTACATACAGGGCCAGTACTATGATGTGCTTTACATTTTGTGCAGTAATGACTGTAACTGTTCAATAAATATGAAAAAGTTCTTAGGCAGGGTTAATAGGATTCTTCTAAACAAATTTACGGCACTATTACATTCAGTAAGAATGAAAATCCATCACTGAAATGGTCATAATCAAGTAGTAGTTAAATTACACAATGAAATCCACAATAAGTTTAAACTTAAACAAGAGATGCATTGGAATTATTAATGTAGTAAGATGCACTAAATTTGTAATCCTGATTTTAAATTTAAAATAATTCTTTAACAGAAACATTTCCACACACTTTGATGTAAAGGTTAAAAGTGGGCATGGCATTAATTTGATTTGAACACTTAATTCAGTATGATAGATAAATCAACAACTATTGATATTTAATCTGATGATACTATGTCACAATGCGGACTTAAACTGTTTATAGTAGAATGAAACACACTAAATGATCTGAACAAAGCAGATTTAGACATTTTCCTATATGATGTTTTGATATTTATATTTTCATGTTTATATATATATATATATATATATATATATATATATATATATATATATATATATATATATATATATATATATATATATATATATATATATGCTTTACTTGGTCAGGAGCTTATACTTTTTTTAATTTATACAAATGGAAAAAAATAGACATGCAAACTGTTGATGATTTGGAGATAAGGAAAAGCATAAAGTGTTTAATTTCCTTAGGAGAAAGCAGTGTGTGTATATATATATATATATATATATATATATATATATATATATATATATATATATTACTGGGCACACATTTTACTGAAGATAAAATATATCGTAGCTCATTGAATGTGTTTTTTTTTTTACCTGTTATATGAGAAGTTTGCATTTTAATAAGTTTGAAAAAGATCCTGATGGTAACTCAATTGCACTTGACATAAAAATAGATGAAAGTGGTTCTAATTAATATATGCAGGCCAGATAATCAATATTCTGACTGGTAAAATAGTATTAATTAGAATGAATATAAAAATGATTCAGTTATCATTTGTGGTGATTTCAGTTTGGTTCAAGCTCTTGAATTAGATTATTATAATTATTTCATATAATTAATTCTAAAGCTGTTACTGAGTATACATTTGACCCATTTAGAAAACTAAATCCATATTTCAAGAGGTAGACATGGAAAAGAAATGCTTTGAAATAAGCTTGATTAGATTTCTTTATTGCATCAGTCTCTCACATCATGCCAAAAGAAGAAAAAATAATGAATCAAGTTATAGATCTTTGATTACATGAAACCCTTGTTCAGATGATTTTAGTAGAGGTTAGGGTTTGTGGGAATTTAATAACAGCCTTCCTGAAAATACTAATTTGGTAAATGAAAATAAATTATGTATTTAGAAGATAAAAGTATAATATACCTCATCAGATTATTACAGAAATATTGATGTCAAAGTATAAAGAGGTCTCGCTAGGATTTTATAACTAAGAGTCCATGTAAAATAGGAGCCCCACCAGCAAAAGTTGCAGTCCCCTCCCACAACCATATTGTGAAATAACTGGAATGACTAAATGTCCAGATGAGAATAACCAGTGGTCGTCATGGAGTTTAATTCTTGACACCACTGACATAGCTTTTGTTTGTCCATTAGGTTGAGACTTAATTTTGTCAATTCAAGGAAAGACCTTATTCCAAACACTATACCAGGCATCACACAATTTCTTACACTTGGCTCCTGTTCCAACCAAACTATCAGTTCTAACAACTTCAGCAATCCTTGGAATCTAATTATAATCTTCATCAAATTTCTGTTTAGCCCCAAAATACTTCTCAAAATTTGCAAATGGCAAATCTTGCAATGCACTCTTTAGTGACTATGACTTTATTGAAACTACTGTTTTAAGTTGTTAGTATATTTTTAAAAAAAGACATTGAAAAAGCAAAACAAGGTAAACTTTGAAGGCAAAATGGGAGTAGGGGGAGAAACCAAGATACTTTTCAAAACTTGAAAATAGACATTGGATGACATAGAAAAGTAGAGGACAAAAATGAAATTATAACAAACCATGTTGATACTCTTATAGAAGTTCAAGATTTTTATGAAAACTATAAGATAAAAATGATATAAACAACAGATTTAAAATAATCTTTGTCAAAATTATAACCTTCCTAAGTTTGATCAGTCTTAAGTATTTGAGGGGAAAAATACTTTAGATTGTCTTTAAAAATAGGAAAAATAACATTTGTTTTACAGCAAAATTTGTAAAAAGGTTTCTGGATTGATATTGGGGAATTCTATCTTTCTCTTCTTTTCCCCATCTAATGGATGTATATTTGCAGATTATATTTTTTCAACAGGAGATACAACAGCTCTTTGAGTCACTCATACAACAATTATGTTGAAAATATTTTAATATATTGTACTTCAACAATGTGACATCAAAACCTCTGATAGTCAGTTTGGTTTAAAAAAAAACATTCAACAGAATCTAAGGAAACTGTCCACTATTGTGCAGAACAGAATAGCCCAATGTTTGCATATATTTTGATGCTAGTAAAGTATTTGATTTTAAGTTTAAGGTTAATAATTTCACACTCATTAAAAGTTGCTTGATATTAAAGCACTTTGTGCATTGGGGAAGTGCAGTAGCTAACTCCTTCCACGTAACCAATGGCATTGAGAATGAGGTAGGGAGGTGTTCTTTTGCCTTTGTTATTTAATATTGCTGATGACCCTACATGACACTGACCCAGCTTATGATTTAAATCATGTATGTATATACATGTATTTAATAATAATGGTGAAAGAACAAATAATTGTTGTAAGAGCTATAGGTCTATCATTATTTTGGTCTGCTAGGTTACAAATGTTACTTTCATTGTCAGGTTAGGAGAGTGGATTATCCTTCATATAATAAATCCAGCCATTTTTCCTTCAAAAGATGTCCAGAGCATATGTAACATGCTCAGCATTCCCATCTCCAGTTACCTATACTCGTATTAATTTTATTGGCTGGACTTGACTCATGAATATCCCATAAGCTTAACAAAAATTTGGATGGACATAGATGAAATGATAAAATTAAGTTTAGCTGTACAGATCATTGACCAGAAGATCATTTGATATGGTATGTTTTTCATCCATCTGTCTGTTAGTGCAAGTTTTTTGTCAATACTCCTTGTAAATCATTTGGAGGATTTATACATACATTTATCCCATGTTGATTGTAAATTAAAACAGACATCCAGTATAGAAAAGACTTTTTACGATGTCTTGTCCTAAAAGTAAATAGTGCTGTCTAGCATCCATAATGTGGCGCTATCTGTATGAAAAAATTGTACTACTCCACCTAAATTTTAGGTCATATTGACATGGGGTTGTCACCAAAGACTTTTTATAATGTCTAGTTGTTCATTAATAAGCATTTTGCTGATCTGATATCATCTTGAAAATTGTTACTCTAGTCCTCCTACATGTGGACCAGTCCTTCACATTGTGTGGCCTACAGCCCTGAAGGCAGCCCATTTGAAAATATGCATTTTAATTAACATACATAATTAGTGATAATCCACTAAGATGTCTCAAGGGAGCTGCATTGGCTCAATAGTTCAGGTAATGGACTCAAGACTGGATCAACCTGGGACCTCAAAACTGAACTTGTCTGGGATTTAACCTAACATACCAAAATCTTATTCGAAATATATCCTCTTGACCGGGAATGGGCATCTTACTTACTCCAGGGCATGGACCAGATAAGTACGCCACACTTCATGATGTCAATAAATAGATAAAACAATGTCACTGGCCATATTGGGCCCACCCCTGCCTGCCATCTTTCATTATATTAGGTTTCAAGGTCAAAGCTATGATAAAATTATTTTGCCATATTTTTATGATTTCTTGTGACCATGTTATCAGGTTCAAAGTCAATGCCATGATACAGAATTTTGCCATGCATGTAAGATATGTGACCATGTTATCAGGTTCAAGGTCATTGCCGTGATAGACTTCTCTGCACTTACACATATCTTGTGACCATGTTAACTTAGACACATAAAAAATATTTGTTAGCAAAGCAGGGGTACAGGAAGCCATTGTCCATATTGTATTAGTCAGATATTGGTTGTTAAGCAACTTTTGCTAGGTTACTTGTCTGTGGACAAGTAAATTGTGGTCTGTAACTTGAAGGGTAAGTAGTTCCCATTTTGTCTGAGCAATGTTTACACAAATGCCTTTCATACTTTACAACAAGTACCACATGGGTGCATGGTATATTTAGATAGCATAAGCTGAAATTTATTGAAAATGAAACCAGATGCAGCTTCTATTTGATACAACCAATGGAAGCGGGCAATACTAGTTTAGGTAGTATCTTTTGATGATCAATATATCAAAATGAATTTCATTGACTGAAGGATATGGTTTCTGTGAGGAGACTCCTTGAAACCATTATGCACAACTACAATGAATTTTCCCATAATGCATCTTATAAAGCTAGGATTGATTGGTACAAATTTGACTTAAAAGTCAACAAAATGGACTAAAACTAAACTTTACTATGACAGGGAATGCAGTTCTTGACTTGAGACAACAAAGATTGAGTAATCACATCTTGTAATATATGTACGAGATACCCCTCAAATGCAGACGAAACCAGATCATTTGCAGGATGGGCTATCGCAAGGAAATACTTAAGATACCAAAATAGTGCAAAGCACAATAAATGTCAGTTAAAATTTGATAACATTAAGGCCAAACCTGAGAAAAAAGTTGTGACTGATTTAGACCCAAGTGTTCATTGCAAGAAACTGTTTAACACACCATATGCCATCAGATAGAAAATCTTTTTCTATGAATTTCTGTGTGAGGTTCAAATCAAAACTGGAGTTGGAACTGATCACATGAACAGAACTGCATGCATTGATTTCATCAAAAATAAGACAATTTGAAATATTCAATATATTTTACATGTCACATCCATACTGTATGCATTTAAATGGTGCATCTAAATAAAAGTTAACATCTTAACAATCCTGTCACAGTATTCTTTTTAACTATGAAATGGGGGGGGGCAACAATATATCCTTATACAGTATTGTGGTTTGCAAGAGAATGTGAAATGAGATGCACATTACCATTATTCAGGCAAAGTTTTATTATTGGAGTGGTGGTGGGGAGTATCAGTTCTAGACAAAGGGATATTTTTTAAGTTATAAATAATAAATCATAAACTTCACTCTGCCTCAGATATTCATGTCCTGTTTATAATGATGCATGTACTAATACGATACGATGGATCTGCCATGTAAATCCCGAGGCTATTGTCCCTTTTGAGTCTCTCCTCACCCAGCTCAACATCAGAAACATTTCTGACATTATCCAATCAAATAGGATGCGATGGCTGGGCCATGTTGAGCGTAGTAAAGGGTGGATATCCAAGGTCTGTTCCTTCAAAGTTACTGGAAGTCGAGCTCCAGGCAGACCTAAGCTAACATGGGAAGAGTTGACAAAAAGAGACAGAAAGACATTGGGGCTGAGCGGAATCAATCCACAGGACCATAAAGCCTAGAAGAAAGCGTTGAATACTCTCACGACGAAACAGACAGGCCTACCCTCATTAGAGGATTAATAAAAGGCCTGGATAATCAAAATGGATGATGATGATGATGACGATGACTAAGTTTAAAATGATACATGTGCTAAGTTTCAATTGATACTAAGTTTATAATGATAATAAGTTAAAAATGATACTAAGTTTATAATGATACTAAGTGATACTAAGTTTATAATGATACTAAGTGATACTAAGTTTATAATGATACTAAGTGATACTAAGTTTATAATGATACTAAGTGATACTAAGTTTATAATGATACTAAGTGATACTAAGTTTATAATGATACTAAGTGATACTAAGTTCATAATGATACTATGTTTGTAATGATACTAAGTAATACTAAGTTTATAATGATACTAAGTGATACTAAGTTTATAATGATACTAAGTGATACTAAGTTTATAATGATACTAAGTTTATAATGATACTCAGTGATACTAAGCTTATAATGATACTAAGTTTATAATGATACTAAGTGATACCAAGTTCATAATGATACTATGTAATGATACTAAGTGATATTAAGTTCATAATGATACTATGTTTGTAATGATACTAACTGATACTAAGTTTATAATGATACTAAGTGATACTCAGTTCATAATGATACTAAGTTCATAATGATACTAAGTTTATAATGATACTATGTTTGTAATGATACTAAGTGATACTAAGTTTATAATGATACTAAGTGATACTCAGTTCATAATGATACTAAGTTTATAATGATACTAAGTGACACTAAGTTTATAATGATACTAAGTGATACTAAGTTTATAATGATACTAAGTGATACTAAGATTATAATGATACTATGTTTGTAATGATACTAAGTGATACTAAGATTATAATGATACTATGTTTGTAATGATACTAAGTTCATAATGATACTGTTTGTAATGATACTAAGTGATACTAAGTTTATAATGATACTAAGTGATACTAAGTTTATAATGATACTAAGTTCATAATGATACTAAGTGATACTAAGTTTATAATGATACTAAGTGATACTAAGTTTATAATGATACTAAGTGATACTAAGTTTATAATGATACTAAATGATACTAAGTTCATAATGATACTAAGTGATACTAAGTTTATAATGATACTAAGTTCATAATGATACTAAGTGATACTAAGTTTATAATGATACTAAGTTTATAATGATACTAAGTGATACTAAGTTTATAATGATACTAAGTGATGCTAAGTTTATAATGATACTAAATGATACTAAGTTCATAATGATACTAAGTGATATTAAGTTTATAATGATACTAAGTTCATAATGATACTAAGTTTATAATGATACTAAGTGATACTAAGTTTATAATGATACTAAGTTCATAATGATACTAAGTTTATAATGATACTAAGTTCATAATGATACTAAGTGATACTAAGTTTATAATGATACTATGTTTGTAATGATACTAAGTTTATAATGATACTATGTTTATAATGATACTATGTTTATAATGATAATAAATGAGTACTAAAGTACTTAAATGTCGGTGTTCATAAATAAATATATCAGTACCTCTAAACAATTTTTTTTGTATTCAATGTCCAGAATGTACAAACAAAATGCATGTCAGATCTGCTGTTACGATTTATATTTTAGCTTCAAAGAATAAAAAAAAAAGTTAAACAGCGCTGCATCTGATGAAATACATGGTTGGTCAGATCCTCATGCTGACGACAGTTAACCTCCTTACATTGATTAACGTTGACTCAATTTTCAAGTTAGTTGACAGATGCATAGGCCTGAATTGTAATTTTCAGACACAAAATGTATTTGGAAATTATTCCCAAGAAAAAAAAAGAAAACTACAGTTATGTAATGTTACAACACAGACTAGAAATGGCAGAGATTTTTATTTGCTGATAATCTGACAGTTTTCAGGTCTTTGATGTCTTGTTTCATTTATATGTTATTTTTATGTGTTCATTTGACTACCATTTGAAATGTAATATCACTTAGAGATGATGTTGTTGTAGAGTTTAATGACATTTTTCAGCACACGATAGGCTGCACATGGCAGCCAGTATTAATGGTGGAGGAAGAAACCTGGAAAACCCCCGGAAAAAACCACCAACCTACGAGAAGCTACTCGCAAGCTTTCTCACATACCCACATTGTCCAAATCGAGACTCTAACCCACACAGGCTGAGGTGAAATGGCCGTGATTTGTAACAAAGAGCACTTTAGACCATGTCCCCACAGAGAGATGTAAATGTTATAATGTTTACTTTATTGTTTTCATTAGGTGTTACTATATTGTAATATGGATTTGTGGATATGTTGGACCCTTACCATGAAAGTATGGACATGGAGGTCTTTTTACAGACAACTAAACTTTTTAATTTTCTGTGACAAAACATTATTTTGACAAAAATTTCTGCATCCTTGTAATGTTGGTATATTGGAGTTACTCAAGAATCATAAAATAGTTCAATACTCTGTACTTGTCAAGAAGAATTATTCTGGTCTTGAATTCCTGGAAATTCTTTTCAGATAAAGATCGTCTTCTTTTTTTTTTTGACAGACTGTTGTTCAGATAAAAGTTTAAATTGTCTATTTTTTTTCTTTTTCTGAGAACAGTGTGGTTGTTTTGACCCTGTGTACAGGAACTGCAGAATTGGAAAAAAGTGACCAACAAATTTATTCCAACCGGTCTAACTGCCACGTCTAACAATATTTGATTACCATAATGTCTATTTACACTGCCATTTAATATGTACACATGGAGGGAGGGTAATCCAAATGCATGTGCTTGCATGAAGGGGTGCGTCTACTGATAAATGCACATAGGAAACGGGAGCGTGGGGTGTGAAACCTGGATAATAATTTGTCTAATACGTAACCTGTTTGAATGGGTTGTCGGCTTTTGAAATTTAGTGGACAAAAGACATTTTCTAAAGTTACCGCTTATTTCTTTGAAGCAGCCATTCAACATTGGTGGACTATCTGTTTTACAAAACACGTCAATATAATTAATCCTTGATTGTTTCTGCATGGAATAAACATAGGTCATTTTATAGAATTCGGGCAGGGATGTGTGTGTAAAAATGTATGCACATGTACAGGGAGGGGTCAAGGTTTGCCAGATTTTTGTGTACATAATAAATGGATGGCCCCATGCTTTTTTTACACTATCTGATTACCATGTGTACTGCATAAGGTGTGATTTTCCTTAACACGTAAGCTGGCTATAGTAATTTATAAATACACACTTTGCAGAAATTCAAATATCCCAACATACACAAGACAATGATCCTGAATAAAATGCAATTTTGGTGGCATTGAAATTTATTTTATCAACAGGCAGTCATGATACTCAAGAAATTTAAAAAATTCCTAGGAAATCATTCACAAAGATTCTCTAATTGAGTGGTACATAAAATACAATGCATATATTTTTCTTTGTTGAGGGACTGAAAAATTTGTACAACTTGGGATTTGCATAATACAATAAGAGTCGATTGCATATTTGTTAAACACAACTTTCACTTGCATGATTAAACATGAAACTTCTTTTTTTAAACAGAAAAGACATATTGTAACAACCATTTCATATAAATATAAATAGGTAACCTGGCATTGTAAACCACACATACTTACATGCCACAATAAACATGGTGCTGATTAAGTCTGCAACCAGAACTTTTCTTTTCAAATATAAAAGTTCACATAGTTGAATACTGGCATAAGTGTCATAGAAGTAAACACAAAACACCAACAACATTTATATCACAAAATGAGTTTTGATGGCGCAGCTGTAATTTCAATGGTTGAACTACAATGATTTGTTGGTTATAATGATACACATGCTTTATCACATAAAATCCATTGGAAGATTTCCATATATACTCGTTTGTAAGCTGGATCCAGTTGAAAATAAAATGCATTTGCAAATTACACCAGCAGATTAGGATCTATTTTCGTTGTTCTACTGGTGCATTATGGGAGTGAGTGAGTTTGCATACAGATCTGACATACAAGCAAGTACAGGATGCATCTTCCAAATAATATTAAATAAATTGAATAAACAATTTAAATTGTTAACAAAATGTATTCATATTCTGCAATGCTCATCAAAAGATGATCCAGGGCATCATTTCTGGACCAAATTTCATTGGAGTACTGCAAATTTCATTGGAGTACTGCAAATATGCACATGCATAGATTTTATTTATCATTTTAAATATTTGTTCAAAGCTCACTCTTCATTTGTTTCTAAGATGTAACTCACAAGAAGAAGAAATGATATAAAAGAATTGCAAGCAAATCATAATGTAATTGGAAAATAATTATGGCACACTATACAGCTAAATATGGTCAATATTATGTAACAGAAGTTGCTACAAATTATAATTTAAAAATTCACAGGTATGTTGCAAATATATAGGACTTTTACAATGATAGGACAATGAAACAACTGAATTTTAAATATAACATGGTTTCATGATCGTGCCATCCTATTAAAACAACATTTTAAATCGCCATTTCTTCCTTTGATGAGAATTAGGACTTTATTTTCCATACCTATCTGAATAATAGAACAAACTAGAAAACCAAACTTATGACATGACAAAGCCATCACATTATCAATTATGATAACAAAGCAAGAAAATGCATTTTTGTTTGTTTTTTAAATAGGGTTATTTTGTTTTTGTCTTAAAATATATTTTATGGTTGCAAATCAAATATAAATAATGTGACTGCCTTCATGCTGGTTTATTTAGAATTAGACCAAAGACTATAAAAAAGAAAACCAGTAACAACCTTACCAAGGAATGATTTGTAAGAAATTATTCGGAAAGTACTGAACATCTTTAAAAGTGATGACAAGAAATACTGCAGCAAAAAAGACATTATCAGGAGGAAAACAAAGGATTCATATTTCTAATGTACTGATTCTTTAAACCAACAGGAGTAGGAGTTACTATTTAACTCAAGCCACAACATACACATAAAAAAACACAAGTCCATGTTTTAAGAACATTTTTCAATGTAGTATCAGCATTAATCTGGCCCTATCACAGTACATGTATTATATTTTTTAAACATCAGTTAATATGACATGTATGAGGTTACATTAGATTGGACATTTAGTACTCCTTAACATCTTAAACATACCCAGCAGTTATTGTATATCTGCTGAATGAAACTATTTTGTAATCTTCAAGAACATTCCAAACACATAAACACGCACATGTTCAATGAAATAATTTTTCAAATAATAGAATAATGGAATTTCTTTGGATCCTTGGGACATATTAAGGGACATTCCATATACAATGTATTAGTGCTACCTATGAACTAAGGAAGAAAAGAAAAAATTAAACTTCCTGAATTATCTTGATCATATAACCATGTCTTCAATCAAGAGCATGTAAGAACCAATATGGTTTGGATGGTCCATCTGTGAGTAAATGATTATAAATAGCTGCATCAGCATACCTTGGAGTTGTTGCATGGTGTGTGTGCAGCAACACACTTAGAATAAACTAGAAAAATCTTGTTCTCATGCTATGTTTTTTTTTATTTCAGTTTTTTAATCTACACTCATCTCCTGATTCACTCTTTTTTGCTTTACCACCAGCAGAATGAATTTCACTTCAACAGCTATGCTCCAAATCTGCAGTTACCACAACCCTTACATTTCAAGGTATTCTTCAATGAATAAAAGATGTACACATTTTTTTTTAGAAAATACTATATCTGTAATAATGCATGCACATAAACAGCTGGAAGAGACCCAGTTTGCATTGAAAAGCATAGTTATTAAAACGTAAGAATCATTTACATTCAAATACCATATAGCAGGTACTTTTCTGAAATCTCTTGCTGCTTAAAACATTAAAATTCTTTCTATATGATATGATAACTCAGTTCATCATATATATATATATATATATATATATATATATATATATACACACACACACACACACAGATGATGCTTGGTTTATGCCACAGATGCATTCCTGAGGTTATGGCAAAAATTGAATGTATGTTCTTGTAGAAATTAAACTTCCAAGTTTTAACGTAATCATTATTTAGGCATAATTTTCAAAGAAATTAATATATAAAATACTTCACTGGAAACAATAAGAGATCATTTTAAAAAAACTTATAAAAGACTATAGTTTGGTCTGAAAGGTACTTCAGACTGGCAGAGATTTGGCAGGCTTGATGTTGAAGGTTCAGATGAGGTGGAGGCAGGAGTTTGTGTAATTCTTTTGCCACATTTAAATTCTGTAAGCTTGTCCACTTTAATATCTAAGGAAAGGAACTTTCTAGCCTTCTTTTATTTTAGAACTCATTTCAATAAAGGTCGGATAAAAAAGAACAACAATTAAAAATCACAAAGATGAACTTTTTAAACACAATAAAAATAACGAGTGAATACGGCGCTGTTACCATAGTGATGACCAAAGAAACAGCACTATCTTCTCTCAGTCAGTGATGACCAAAACAGCACTATCTTCTCTCGGTCAGCGATGACCAAAACAGCACTATCTTCTCTTGGTCATTGATGACCAAAACAGCACTATCTTCTCTTGGTCAGTGATGACCAAAACAGCACTATCTTCTCTCGGTCAGTGAATTGCTGCATGTGGTGCAAGCAAAGGCAAAATCTGTTGTTTCTTCCTTATAAATGGCATTAAAATGAAAGAATGTAAATCGAACAGCACCTCTGTGTGTGTGTGTGTGTGTGTGTGTGTGTGCATGCATACACCAGAATAGGATCAACATTCCAAGTGTTTAAGTAAACATACTTTTTCAAGAAAGGTGTAACTAGTAAAGGAGCTATCTGAAAACTGCGACTATTGAAATTGACTGATAAGCATATGACAGGAGCAACAAATGTGTAGTCATTCTCAGAAATTAAACTCAGACTACTTAAATACATTTATGCTTGGTAATAACTAGTAACATTGTATTAACAAAGATGTATTTATACACAACACAGTGAAATACATGATGAGCATTTTGGGGTGGACTTCTCGCTTCGGTGTTTGCAGTAGCATACCAATCGAGATACCAATACTCTGGCCCCACACAGTCATGGTCGGCCCTAGGCTGTGCATACTCTTAATGCTGCCTATGGTGAAATATCTACTTTATCAAACAATTAAGAAAACATAATTCATTACATATGAAATACATAGAGTACTTTCTTGATTTTAAACTTTTCATCTTTACATACATAGTACATCCAGAACTATTACCTTCATTTTGAAAGTTATCATCTTTACATGATTTTAAAGTTTTCATTTTTAACATAATACATCCAGTACTTCAACTCTGATTCAAAAGGTTTCATTTTGACAAAGATACATAATACATCCAGCACAATTACCTTCATTTTTAAAGTTGTTATTGTTATATACATAATACATCCAGTATTATTACCTTGGCTTGATAATAATATAATAATAATAAACATAGATAATAAATTCAGTGGAGTCAAACTGCAAACAATAAAGATCCTGATCTGCCATAGCATAATGTACCTGCAGACCAGGGTATATGTTGTTTGTTGTACTGATTACTCCCAACAAACTGCACAGACCCAGATCTGCCTGCACATTATGTAAGGGCAAATCTGGGTCTGTACAATTTTCAGTTGGACTTGTCTATAAGCAAATATACATGTATATGATACATACTTGCCTTCACCATTTTTTCTTTTGAACCTGTAATAATTTCAAATGTGAATGGGATGGGGGGGGGGGCACTTGTTTCCATAACATGCATATTTTCACAATAATCTCAGAATTCACTTCAAAGGGGGGCAAGTCTGTCCTACACATAAATAAAAGATATCTGTACAATGTTATATAAAAGAAACTTCTGCTAGCAAACATGATAGAAATGCAATATCAGTCATATTTACTGCTAAGCTGTGTTGAGGTCATGGTAAATGTATCAAGAATTAAACAAATTACCCTGCCCATCTGTGGTTCATGGCAATTGAATTGGTTACAAAATGACCCAGCCCATGTTTAATTCATTGCAATTGTATTAAGAGTTATTAAAAAAATGACCCAGCCCATGTAAATTTTATTGTAACTGTATCACAATAAATGACTGCCCACATGTGGTACAAAGAAAATAAATACTGTCAAGATAAAATTCTGTACATTAATCATTTCATATAAGTAATAATCCAATTGAATTTGCCTGATGTGTACATACATTGTTTGACACATTACACAAATCTGAGTCATGCAATACATTTACTTTGTCATGGCAACACAACATACAAATGGTCACTTTTTTTAATTCAATAACTTTTTACTACTTTATGAACCATATAACTGTTGCATTTAAAAATTTTGCTATATGGAGAAAACAAACATTCAAAATCATCTTCATTCAATTAACTATGAAGTATGTTACACCCTTTTACACAATATTTTTTTAGCTAGAAAGTAAACACCATAACACTGAGCTTGAGCAAAGAAGTTTAAACAGATGCCAAATGAATCACTATAGAGAACTTCTGTCAAGGCATGCTTGACAAAAATTCCCCTTAGAATGTCATCATATCCTAACAGATGCCAAATTAATCACTACAGAGAACTTCTGTCAAGGCATGCTTGACAAATTCCCCTTAGAATGTCATCATATTCTAAGCTTAATGTCACTGTATTTGGCTGAGTAGAAATAAAGGCATCCATGTCTCATTTTATTTTTAAAAAGTTCTGAAAATCAGATGATATAATATTCTTAAGTTAGTTAAGATTAAAGTGACCCAAATAAATGAATGGTCAGCACACAATCTTTACTTGATCTGTCAGCATGCAAATGCTTAAGGAATATTTCCACTCTAAAAGTAATGCTATGACATAAATGCATAATGGTTCATCACAAGTCATGTGGTTTAGGAAATATTGTCAAACTGCAGCCACTACATTTTTATCACTTTGACCTTGATGCCGAGGTAAAATAGACAAGTTAGTATGTCATTTAATAATCTGTCAAGCTTCATAATGACTCGTGACTATAATATGAAAAGAATCAATGAAGAGTTTATGAACTACATAAAATCTATAACAAAAACATTGGCAAACTATTGAAAGTAATGCTTACCATAATGATGCCCGCCCAACAAAATTGGGAATAACTTTAAATTCAAATCAGACAGACTAACTCTTTAAATGCTGATGAGACTGACTTTTTTTTTCCAACTTGTACAGAACATATAGGCTAATCATTTATACAACTTGTACAGAACATATAGCCTAATCATTTATACAAGTTGTACAGAACATATAGCCTAATCATTTATACAACTTGTACAGAACATATAGCCTAATCATTTATACAAAGGCATACCATGTTTAATGCCAATATCTCAAAAGGCTCAGGAGAAATTCAGTAAAAACAAAAGATCAGCAAGCATATTGCAGAATAACACTCCAAACTTCACTTTAATGGTGTATAACAACTTTACACCTATTCAACAGGACTGTAAATACAAGTATGATATACTATGATACCAACTATACAAACTGTGTCACTGACCCATATTATATTCACAATTTTAATATGTTTGCATAGATATATGTAGAACACTGACGTGCGATTTCTTAATAAATTCTGTGCATGTGGAAAAAAAGCGTCAACTACATTAAACAACCTGCAATTCAAAACATTCCACATAAAGCATATTCTTATATACCAACTTAATTGTCTGAACAAGTTGCTTCCAAATAAATAAATCCATCAAAAAGATTTAATTAAATTCAGAAGACTGAATGAAACTCACAGATGGAAGAACCAACACATACTTTTGAATTCCACAAGCTTGAGAAACATGTTATTGAATGTTATATAAGTGAGCAACATGGCAGTTTTTTTTTCAAGATCACAAGGACATCTATCATGTACAGTAAATACACAAATGAAAACAAATAGAGGTACAAGACTAGAATTAGGCCAATGGCATATACCCATACTTCCAAGTTATGCCACTAAGGTTACAGCCCAACTCTGGGGCCAATGTTTCAACAATGCATACGAGTGTTGGTCTCTTCATGTCAAGTAAGTATAAATATGATTGAAGCGTGATTGGAGTTGAAATCTCTATCGTTTCTAAAACATAAACCAACAGTATGTCCCCAGGGCCCATGTTGGATGCATATGTTATTATGTTGTCATGGTTACTAGGTTGACCTAGCAGCAAGTCCCCTAATCTAGGGCCTGTATTAGATGCAATCAGAATTTCCATCTCTTCCTAACATATATACATGCTTATTAAGTGGGGATCTCAAGAGTTTCCAGCTATAAGTCCCAAACACCATGGGCACAACCCAAGATCTGTAATGGATGCATGTCTGGTTTCATCTATTCATCTCTTTCAAACCGATATATAGTTATAGAATAAGGATCTCAATGTTTTTCAAGTTATGACCCAGAAACAAGTCCCAACTGATGGTCTGCATTTTTGTTATATTTCTTATTTTATCTCCTGATGTCTTTTAAAAGTATGTAATTACAGGATGGTCTTAACAGTCTAAATAATAACTGGGGACAGCATTCCCATAAATCTCCTCTGAGACAATACCCATGGGTGTAAAAACAAAACCTGTGGAATCTTTTTTTTCCTATCCATGATGATGACACAGGCTGAGCTCAAGCTACACACTTCAGAAATTATTAAAGATCTTCACCCCTCCACCCACAACAGGAATCATCAAATTTCTTAAACTGCTGTGCAGATATACAGACCACCCCAAATCATATTCCAGAGTTTCAAATCTGTCTCTTTGGTGGTGTGGTACAAGGTACATTACATTGCAAACAGACAGACATACTGATGGGCATAAAAACCTTAAACTCACTTTTTATTTTAAAAAGTCCAAAATAAATATTTTTTTAAAAATCTGATTTCACCTAATAAACTTTTACTCTGACCATTCAATTTACTGGCTTGGTGGTATGGTACACATATTTTAGAATCTTTCTAAACACTTAAGCCATCCCAAGCTGTAAAGACTGTATCAAACTTGGGAAGTCATGACATATGAAGTAAATCATTATGTCTTCATAATGCCATTTTAATTCAAAAATATATTTTGTTGAAAAATGAAAAACAATGAAATCAAATAGAAAAGAATCCTAAAAAAAACAATACTGTATATACTTGCATTTAAGATTGATCAATCAAACTATAAAGACCCTGATCTGTCAGTACATAATGTACCTAAAGATCTGGGTCTATGTAATTTGTTAGAAATATAAAAAACAACTTAAACCTTGATTTGCAGACACTTTATGTGATGGCAGATCAAACTAGTACAGTGTATGCAGTTTGACTTGACTTTATTTATAGTACTTTGCAATATATATTACAGGGATTAAAAAATACCTGTTATCAACTGGACCTTTACACTTGGGATGGTTTAATTAAATACACCCTACACAGGAATGATTAGGTTCATATTATTAATGAAGCCAATACATGTCATTGCTGTACCTTTTTGTTAAAACACTGTACAGGCAAATTTAATATCAATATCTCTGTCTTGTAGAAACCTGTGGATATTTAAAGATATAAGCACTATCACATGTTTAACATAGATTTTTTTAAAAATATTTATTTACATCTTTTTATTCATTTATATAATTCTTACAAATAAGAGTTACAAAGGAGAAAAGAAACTGTAAAATAAAAAAAGACTGTAAATACATCTAGAAAAAGGCAGGATAACAATATTTCAGTCACATTTTTGAAAGATTGTTCTCTTTTGTAAATAAATGAATTACTGCAAATTGTGATGGTTTGTAGAGTTGAAATGATAATATTTATATATGATTAAAAAATACTATTATTAATGGTCCATGTTACTATTCTACATAGACTGCTCTAAATATGTCATTAGAGAATTTATGTTAACATTTCAAACATCATTTGTGAAGTTGTAGTGGTGATTTGCTTCAAAAAATTTGACTAGTGAAAGATGTCCATTAGTGCTACTTACTATGCTTTTCAAGAGTTGCTTCCCATCAATATGCCAAATTCCGGAAAGGCCAGTTTATCTATAGTTTGTTACAAATTTTCAAATAATCATAAAGTTTGTTTTTATTAAATAGCAATACAAACTAGATTTGGCATAATAGAATAGACACTCTGCCACAGGCATGCTGTGATTTCAATTTCTCCAAACCAAACATCAAAGTACAATATATAACACTATTATTTGCCAGGATTAAAAAATTAATACTGTTGTAAACTTAAGTTTTGATGATGTTGCAACTGCGATGATATTAGTCTTGTAATAAAATGCATACAACATCATGCATTTGTTCGAATGGAAGGAAAAACAGAAATAGAACTATGTTCGAGTTTTCATAGTTCTTGATACATTTGCCTTATCATTGAAAAGTTGGCGAATCAAAATAACTTGTACTAATGCTACAGAGATCATCACAAAAACCTGGATACCAGAAAACCAGTTAACATACTCAAAATTTCCTTCTTGTATATTGCGATCTCTTGCTTCAAACATCTTCAAAGCATTCTGTAATTGCATTGTCTTATCCAAGTTAGCCTTCATATTGTTTATTATTTTCTGAAAGAGAAAAAGAATTTCTTAAATTGCAAGAAATCAAGCCATACAAAACAAAGCTAATAAGACTATCTAAATATACCACTTATTACTGTCTTCTGATGGAACAACAGATAGAAGAAAAAAGTTTTTCTTGTTGTTGTTGTAGGGTTTAACACCATTTTTCAGTACCAGATAGGCTATACATGGCAGCCAGTATAACTGGTTAAGGAAAAATCCTGGAAAACCCTGGGAAGATCCACCAACCAACAAGAAGCTACTGACAGGCTTTCTCATGTACCCACGTTTGCTGAACCTGAGACTCGAACCCATGCAGACAGGTGAGATGGCAGTGATCCAGAATGATGAGTGCTTTAGACCACTCCGCCACTCAGGGCCCCAAGAAAATAATAGTAGCATCTATAATGTACCTTTACAAAAGTGTTGATACCATGCTAATTTATATGGTGGATTGTCCCTCAGACAATAAAAGGGATTCTATATGTATTTTACAGACATGATTTTGACCTTTATAAAAAACAACTGAAAATGTGAAAGGGGGGTTTGGGGGTATTCCCCCAATGGGGTCTCGAGGGGCAGCAGCCCTGATCAGGGGGTTCTGTAAAAATGCATTTAACACGCATGAAAATCTGCTCCTGGTGCAACTTGTGACCATAATATGTAAAAAAAATAATCATTTGAAAAACTAACAAACTTACCAAAAATTTGAATAATTTTACAATATTTATTGTCACATGAATTTGTTCTCCAATACTATTGGTACTTAAGTTATTTCATGTGCATGTCAGTGTTCACATCGTAGTTAAGTAAATAATTAGGCACTTTTTGCTGCCAACCTATTACACTTCTCTCTTTACATAACAAATATGTAAAATAAACACCCAAATACATCATCTAAATAAAAATAATCCTATATATTCACTTGTCTTTTTTTCCACTGAGCACAACCTGTTGATATGCCAGTTGAGCTCTTTTTGCGGCTTTAAGAAAGATTTCTTCATTCTTCATTTTTGTCACCAATGAGTTTGTTGGCTCAATGTGCAGTCCTTTATTTTCCTTCTCAATAAGAGCCTTTTTCCTTTCAAGCTTCAGCTTGTATTGGCAACATGCAGTGCACATATTCATTTTTTCCATATGCAGCTTCATTTGTAGGTGCGGCTCCAGACTCTTTAAACCATGATTTCTGTAATGTATATATTGCAGAAGGCACAAAATGCCAGTCCTCGAGCATTCAGTTTTCTTATAAACTGACCAACTAAATTTCCATCGACAATTCGTTCCAGCCATTCCCTTCCATTTTTTTTTAAACCTTTATCTAAACTTTTTGTGTCATCGTCTCTTTCAACAACTAGGGATGCCATTTTTTGCAAGCATGCTTTGTCTTTCCATTGCCATCAGTTTCCTTTACACGAAGATTCACTGGATGAAATTAAACTTTTGACCAATCAGAATACTCTTTACGAGAGTCATGGGCTAACTAATATATGGAACGAATATATTACAAGGGTTGTTGCGGAATGGGACTGAAAAGAACCGTTAAAAACCAAAACAAAAATGGATCGGACATTATTTTTTAAATATATCAAGAAAAATGGAGAAAAGCGGAATTCCATTTTAAAATGGTGAAAAATCATGTCTGATTTTAATATATAGGTAAACTCACAAACTACAATGAAATTTTTAAAATTAAAATCCATCGAATTTCAAGACTGCTTCACTGACCTATTTTTAAATTCAGTCTATTAGCCAATATATATAGTGTTTAGGTTGTTATTGCTTTTGGTTTAATGCCATTTTTCAGTATATGATAAGCTATACCTGGCAGCCAGTATAACTGGTAGAGGAAGAACCTGGTAACACCCTGTAAGAACCACTGACCGATGGGAAGTTACTGGAAAGCTTTCTCACATGCCAACATTGGCAGAACCTAAGACTCAAATCCAAACAAATCCAAACAGACTGAGTTGAAATGGCAGTGATTGGTGAAGGTCTGTGCTTTAGTGTACTTGGCCACATTGGGCCCCGTAATGCTTATATAACATAACTACTTGGCACTTCATCTTTTAAACGAATGGTTTTTTTTACCTTTAATACATTTGCACAAACTTTATTTACCTCTAGTACAGTTGCACAAGCTTTTATTTACCTATAGTACAGTTGCACAACCTCTAGCACAGTTGCACAAAATTTATTTACCTCTAATACATTTGCAAACTTTATTTACCTTTAGTACATTTGCAAACTTTTATTTACTTCTAGTACAATTGTACAAACGTTATTTTCCTCCAGTACAGTTGCACAAACTTTATTTACCTCTAATACATTTGCAAACTTTATTTACCTTTAGTACATTTGCAAACTTTTATTTACTTCTAGTACAATTGCACAAGCATTATTTTCCTCCAGTACAGTTGCACAAACTTTATTTACCTCTAGTACAATTGCACAAACGTTATTTTCCTCCAGTACAGTTGCACAAACTTTATTAACCTCTAGTACAGTTGCACAAATTTTTTTTACCACTAATAAAACATTTGCACAAACTTTATTTACCTCTAGTACAGTTGCACAAACTTTATTTAACTCTAGTACAGTTGCACAAACTTCAGTTCCAACCCTTTACAGTTCAAAGACTTGTTTCCATCTCTCAACTTGACAAAATTCTTGTAAAGTTTTGTGACTTCACGTGACAGCATTCTTATCTCCCACCATAAGAAATACTCAAATGGACATGTGATGTCCAATAAACCTAGTTGTCCCTTCCTGCCTTTATACACAAGAATCTCCATGTTTCTTTTTATTCTAATCTGATTATTTACACCTTTTACACCTTTTAAGAGGCATATTTTTTATTTCATCCTCAACATACACCGCTTGCTGGATGCAACTTTTTAAAATTTCATTAATCAACATGAAGATGCTTGGCATGAAAACATTTGTGTAATTTAAAGAACCTGAGGTGCTACTGAAAAGTTCATCTGGTTCCCTGATTAACTTTACAAATCTAATTTGAAACCCAATTCAAATCAAACACTGATTTTCCAATTGTCAGAATTTTACTCTGTCAATCTTATTTCCGTAGTTTATGCTTTAATTCCATAAATCTGTATCTTAAGGGTCATTTTCGTAAGACTTGGGCAAAATCATAAGGGTTGGCAAGTCTGAAATGGTTTCTGCATATTGATTTCAGTTCTTGACCACGTACCTTAATTAAAATTTGTGGAGGGCTTATTTGTTTTGGTAAGAAGGAAGCCTACTGATTTTGGGGTCAAAAAGTCAAGATTAATGAGACAAAAAAGATAATTGGCAATAAAAACCTAATAAGATAATCTGTTACTGGAATACCTGAAAATCTTCAACTTTCATATCCACAAGATCTCCTAGTTCTTCTTTGGCACCAGCCCATTCACCATCATCTTCATCTTCATCATCCTCATCCTCATCTGTTAAAAGTTCTAGAAACACTAACTTGCTGGAAAAATGGCTGAAGGTGTTGTCAAGACATATTTTATAGTCTCCCAATAACTTTACTTGTATTCTACAAAGAATAAGAACAATAAAATAATTTTGATCCAGAATTTTCACTAATACTGACTAGACTCTGATAAATATGAAGACTGGTGATCACTTCAGAACCAACGAATACAACATTTCTATAATATTAATGGAAAATCATTTTTTCATACACAGTAATGTTGCCCTTAATTCTTGGTTTATCACTACCACAAGCCTAACTGACTAAACTTTTGGATGGTAGAAACAACCAACAAAAATACATGTATAAAATAATGTATAAATGACCTAGTAAACATATTTGGTTGACATGCAGTAAAAAATGTTAAAATTAAAGGAGTAAAAAAAAAACAATACCCCCCCCCCAAAAAAAAAGGAATGAACTTGTTTATGTTTTTGATGTTATTATTATTTAATATTGTTTCATACTTTTCAGATCAAACTGCAACCTGCATTGACCATGATCTGCTGTCACATAGATCTGGATCTATCAGACTGTTGAATGTTAAGACTAATCAGTATAACAAAAAACAAAAACATTGGTCTGCCTATACAGCAGATCTGGCTCTACAAAATACATGTTGTTTAAAATTTCTTCAAACAAAATGTAATAATTAGTTTATTACTGCATAACATTTTGTCTTCAGAATAAATGTTCTGCTAATTGTTGAATAATGTGATCTAACTAAAAGTTGAGGCCCCAGGTGGTAGAGTGGTCTAAGGTCACTCATATGTCACATCTGTCCAGAATGGTTAGAATCTCAACTCAGCCAATACTGATAGGGGATAAAGCTTGCCAGTAGCTTCCCCTGAGTCATTGGTACATTTTGGGATCTTCATTGGTTCTTCCTCCACCAAATCAAATATACCAGCCAGTATGCATAGCCTAGCATGTGTTGAAAAATGATGTCAAATTCACACCCCAACCCCTCCCCCCAAATAAATCTAACTACGAGATTTTGTCATGAAATGTAGAAACCATTGTGAATCTCTTGTAACAGCACTGCAAAACAAACAAAAAAAAAAAAAAAAAAATACAAGTTGTCATGGTGGGTATCTTGAGAAATATTTTATCAAGACCTTTCAAGCAGTTTCCAATGACATCTAAAAGTTTCAAGGATTATGTTTTTTCTTATGGAAAGCTGAACTTACTCCAGTATGTTCCTCTGATAATCACTGCATGTACATAATGTAGGATAAATACATAACTGTTCCACTACAGCAAAGGGATGCTACTCCATCTAATTATAATTTATTTACTCATTACACTTGAAAGATATGGAAACAACAAAATTCTGAATTTAAATATAATAACATCTTAGGGAATGGTGAGCAATTTGCTCATAAATACACCATACCCCTACACTATGATGGTACATAATTGGTACTACATTTAACAGCAATCCATAAAAATCAATGAGGAGTACATGAACATACTTCTGTCATACACTACATCAAGCTGAAAACTTATATGTCATACATTACATCATGCTGTTAAGTCAAAAAGGTTAATAATTAATTCAAAAATCAAGGGAGCATAATGATTTGTCAATATATGCATCTTTAAACAGAGTAATCAATGTTTGCATATATCAGCTCTACTTTCATCTCTTGTTGTCATTGTAAAAATTATCATGCAGAAATAAATTATGACTACAATAATCTTGGCCCCTTTAATATATAAAGATCTGTTTTGCAATTTATTATATTAAAATGTATTTAATCACTTCAAAAATTTGAAACTTTTAATTGGCACTACAAAGCCAGTATTGTGCGGACATGTTGTGAAACTACTAAGTTTCCTACCTACCCAATTATCTACCCGCCTACTGGCATAGGCCATAGAAGACACGACAACAAAAAAGGAAGAGTTAATAAGTTGATAAAAAGCAGTGTCATGGTGTTTTGTATGATTTATTTTTAAAATCAGTGTTTGTATAAAAAAAAACTGGACGACACGCTCTTATTAGTGTCCACTTGTAAACTCCAGATATTACTGTATGAGTTGTAGTATTTGAGTAACCATGAAGTGACCACAGTATGAAATCTACGCACCCATTTCCCTTTTTCTCTAACATGTACAATACACAGTTAACCTATGGATGGTAACTATCACAGTATACAATATAAAGTCATAAATATTGAAAGTTTACCATTGAATATAAATATTTATTCCAAATTCCAACTCCAGTACTTAGAAAAGGCCTGATGAAGGCCACATTTTATACAGATGTGTTGTTGTTGTTTTGGATTTAATTTCATTTCCTAGCACAAGATTGGTAAACATGGAAACCAGTATAACTGGTGGAGGAAAAATCCAAGAAAACAAAGTTAAAAACAACCAACACATGTGAAGCTATTGGCAAGCAGCAGAGGAGGCGAGCCGGACAACGTTTTTAAACAAGTTTTCAATGGATTAAGGCTTAAAACAATGAAATCAGGCAAAAAATCAATGAAATCAGGCAAAAAAAAATCAATGAAACAGGCAAAAAATAATAATGAAAAAATCAATGAAATCAAAAACATGATCATGCATCTTCAACCGAATATTTTATCAAGTCCGATACGATATCGTGTCCTCAGGTCTGCTAAATTTATTGTCACAAATCCGTGTGGTTTTGACTGAGCATGACTAAAGAAATTTCGAAATTGATTATGATTCATATCACCGCAGCACCAAGTTTGCCAAATATTTCGTAACGTATGAGTATCAACTCCGTTAAATACACACAACACATTGCAATTATCGCGAATCACTTTTGGTATTTGTGTGTACCGTTGAGTCACATATATCACATCCGTGTTTTTATGCCTGCCTCGGGAAAAGATTCTAGCGGGATTTTTTTGATTATCTAACATGATATCATCGTATACGACTAAATTGTTAATACTTCCATCGATGTCTTCCACGGAATGGGCTTCATCAATATCAGTAATAAATTCAATAAAATCATCATCGATTTCAAATTCTTTTGCTTTCTCGTTAAAATCCTTGAGCACTTCATAGCATCGCTGATCGTCTACACTCGGGGCTATTAAATACAATTTGTCCCGTTTCATCCATCTTGTTATCAAATCAAGTAACAGTTGTGTCTTTCCGCTTCCAGATGGTCCGATTATAATCATTCTAATTGAATTCGGTAACATTTCATGGTGTTTAATAGGTTCCCGTCGTCGGGTAGCTGAATAATCAATTACATTCATGCTGTTATATATAAATTATGGATCTATATTGTGTGAAGTGTAAAAAACGTACTGGCACAGATGACTTGACAACGATTACAACAAAAAATAACCGATCAGCGCTTTCTGGTAAATGCGTACAATGTAGTACAAAGAAATTTAGATTTGTTTCTAAACTCAAGGAACCTTTAAAAAAAAACGAGGAGGTGATATCGCAGCCAAGCTAACTAAACTCCCTGGAACCCCATGGGCAAAGTATCCAGGAGAAAAACACCTTCCAGGATATAGCTACTGTGGCCCGGAACACGATTAGATATCAGACTCAATAATCATAATCAACCCAACCCCGGTGAAGAACCAATAAATGCCATTGATAAGGCCTGTCACCTTCATGATGTTGCTTATAAAAGCAGCAATTCGCAACACAGGCATCTAGCAGATGTGAAATTAATTCATGCGTTAAATGCTATTCCTGATAAATCCTTCAAAGAAAAATTGGCTTCATTTTTGATAAAATCGGCAATGAAAAGCAAATTGATGTTAGGTGCTGGTAATTAATAACAACATGGAATCTATTTATTATTCTCCAAGAGGATACTGGAGGGGTAAATCAGCAGTCCATAAACTCGCTAGTGCTGCAAAAGTGAAAAAAACCACTGCGGCTCATTGGTTATCTAAACAGGCACTATGGCAGATTTATCTACCACCGCCTAAACAAATTCAATTCTCGCATTTTGATGTGACCTTTCCTAATGAAGTTCATCAGGCTGATATATTATTTTTGCCACATGACCACGGTTACAAATACGCTCTAACCATAATTGATGTTGCAAGTCGATACAAAGAAGCAGAACTGTTAAAAACAAAATCGGCCACTGAAGTGGCTTCTGCATTTGAAAAGATTTATCGAAGGAGCCCTCTGCACTGGCCAAATCTATTACAAATTGATCCTGGCAAAGAATTTCAGGGTGCAGTGTTATCTACAATGAAATATCACAATGTCACTATCAGACGGGGGCATACTGCGCTACATCGTGATCAGGCAATTGTTGAACGGTTTAATAGGACGATTGCTGAGCGGTTATTTGGATATCAATACGCAAAAGAATTCATCCAAGAAAAAAGATCCCGTGAATGGGTTAAAAGGTTACCAGCTGTGATTACTGCACTGAATAACGAGATTACTAGAACAATTAACATGAAACCCATCAATGAGATTAAAAAGAAGTCAATACCTGAAATGGAAATTCGAAGAATTTCACAAAAAGATTTCAAAGAACCAATTCTTGTTAGTAATGTCATTGTGAGGTACTTATATGAACCAGGAGAGCTTGAAGGGGGCAGAAAAAGAGCTACTGATCCTATTTGGAGTGTTACTGTACACAAGATATCTAGTATAACACGATCTACGGGTAGACCTCCAGTCTATAAACTGGATTCAACTGCCCCTCAGCGGGGTTTTACTAGACAACAATTACAAGTGATACCCAAGGATACTCAATTACCACCGCATGGTCTTAACTAGCACCGTTGCGTCTATTGCACTCAAGACAAGTCAACATCACATTATTTCTGACATGACCGAGATTGTTATTTTTTCTGTCAACGGTAAATTGGCGAGGATCTTTATCCGAATACTGCCAACGCATTATACAATTTCAACTTGCGCAGTGATTATTCTGTTGTTTCTTCAAAGTGATTATTAATTCAGCATCAATAACAAATTCTCGTTGTTTTTTTTGTCCTGTTGTTTGTAACCGGAGAGTTTTTTATCAATAATTTTAACATCAATATCATCCATTGTGGTGTCATCATCGCCTGACTCTGTCAGGACAATTCTTCGAAGCTGATTTATTCTTCGTACTCTGGATACTGAAAGATAGACTAAATTTGACCATTCGATGCGATTATCTACCATCCAAACAATTGTATCCGATATAGTCAATCCCTGTGAAGAATGTATTGTTGCTGCGTATCCTAGCGTCCATGGGGATTTATTAGCACGCAATGCATCTTCAACGACATTGATATCAACCAGCACAATATCATTTAATACCAGAATTTGTTTTTCACTTTTTCCTGGAATATCAACTTCAATGTTCTGTTTTCGTGTATCCGATGGCCTATAACATAACGGTACTGGAAGTGTTGCAAATTTTTGTTTATGGAATTCAAATAACTTCATCTGAAGTGTGTCCCTGACTATTTTTCTACTTGCAATTATCAAATCATTTGGTCTCCATGCTTCCCAAAACTCATTCATTGGAGTTTCCGAAATTATTTCACGGGCTATTTCACACTGGATTCTATCCGGTTGTAATCTAATTAGTTTCTTAAATTCTTTTAATTTTTCATCAAGTGATCTATGATCGGTATCAATTTCTTCATAATAGTCTACAAAACCCTTTAGCCATTCATGTGGGGATGCACCTACAAATGGTGGTGGTTGGCCGTAATCACCGCACATAACGATTTTTGTATTTTTCAATAACAACCACTCAAGAAATATTTTTAATACATCTTCTGACACTGTGTCTATTTCATCCCAAATGATAATTTCAGGAATAAATTTCTCTCCCATGCGCTCAGGAGTCCATTTATCTCCCTTCCATCGGAAAAAACTGTGATAGGTACAGGCATTTACCCCTCTCTGTATCATTTCTCTTGCAAGTCTGTGAGTTGGTGTTAGCACAATCATGTTTGGATTGGAAACGCGAAATAATTCAATTGCCCGGGTTGTTTTTCCTGACCCACCACAGCCGTTTAAATAAACTGTTTTATACCGGCATATTGGATCAGAAATCGGTGGTGCATTAGAAAATTCTGAACACTGATTGCTTTCTAAATAATTATTTTCAATTGTAACATCTGCTGATTGAATATAATCATGAAGCATTTCCTTCTTAATTCTCCATGACCCCCAATTCTCGTTGCCAGTAGCCTTAAAATCAGCATATGGCTTTTTATGTAAAATGAATCAGTGGCAACTCTAACTGCGGTGTTAGGAAATTTATTGATCATCGAAAACAGATTAATAGAAGCATAACCAAGCATAGAAGCTCTCAAATGTGTGTACTGCGGATTGTACCCATCATTGTAGGTAACAATTGTACCCAATTTGGTTCCATTGGACAGAAATGCGTCTTTACGATTGACATATAGGCCCCTATTCGTTAAATCCGCGATTACAAAATCGTATTCAGCATTGTCTATAATCAATCGTGACGAATATCTTGTATTATCGTATTTACCACCTTGGGTAAATTTACCGATTATTCTTCGTCCAAGATCTTTTGCTTCGTTGTTTCTGATTTCAAATAACTGTTTGGACCAATCCATGATTTGTTGTTCATTAAAATCAGGAAACAGTTTTCGCTGTTCGCTAATTATTTTTTCTAGATCAGGTTGTGGTAACCAGACTGATTTCTGTGCTCGATAGGATATAATTGCTTCACTGACAATTAATGATTTTAACATCCCACAATCAATCATATACCGTAACAACACTATTGGCATCCAGTGTTTTTCAGACATGTGTTTACCAATCCAAAGATAACTACACGGATGAAGTCCCTCAGCCATTTCAAATGATACTACACAAGCGAATCCTGTTAAATCAAAATCAGGCAGTGGTCCATTAATCGCAACACGGGTCATTTCATGTGTGGGGTGTCCAAATCGTTTGAAATATTTCTCACATTCTCCATATCCAAGAAAACTTCCTGGATAACACGCAATCATATCAACGGAAATAACGGTTTCAGGGTCGTATTTTGTATTCCATAACCCTCCATGGCTGTATTCAAGACAGGACAATCTGACATCTGATAAAAACTCACTTCTTGTTGGTTTCCACGCGTTTTTCTTTCTAGCAAAATGTGCTGCAATTGATGGTAGTGTAAAACAGTTTGCTAATAATTGATCGTTGTCTTCCCCCTCCCCAGAACTCTGGGGTGAAAACTCACTAGCTAGTTTTTTCATTTGATTATGCAGTTCTTCGGTACGGTACATTTCTCCGTTGGGCCTTACAAACTGATCAAATCTACATTCCTCGTCTGAAGTACTATGAAATAGCCACATTGACACGGGATCGTTTTTACTCAAATTGTAAATAGCATCAAATAATTTCTGCTCTGAAAAAAACTCTTCTGTTCCAAACAGAGTTTGGGGGATATATTTTACGGTTCTATCCCGTGGGAATATTGTTACTGCAGATGACCATGCGTGTTCATTATGATCAATAATTTCAATTGGGTTTCCTTTTTTTGATTGACATTTCGGTTCTTTTAATACTTCACCAGTGATTGTTCTTACCGATATTGGAAATCTCAATGATGTTTCTAATTTAATTATATCCTGAATTGTTGCCCCATTCTCTTTTACCGTTAATTCCCACTCGGTTATTTTTTTTCGTCTTAGATCAGTTAGTTTATTTCCCCGGGACGCATTTGTGAAGTGTTCCATTATTCGTTCTGCTACACAATTGAGCCCTGTCGAATATTTCATGGGTGCTAGTTTTGCAATATCAGGTTTTTCATTGAGCGGATATATCCCGTAAACAACTGCTGTGACAGGATAAGATCTTTCGTAGTATGGTTTGTCAATTCCAGTCAAAATTCCTGGTTTTGAATCCTGATTCACGGTGACAGTTTTTTTGTCCCTGAGAATGGGTTCAAATTTATCCATAATAATCCATTTTCCATCATCACGGATAAGGAATTTTATTCGAAAAAAATTTCTTTCTTCCCCAAGACGTGAAATTATCACTGCTGCTTTTTCATCATTCATGGTAGCGTCAACAACACCATCAATTCGAAATGTTGACCAACAATAAGATGCTCCATCACGCTTGAATTCATTAAAACAGTCTCTGATTTTACTAATCATGGCTTTATCAAGAATTTTATTCTTGGGTGTATTAGAAACTATATCAAGATTGAATTGAGCATCTTTCCAGGGCAATCTCTTGTTACGTTTTTTGGGTTTATCGAGATTAAATTTAGGATTAATTTTCAATAATCTCTTAAACTCCTTCATATTTCTGTCTATTAAATGTTTTTTTGGTCTATCGAGATTAAATTTAGGATTAATTTTCAATAATCTCTTGTACTCCTTCATGTTTCCCTCTCTTGGACGTTTGAGATTAATTTTCAATAATCTCTTATTTCCATCTCTTGGACGTTTTTTGGTTTATCGAGATTAAATTTAGGATTAATTTTCAATAATCTCTTAAACTCCTTCATGTTTCCGTCTATTGGACGTCTTTTGGGTCAATCGAGATTAAATTTAGGATTAATTTTCAATAATCTCTTAAACTCCTTATCAGTATTGAATTGAGCATTTTTCAAGGGTGTTCTCTTTAACTCCCTCATGCTATATTAAAAACAAGTATTTAAATGAAAGATTTATGTATAATGAATCACTGCAAATGGCTTATGATTGGATCAGTAACCCCGTGTAACAAATCATGCAGAAATGAGTTCTGTAAGTATCATATGCAAAGCTTTCGTCGTGGGAGCCTTGGTCCGTTACCCTGTATTCGATGTGGTGTTGGGGTCAGAGGGGAATCGCAGTTATGTATTGCTTGTGGTGGAAAGCAATACAGGGAATTGAAGCGTTATTATGATAAAAGAATAAAAAATGGAGAATCAATCAGAAATTATGACCCTGACCCTGACGCTGACAAAGTCAGTATCAAGGATAAAATCATAAGAACTCCCCAAGACTACATTGAAAGATTCTCCAGTGATGTAATCATTAGACCAAACAATGAATTAGACAAATAGTATTAGTATATAATGAACCAAGAATTCAGACTACATCCCTTGATTAAAAATTATGAAGCATCCAGTGATGGTGTTGTAAGAAACCGTAGACTGAAGAAACCGGTCGGTTTTGTGACTAATCAAGGGTATTTGATGTTTAGCGCTGGAAAGAAGAAATATCTCAATCATCGTTTCATATTTGAATGTTTCAATGGATTGATCGAGGATGGTCTTGTTATTGATCACAAGGATTCTAATTCAAAGAATAACAAATTGGATAATTTAGAAGCTATCACACAAAGTGAGAATTCCAAACAAGGAAGGACTGGCACTTGCAAAACGGTTGGGAAGAGACCTGTGACATCTTTGAATACAACAACTAATGAAGAAATGATTTTTCAATCAATGAATGAAGCCGGAAAATATTTCAATATCTGTCCGACTTCTGTACAAAAAGTTGCAGGGGGGATTTATCGATCGGCTATTTCAAAAAAGACCGGACAGAAAGTTCAATTTAGTTATGTCTGATACGTCATATTTTTCAATTAGAGATATGTCATTGTTATAGAATAATGAATTCTGAAAACATGAATAGCATCATAGTTGAAATTTTAAAATTGAAAAGTCATGATATTGAACTATCAGATGGGTTAAATCCTGATCAAATCAAGTCGGATTTTCAGGATATAGAATACGGAGTAAACAACAACAGGTATATGCTACCAAAGAAGTATGCGCTCATCAAAAAAATTCAGAATTCTATTAGGAACTCTCTTGCATTTTCCAGTGACATCAGTGTGTTCGTTCTGTTGTATACTATCGTAGAACGAATACGAAAAGAATTAGGTAACGAATACGAATTGAAAAAAGAAGTCAACTCTAAAATTAGAAACCTACGGGCGTTAATTCAAGAAAATGAACAATTTTTATTGACCGACCATTATCATTTTTTGACTGCCTGACCCCTTTATCATCGACTCTCATAGAGATATTTTCATTTTTTAGCCGACCCTCAAGGGGAGATGTCAAAATTTGGTGGACGATCAAAAATAGAATGAAGGAAGTGTCAATATTATTTATTTTATATACAATATGGACACTTCCTTCATCGATGATAGGATGAAATAACAGTTCCACGGTGGTGTTAAAAATCATCCGACATGTCAAATGTTTTCGTCTGTTAGGTCGGGATTGAAAAATTGTTTTACAATTGAAAAATTGTTTCTGATTTCAAATAATGGTCAATGAAGCATTAACGACCCGATTGGCTCGTGAGCGGCTAGATGCAATTAAGAGATTTATACCAATTCGTGACTCTGTAAGGAATAAACTGCAACAACGACAGTCTTCAGACTGATTTTGCTTTGGGGTCTGAAGAATTGTTTAAACCGTAACCACAGCAACGAAAGGGGTAGAGCATGCTATACGGGGAGATGTTTCCGAGACGGGGAAATCTGTTATTGGTGAACTTGAAAAAATAGCAGCGAAAACTGAACAAACAAAATAGGCTGTACAAAAAATGGAATCAAAAAGAACAGTAGATGATTCACACGTGAGATTTAACGAGGAAATGTTAGCAGAAATTGATAAAACTGATCCAACAGAAATTCCTGCGCTTGTTGTTACGTCTTATGAAAACAGAAAAAAATGGTTGAAACCAGAACATCATAAGTATGTTAAGAATTTAACTCATTGGGCTGATATATTCTACAAAATCAAAACTAAAACAAGTCAAATTAAGACAGACAGTGCATCATACATTGAATATATCAAGATGGTGGATAACGTGTATAATCAATATGAAGAGTTTAAACAACAACAAAAAACGCCAAAATTGCAAAGAAAGCAACAGCAACCTGCAAAGAAAATATCTTTCTCGCCTAAAAAACTACAACAACTACCACCTGATGATGATGATGATGATGATACTCTTGATTATTTACAAACCACGGATACAGACAAACTAGATGAAGCAACTGGTTATAGCGGAAGTGGATTAGGAACCCCAAGTAGGGTATGTCCTGATAGTGTTATCAATGATATATCATGATTAGATGTTCTTGTAGGAGGTTTCCGAGCTGGAAATAATTCACCGGAAATAATTAATGAAGCAGCTGATATCTGTAGACGGTTATTTCAAGGCGGTATCATGGATATCAAAACATATCGAGATTTCATTGGCGAGTTAGTGGAAAATGGGTATCATAGTGACTGAATTGAAAAGTCAATTGATTAAATAAATAACAATTGAAAACACTAGTGTTTTTATAATAAGATGATCATACACTACAATCATGATAAACCAACCCCCGTCTATGTAGTTAATTCACGGTTTCCAGTTTATAGAGCATACTACGGAGATGGTTTAGGTAATACGTTTTTTTGCGAGAATGGCCCCAAAAGTGATGCCGTTAGCTAAACAATTATCAATGAAAGCCATTGATGTTATTCGTGATAAGGGTATTGGTGCTGTTGGAGATCTTGCCGGAAAAGCGTTTTCAGCTGCGAAGAATAAATTAACATCATTAGTGAGACAAAAAAAAGAAACCGTTACCGTCTACAGCGGAAATGCCTGCAAGTGTTAGTAAAATTATAAATAACGCAGTAGATGAAAAATTAGCGTCGATGGTGACTCCAAGTGACCAAAGCAATATTGCAAATATGATAGCAGGAAGTGGCTTTAAAAAACTACGACGATGAAATGGAAAATCGCGATTTAGACTCTGATAAATAGAATAAAATGTTCAAACAGTCACGTGATCCAGCGTCTGATATAGACGCCCCAGTTGGCAAGGATGATTCTGTACGCGATTATCAATATTACGCCTATCATGCCATAGACTCAAATAGTCGATCAAGAATTGATCTTCAAGTCCATGATACCAGTAAATACTTTTTGCCTTGTGAAGCATTTATCGAAGTAGAAGGAGAACTTGTAACAGCTGCTGATACTACTGCTGTACATGCACCGTATCCAGGTGGTACTCAAGTCGGTTTTGTCAATAATGGTATCATGGCGCTATTTGAGAGTGCTAGATATCTTATTGATGGAAAAGAAATTGAGTCGATAGATCGTGATGTTGATGTGGCCACAACAATAATCGGGCTAGCAAGATATTCTGATGATTATACAAGATCAGCAGGACCTTCTATGATGTTTGCAAAAGATGTTAAAAATACCGCTGGAGGAAATCAATTTGTTGTAAGACGACCAAAGAATAATGCTGGCACCGCTAATATTGATGCCGAGGATATGATTATAAACAACGATGTTAATTTCAATCTAGGAGCTGCAACACGTATTTCAATGTTGGAAGGGCGGCGTAAATCATTTTCATGCGCGATTCCACTGCCTCACATATTTGGATTCTGTAGAAATGTCAGAAAAGTTATTTATGGAGCGAAGCATACAGTAGCACTAGTGCGAAAGAGTGATGATAATGACGCAATTTGGAGGATTCCAGCAAACCCAGCTGCAGATCATGTAAATGATGATGCCGGTAAAGTCATTTTAACAAAACTGTCATTATGGATGCCAGTACAAACTCCATCAATTACTGCAGAAGAACGATTATTATCATTTATGGACCAAGGAGAAAAATCATTACTAAGTTGGCTAACGGTAAGTACAGATGTTAAACAATCAAATCTGAACGGGTTATTCACGTGGAATCTAGCATCAAAACAAGGCATGGCTGCACCACGTCATATATTTATTGCGTTACAGGATAACACACGAGTTGGCAATCAACTCTCCAGCCATATGATATTTGATCAATTAGGTGTTAAAGACGTCTCACTGAGAATAAACAGCCAACAGGAACCATCTGAAGATGTACAACTTAATTACACAGAAAATCATATTGCACGCGTGTATCATAGGTTGTTGTCATTTATGGCACGTGATCAAAATGTGGATACTGGTTTGCAAATATCACAATTGGATTTTAAAAGCCTCTATCCAATTTATTACTTTTCACTGGAACATCTTGATTTAACAAGACAATCTGTTGTTTATATACATTTTAGAGCTAATGTGCTTCGTGGTGCTATTGCTAATTATAGAGCAGTTGCTGTCATTCTCAGTGATAAATCAATGCTACTTGAAGGTGTTGGTGATAGAATGAGAGTGGTAGATGCACCTGTGGAAAATCTATGAACGATTTTTCCATTGAATCGCTTTACAATTTAGAATCAATCTATTATGTATAATATGTCATATAGTAATATTATTGCTGCGTTAACCCCCGGTCAAATCAAGAAATTGCAATCGGAATCAGCTAAAAAATGTGGAACCACTATCACGCTGAAACCCAATCAAATGACTGGTGGTGCAAATAAATTATCGCTGACAACTCGTCAAGTAAAACACTTCAATGATGCACTTGTAGCAAAAAAAGGTGTTCAGATTACTCTTTCTGCGGCTGCTATCAAAAATATGATTAAAACAGGCGGTATATTTCCATTGTTAGCTGCGATTCCGGCCTTGATTGCAGCAGCAGCCCCAGCTGTGGCTAAAGCAGCGGCGTTAGGAGCCGTTGGTACTGCAGCAGGAATGGCACTAAAGAAGGCATCTGGACAGGGATATAAAAAAAAGGGAAGGGGTCTAAGACTACCAGGAACCCCGTATTCATGGTACAGCGGAAAAGGCCTGAGACTAGGACCGGTTTATTAATTAAGGAACCGATGGTTCCTATGTCCAATTTTGATTTAATGGATGCTGCTAAAAAACTAGCGATTAAAAATTTCAGAGGTGTTTTTATGAAAGATCAGTTACCACATCAACCAAACAACACTGAAACAGGTATCATTAATCTCGATAACAGCACAGGACCCGGAACTCACTGGGTTGCATACGCTATTGATCCACGGGCAATCGTCTATTTTGATTCATATGGATTAGCCCCGCCAAAAGAGTTTATGCGTTACATAAAACATTTTCCAATGAAGACTTGGTATTCTACGCTACCAACACAACAAATGAATGATCCACCAATATGCGGCAGTGAAGTATTAAATGTCCTTGATGCTATTTCATCATCGAAAAAACCACCACACATTGTCATAAATGATTACACCAGTAATCGCTGGAAATCAAAGAGATTTTAGAGAGAGAAAGAGTTTTACAATAACAATGATTGATATTTGGGGGAGATCTTTATCAGCGCTGAAGAAACCCGAACCCGATGGCACTACAGGAATATCTGCAACCGGTGATATAAAAAAAATAATTGAAGATGAAATAGCTGAGACGTTGAACCTAGCAAGTGTTGATCCCGGGGAAATAGTTGTATTTCAAGATTGTCAGGGTAAATTGAAAACTATTAATGTTTCTCTGGATGATATTTTGATTAAACAACGAAACGCAATCGAGGATACTATTGTGTTATTTTCCGATCAGGGTAAACTCAAACCGGGTGTACTTTTTTTGACGATTGCAGATAGATTAAAAACTCTCAACGATGAGTTGAAAAATTCTGTGTTGGAACTAACAACACTTCAATCTAAAAGTGAAGAACACGGAAAACAATTTACCTCATTTCGTAGAAATATCATTGATAAATTTATTGGAACCCCGTTGGATAAAATTGAAATAAAACTCCCGGATATCAAAAAATCCATCGATGAGACGAAAATCTTCAGCGAGGCCATCAAAAATGATTTTCCGAGGATGATAACAATCATTGAAAAAACAAGAATTCCTCATGACAGAACCAACAATGTAGTATACACGATCCAACACGGATCATTTGCGTGGACACCTACAAACAACAAATTAGATATCACTGCAACCGTTAAGGGTATTTATCGATTAACACTAGTAACACCATTGACTCAATTTAATATTTCATCGTCGAGTTCATCTGGGGTCAATAATACGATTTCAACGATCATCGACAAGGATACAACTGAAAAGTTCACGATAACATCTACTGATAAAAATTTGATTAGGGTTTCAACAACATGGTATGTTGAATTCGTAGCGGATTTAAGTAAATAACTTAATTGAAAGGAAAATCCTTCGGATTTCACAATTGAAAACGCTAGCGTTTTTAAAATAAAAATGATTTCATCATCGCAATATCGCTATGATCAGGTCAGAGAATTTCAAACTAGACTCAAAACCCTCACTGAAGAGTATGCAATGAAAATTAAAAAATATCGCAGGAGAATTACCGCAATTGATGTTACTGTGTACGCTGTGAGTGGTGTAATCACCGGAGCCGGTATTATACTATCTTCAGTAACAATGATGGCCCCGATAGCTGTTCCAATTTGCATTTCTGCGGCAACAACAATCGCGGGAATAATTTCAATAATAACAAAAAAAATATCATCATGCAGCCAACGGAAACTACAAGACTACATAATTCAATTTCATGTTGTGTCCACTGCATACTCGCAATTATCCTCATTGATATCGTCATCTCTCGATGATACAATTATATCAGAGAGTGAGTTTTCAGCGATGGTCAGTATTTATGATTCTGCGATATCAAAATTAGAAATACAACAACATGAGTATAATAACAATGACAACACAGATGGAATTACTTCAACAAATAGTGGAGAACACAAACCCAGTACAAACCAGCATGATCTCAATAACCTCAACGAATCCAGAATTCAGTGTGAATTTCCCCTCTCCCGTCCCAGTGAAGGAAATCGCGTTAGCAAAATTACGAGTGTATCACAGTTGGCCTAATATCAGATCAAAATCATTTGGTGGTCAACAACCGAATAATTCACTGGTATTTGCGAATAAAAATAAAGACAACGGTACCCCAGACTGGAACGTTGTTTCCATACCAACCGGATCATACCAAATTGAACAAATCAATAATGAATTCGCGCGTAGAACAAAATCCATTACTGGAGCAGAATCAAAAATAGCTATAACAGTTCATGAGCCAACACTATCATCTGCCATTGAAATAAACTCAGAAGAATACGTCGTAGATATCTATCAGAGTTCTATAAGAACCGTACAGGGATAGCCTGAATTACCACCCCGGGAAGAAACCGTTAATTTACCAGAACCACAAAAATCTGATTATGTCACAGACAGGATAAAATCTGATAATCCAATAAAGAGTTATATCGATTACACCAAATTGAATTTTTTGATGAAGCGGTAGAAGCCGCCACTAAAAGAGAATCCTTATTTATTCGACCGGATGACATCACCAAAAATTTCACAGCGATGAATAATGATTTTTCATTGTTGTTGCCATCTCTTAAATACGGCATTCTCACCCGAGATGAATTTATCAGCATCGTAGAAACATGTAACAAAATCATCAATGACATGGAATCATTTCATTCACAAATTATTCAAGAAGTATTAGGTGACAGTAGTCCTGTAACAAGAGATTTTTTTGCAAATAAATATGATATCCCCGTCAAAGATATTCCATCATTCAAAATACCAGGATATAATATATCAGGACTAAAAAAACTTCTCAGTGACACCATCGATGTTGGTTTTAAAATAATTCATGATGCATGGAAAAAAACAGCATCACCGGAAATAAAAATCCTCAAACATAATAATGACCCAGATGGTGGTGGCAGGCATATTGCTCCGTTCAATGTGAATATTTCATCGGTGATAGCAATCAATTTAGTATGTGATGTTATCGAAGGAAGCTATCAAATAAATTTAGAACGATCAAATCAAGCTCAGCAGGGATATATTTTGTATTCATTTGCACCAACAGCCCCTCCGGGATTTCTAATTATTGAGTCCCCGGTGAATCCAGTCTATATGCGATGTCATAATAATTCATTAACCAGAATTAATTTCAAACTCACTGACCAGTCTAATAATCTGATTGATCTACAAGGTGAAGTTTTACAAATTAGTCTGTTTGTGAAATCCTGAAAGGATTTTCATCCTGAAGGATTTTCGTCATCGGATTGGATAAAATATTCGGTTGAAAAGTTTTTACTCATTGCATGATCGTCTCCATTGGCAAATGGAGGCTTTCTCTTTTTTGATTTCATTGTAATTTTCATTATTATTTTTTGCCTGTTTCATTGATTTTTTTTTGCCTGATTTCATTGATTTAAGCCGTAATCCATTGAAAACTTGTTTAAAAACGTTGTCCGGCTCGCCCCCTCTGCTGCTTGGCATGCTTTCTCACATACCCACATTGGCCATGCCTGAGACAAACTGCATGGACAAAGGTGAGATGGCAGTGATTGGTAAATGCAAGCACTTTAGACCACTTGGTCACCCAGGGCCCAACAACAGATCAAATATTTGTGAATCATTGTGATTATAAACACAAATACTTGGCCCATATTAGTAAGGTGTAAGTGTAGGTCACAATGACATTTGGTTTCAAAAAATGCAGGAGTAACAGAGATGCATCCAATTATCAAATTTTCTTGACCGGAACATAAACTGCATCCATGAAATGAACTTTCAGCACAAAGTGTGAAGAAAGTCACCGAGAATGAAATATAGGTAACTGAGATCTCTTTTGACACAAATGATATAAAACTTATCAGAAAACAACCATTCATTATGCTTCATAATTAGAGGTAATGATGGGAATCAGTCAGAATTTCATAATCAATTCCAAATAAAAAGGTGATAATCGATTATAATCAGTTACTAAGACTAAGAGCAAGAGTTCAAATTGTTAATGTACAGGAGTAATCTCATTTAATGACATAAATACTTTTACCTGACAGAAAATTAAATTTTCTTCTATTGTGTTATGTTATTTTGTTCTACAAATTTGTTAAATGAAAGCAACTTTTCATGGCTGATCAATCATATGTAACTGAAACTGTTCCAATCCCCCCCAAATCCTTCAATTTATATATGATGTGTCAATAATTTAAATCCATTATGTATATTATGTATCCTTTCTCTTGTATCAATCTATATACACATATCGTAATCCCACACCCTTTACCCACCTTCCGAAGAGGATTGGTTAACCATTACTAGATGAAAGACAGTTCACTTCCCCCAGATCACACCATAACTAAATAGCACTAAAACAACAGGAATATGACCCAGTTTTCCAGATATGTCATGATGCTGACCTATTTACCCAGCCTTCCTGAAACTCAAAAACTTTACTTGTTATTGATATCTTCTTACACCCAACTTATATCAGTTTCTATAATGCCGACCTAGTTACGATGATTTATCATTGCTTCCCTCACACTTGTCTCTGAAATTTCCAATATTTAATACACCCCACATATTACTAGTTAGAACCTGATATTGATACTGTTTACTTTTTCCCACACTAAAAACCCTTTTGTCATATGTACTGAAAATCCCTTTGGTCATATGTACTGAAAATCCCTTTTGTCATATGTACTGAGAATCCTTTTGGTCATATGTACTGAGAATCCCTTTGGTCATATGTACTGAAAATCCCTTTGGTCATATGTACTGAAAATCCCTTTGGTCATATGTACTGAAAATCCCTTTGGTCATATGTACTGAGAATCCCTTTTGTCATATGTACTGAGAATCCCTTTGGTCATATATTCATTCAGATATGTCTATTACCTGTGCACATTTTCTGACTTTTTATTTTCTGCTACAAGCACAGTTCCATCAGGTGCCTGAACATAAAAACTGATGTCTAAGTCACCTCCATCTATGACCTATAAGACACACAAAAAATGATTTAAAAATAGTTCTGTACCTATATGTACATCTATGACCTATAAGACACACAAAAAATGATTTAAAAATAGTTCTGTACCTATATGTACATCTATGACCTATAAGACACACAAAAAAGGATTTAAAAATAGTTTTGTACCTATATGTACATCTATGACCTATAAGACACACAAAAAAGGATTTAAAAATAGTTCTGTACCTATATGTACATCTATGACCTATAAGACACACAAAAAAACGATTTAAAAATAGTTCTGTACCTATATGTATATCTATGACCTATAAGACACACAAAAAACGATTTAAAAATAGTTCTGTACCTCAGAGAACAAGTTTTTTACACTTACATTTTCTATTCTCAGTTTTTAAATTATTCAAAAAATAATGAATGATACAAATAATTTTAATAAAACTGTCAACACTAATTACAAATGTATCAAGTCCAAAGTAAAAAGAGTCTCAGGTCCTAGAACCAGAGATTATCAATACCAACAACCTAATTAAAAGAGCATATTGCTTTCATGCACATTTTAGGTTTTAAATTGTGTCGACTGTAAAGGCTCTTTTTCATTTATTTTTAACTCAATTTATTATAAAATCTTAAAATCAGTCTTGAAATTATGTACAATGGCAATCAAGTACAAATTTCCCTTTAATCCTAACTTTACCATATTTAATTAAAGTCATTATTGCCATGCATTTTACAAAGTTTTACCAACACTCCTCCTAAACCACCTGTTGGAAATTAACAAATCTCTGCTTATGTGACCTATATGGTGACCATCTGCAATACATGTCATCATCTGGGGTCCCCTAAAGGAAGTAAAAGGTCAGATTTACAACAATTTAAATTTTCTAAGACAATTTTATAAATGTTCTGACCAAATGTCAGATGTGTACCTACAGCATGATGATGAAACATATGCAATATATTTTGCAATTTGGCCCATGGATCACACTTGATGAGAGATGAGTTCGGGTACAAAATGGTATGAAAAGCATATCAATTTGCAATGGTTTGCCAATACAGTTGTTCGAGTTCAGGGCTCAAATTTAACACAAATTTCTTTGTGGCCAGAAGGACTAGTGTACTGAGAAATTTACTAGTCCTGCCAGATCTTTACTAGTCCGGTCCACAAAACAATGTCACACACTTGTATTGAGATTAACAAGAATTCTGGTCCATAAATACCATTATATGAAATGCAAAAGTACAGAAGTGTGTGTGTGTGATTACGATTTTTAACGTAGATTTAACAATTTTTCAGTCATATCTCTATGATGTCTGCAGTAAGGCAGTTTATACTGATGTCTAGCACTGGAGCATCATGCTGCAGACATGTAGCCTGATGTCCCACTCAGTCACATTATCCTGACACCAGGCCGACCAGTCCTAACACTAACCTCTTAATGCTGAGCGCCAAGCGAGGCAGCTGTTAGTACCATTTGTGATAGTCAGTGGTATGACATGGCCAGGGAATGAACCCAAAACCTCATGCTTCAGATTTTCTTTGCATAGTTTTTGCAATGTTCTTTTCTGTGGTATATTGCTTTGTAGTTTGTTACTGTGGTTGAATGAATGAAGTGTGATACCACATCATTTTTCATTTAATTTGTTATAAAATTCAGAGGTCTCACTAGGATTTTAAAACTAAGAGTCCAGGACTCCAACTTTGGTAAAAAATAGTAGTCTCACCAGCAAAGGTTGCAGTTCCATCCCAGAAAATGTTTAATGTTCCTAATTATAAGAACTGTTGGTTGCATTGAGTTTAATTTCCATATTCTTTATAACATTGACATGTAGAACCATGTCAGCCTATTCAGTGCAACTGGTAATTCTGCACAATGATATGTCACTTCTGTAAATATTGGATTTTTTGTTTTGTTTGGTTGAAAATTTAATTTTTTGGCTGAAATGTTGACAGAAAGAGTCCAAAGTAAACAATCCCAAGACAACATCATTAACACATTAACCCATTGCACCGCATTTACGGGGCAGGAGGTAGTAGCCTACTGAAAAGATCTGTAGTGTCAAGGTAATGCATGAAACACTAAAGTGGGTGGTATAATTAAAAGGGTATACAGATTTAGCTCCACAATGATACCAAATAATGTGGATATTTTAGCTGCACTACAAAATACATAAGAAAAAACCTAATTTTTTTAACCTATTTTTTTTCCACCCAAAATGCACCCAGGGTCGGAATCCGATTTTGTGTCTAGATTTTAGACTTTATGACCTCAGATCTATGGCAGACATGTCTGAAGTATGCACAGCCAGATGAACCTGTGCAAATAGTAGGATAAGATGGACATTTTTAATAGAGTCTTAAAATTAAGGGTCCGTTAAGCTATAAAACCAAAAAAAATCCAACTTTTCACCTTCTGCTCATGCGCGAACAAACTAACCAATGGAAAACGTTTTTATAAGCACAACTAGGCATTGGGCTAATCATGCTTGGAAATCAATGTATTAGAATGTATTCGAAAATAGTCCCCAAAATGTGTTTCCTACTTGCATTTCATGCAAAAACAGCAAAAAACCTCCAGGGGTTAATTGGTGTAAACAGATTTTCTCTAGTTGACTCAGTCTCTAGTATCACTGTGTCACTATGACTGTCATTATATTTAAACATCAGGTTGACCACAATTTTATTAAAGTCTCATTGCCTATCCTGATCCTCATGGGTAAACATGTAAACCAACCAGTATGACATGCAACAGTGTAGACATCAATATCAAACCACTTAGTTCCACAGTTGGTGAAAAACCCAACAGCATGTTACTCTCAGCAGCACTGCTTGTGTAAGCTATGCTTTCATAACTGTCACTCCTGCTATCATGGGTTAAAATGATCTGCAGAAATCCTACAGGTCCTGCTCAAAGGATATGTTCATTGTCAAAATATATTTGGGTCAACCAAGAACTGTTCACAATAACAAATGTCTAATGTTAACTACATATATATATTCAATCAAGATGACAACTGAATATGGGTCTGTGTTAACATATGAAAATTTCATTCACAAGATTGTAATCATTAAACTAACACTACGGGTTACAACACAAAGTCTGCATCACAGCACTGATTTTGCAAAAACAAAATCACTTTAAAATTCATAATCAGTTTCTTCAATACATTCAACATGAAATTGAGACACTATTCCAATCATGCAAGGGGTTGTCCATAAAGGACGTCCACAGATAATGCAAATCCTTGTGTTCACTTATATAACTGATAAGGTGATTTCATGTTTTCAGAGATTTCGCTGTACTTTATTGATAAAACGTCAAGACTCCTGTGCTATAACAAACCCATGTGTTAACAACCATGTCCAAACCTCATGTCAGTTCCTGCTTATTTTCACTCTATACACTACGGTACATACTGGACAAGGTATAACCAATTGTACAACCCCAGTGGGAGGAGCTTTAGGTGTAGAGAACATAGCATTCAGAAATAAACAACAATAGCTGTGATTGGTGCATTATGTAAGAGTTGTACTTTCTGAATAGGCTTTTACAAAAGTTAAATTTTAATTCATATCTAGATCATATTTTTTTTATTTTTCAATTTTATTTTCAAATTGGTTGAAAATGTGTTTTGAATAGATAACTCTTACCCGTCTAGTTCCAGCATAGTTATCTCTCTTAAATGCAGTGGATACCTGGTTTTGTCCTTGTCAAATTGACAATCTAACATTGTTTTCTATGACAGTGTCTGACATGCATGCTGAGTTATGATATAAACTATATTTCACAAAACATTAGCATTGATGTCAATGGAAAAACAATTGGTACCGTGATACCACAAGCAGTAAAGGCAAAGGGAGGTGTACGAGACATAGTACCTGATATTCCACTTCCAACTCAGTTTCTGACTTAAATGGTTGATAGAAACACTCCTGCCTCCCAGCACCCACGTCTACCGTTAAATCTGTCTCCAATGCACTAATGTGCAAAACATAAAACAGTAAAAACATACAAATTACAATCGAGATCTGCAGTATCCGTCTCATCGTGTAACGTACGGGTAGGAAATGACGTTTAACCGGTGAAGGGAAACGAGCCATATCCGTGTAATATATATCCGTTCACTTAACAAACAGATAACTAAACCTAATGAATTTGAAAAATATCTCAGAAAAATATAAAGAAATGCTTGTTCATAATCACATTGAGAAAATAAACTCAATACGATGGAAATATATCCAGCAATATGACGTTGTATTAGTAAAATACAACGAAATTTGTTGACATCACAAAATTACCTTATCTATCTATCTATCTATCTATCTATCTATCTATCTATCTATCTATCTATCTATCTATCTATCTATCTATCTATCTATCTATCTCTGTCCGTCCGTCCGTCCATCCATCCATCCATCCATCCATCCATAGTATGAAATGAAATGTCTTTCGTCTACACTCTTACAAGCTGTACAATGCCTTTCTTCCGTGGCATTTGAAGAGATCATCTTTTCTATATTGACAGGTATGTTTTGCGCCACTTCATCGATTTGTTAAATTTCCTTGCAGATAATGGTATTGCATATGTATGACGCGATTTTCATTTATAGAAAAATCATATTCATAGAAATTAAACAAATTTATAACGCACTCAACTTAGATACAAAACATCGTTTTTGCTATTAATCTCCCTCACAAATAATTGAAGGTTAGTATGTGTCAGTTAATTTTTTTTAGTTTCGGTAGTAATGCCAATAAAAGCTACACCCGAGGTCCATTGATACGAACATATTTAATATTACGCCCACCATCTTAAAATAATGACCATTAGCGACATGTGAAAAGATAATGTGGAAAACACAGCAACTGATCAACACGCCGCCTTACTAATCAGCACTCAGTTCTACTGATCAACAGGCAACCTTAATGACCATCACCCACACCTGCTGACCAAAACACCGTATTTCTAAGCCAGGACCCTTATAGCAGCATCGAGTAAATCAAAATTTGACAACGGAGTTAGTAAACTTTTCCTGGTAGTCTCAGGCCGTTTCCGCTGTACCATGAATACGGAGTTCCTGGTAGTCTTAGACCCTTTCCTGCTACGGATCTTTTCTTTTTTTGTACCCGCTTCCAGTCGCCTTCTTTAAGTGCCATCCCAGCAGCGGTATTTACAGCTCCGAGAGCGGCAGCTTTCGCGACCGCGGGGGCGGCGGCGGCAATTTAGCGCTGGTAACGCAGCGAGAAGTGGAAATACACCACCTGATTTAATCATGTCTTTGATCGCGGCCGCAGAGAGTAACCTGAACACCTTTTTTATCTTTGCTGGCATCATTGAAATGCTAAATTTGACGAGCTGACAGTGATAGTTTATTTTGACAACCAGACATCTGATTGTGTTTTAACGATATCGTAGTTCCACATTTTTTTAGCTGAATCCTTAGGATTGGTTACATGAGCGTCGAAATATACGTCAACGACGAATTGTCTGGTTGAGTGAAGATGTTCCAGTGAAAAGTAATAATTCAGATATAGGGTTCTAAGATCTAATTGTGATATTTGTAGACCGGTATCTACATTTTGATTACGTGCATAAATGTCAGCAAACGATGATATGCACGTGCTATCTGATTTTGTCCGTAATTAAGTAAAATATTCAGAGATGGTTCCTGTTGACCGTTTATTCTTAACGAGACTTGGTTAACACCAATTGATCAAATATCATATGGCTGCGCGTTTGAGAATTTAATCTCGCAACATCCTGGAATGCAATAAATATGTGTCGAGGCGCAGAAACCCCCCTGTTTGATGTAACATGCCATGAGAAATCTCCATTAATGTCACTCTGCAGACTAGCTGTTGTTGTTGCTGTTGTTGTTAGCCATGACAGTAATGATTTACCACCTGCACTCATAAATGATAATAATTGTTGATTTGCGACGATCCATGGAGTCATTGATGGCATCCATGATGTGAGTTTTGTTATATTTACTTTATCAGCAGCGACTGGAGCTTCAGCAGGGCCTGCTTCTTCCCAGATAGCATCATTATCATCACCCTTTCGCACGAGGACAACTTTGTGTTTAGTTCCATAGATAACTTTTCTAACGTTTCTACAAAATCCAAATATATGAGACAGTGGAATCGCGCATAAAAATAATCTACGCGGTCTTTGCAGCCTTGTTACACGGGTTGCAAATCCTAGGTTGCAATTAGGATTATCACCTTTAATAACATCAAAGGCAGTAGCTGGTCTAGCATCATGTTCAACATCAACTGGTTGTGGATCAGACGCAGTAGCTACTGGTGTCCGTAATTTAATATATTTATTGTGATCAGCATTATCATTAATATCCTTAACGAGCATCATAGATGGTCCAGCCGATCTTGTATAATCAACTGAATATCTCGCTAGCCCCACTATTGTTATAGCGATATCAACATTATTCTGAATAGATTCAATCTCTTTATTATCAATAAAATATGTAGCGCTACTAAATAATAATACCATAATACCATTATTGACGAAACCAACTAGGAGATTTGCGTCCTATGGTGTATCAGCTGCAACATTTGTTACAAGTTCTCCTTCTACTTCAATAAATGCATAAGCGGGTAGAAAATATTTACTCGTATCATGAACCTCAAGTTTGATTCTTCCTCGTTCATTTGGTTGTATTGCGTTATAAGAATAAAATATTTATAGAATCATTTTTGAGCACTGGGGCATCCATATCCAATGCTGTGTCGGTTGAAGGTTTGAACATTCTATTATATATTTCTCGATATAAATCGCAATCTCGATGACTTTGTCAGGCCACTTACCGCTATCATATTTGCAGTAATATTTCCCTGAGCATCAAAGTCTTCATTTAATCGCTCTGCTATTTTTTGATCCACCTCGCTGTTTATTATATTTCTCCGTAGATGGTAGTTTTCCCGATGGTGTTTTTTTTCGTCGTCGAATCAGTGTGATTAGTTTTTCTTTATGCTTTACCGGCAACATCACCAACAGTGCTAATACCTTTATCACGAATAACATCAATAGCTTTCATCGATAATTGTTTTGCGATTGGTGCTATTTTGGGAGCCATCCTTGCAAATAACCCCTGGAAAACATCACCGAGACCATCTCCATAATATATTTTATAAACAGGCAATCGTGAATTTACAACGTAGGTCATGGTTGGATTATTGTGGTTGTAGTGTATGATCATCTTATTTAAATGCTATTTATCTAATGTGGTGACATTAGTCACTATGGTAACCACTGACTGTAAAACCGTCTGCGAGTTCATCGATAAATTCTCTATATACACCAATATCTATGATACCACCTTCAAATAGTCGTCGACAGATATCAGCGGCTTCATTAATTATTTCCGGTGAGTTGTTTCCAGCTCGTCTACCCAATATGAGAATTTCTAATCGTGCTATGTCGGAGAGAATATTATTAGGACAGGGAACACAACCACTACCGTGAGTTACACTCTGAGAAAATCCGCTTGCGAATTTTTCACCAGTTGGACCTTGTGCATCATTAGATTCTTCTTCAGGTCCAAATCCCAAACTTGCTAAAGTAACATCCTCATCTTTTATTCTTTCTTGTTCAGGTGAGAAAGATATTTGTTTTGAAGATTGTTGTCTTTTACTTTGCAATCTTCGCGGTTTTTGTTTTAGTTTTAGTTCTTCATATTGATTATATACTTTAATTACCACATCGAGATATCCCCTATACGATACCTTTTTTCTATCAATTCAACTTGTGTTAGTTTTGATTTTATAAAAATCATCAGCCTGCTGTTGTATACCTTTAATATATCCCTTATAATTTGGTTTCAACATTTTCCCTTTATTTTCATAAGTCGTAACAACAAGAGCAGGAAGTCCTTTTGGGTCACTTTTATCGATTACTGTTACAGCCTCCTCAGTAAATCTATCACGTAATTCTTCGATTATTTCTTCACCGGTTTCTTTCGGACCGGATTGAAGCCTTCCCGGTTGTGTTATTGCAGGAGGAAGATTTTGTAAAAGATCTGATGTTTGTTTAGTTTCTTTTGCTATTTTTTCAAGTTCAGGAAGAACACCTCTCTTTATTTCTTCTCCTTCTCTTCCATATATAACCTCTTTAGTCGTTGTAGTAACAGGTTTAAATAATTATTCAACACCTGTTGCAAATCAACTTGAGCTTCCTGGCGCGCTTGTAATTTTTGTCTGACGGAATCTCTCACAGAGATAAAACTCTTTATTTCCTCTAATTGTTTTCGAGCTAATCTCGCTATTAACGATTCTCCTACCATTATTGTTATATCATATGATTTAATTCAAAACAACTAGCAAAACCATGACATCAAAGGCAATTTCTGTTTTTGAAAACACTCGTATGTTTTCACAGTATTTTACTTCCGTGTTACGCGGTGAAAAAAACATAACATACCCAGTTGCATTATTATTACCTGGAAAGTATTTAAACTTCCTAGTAGTGTTTATTTTCAAACTTCCTGGTATATTTCGTTTTTAACGCCATGTCAGTGTGTTGTTGTGTTTAATAAGCTCTTTTAATGTTTTTATTCTGGAATTTATAGTTCGTTTAACCTCATATTGTCTACCGAGTTCAGCTCTAACTTATTTATTTACATCACTCTTGTATGCTAATGATTCGTTAACGGCTTGTTGTATTTTTTTAAATAAACGCATAATGGGATGGGAGTACGTATCTGTTATTTTGCGCGTTATCTTCGAGATCTTGAAAATCATTTAAAATCTGATTACTATCTAATTTATCTGATAATTGTATTTCTTGATTTTTTACATTTGTAATTGCGTTTATTATGTCATTTACATTTTCGTAATTCATTATATAATATATTTATATACCTAATATATTTTATGAGAACAAAAACTAAACAGTAGCTATGATGAGCGGTTATCATTCACTGGCTCCCTTTTATTGGCCTTTGTGTCTTTTTTATCGTCGTTTTTCTTTGATTTGACGATATGACTGTTTCTTTTTGGCCGACAGTTCTTTCTGAACCGCCTTGTGGAGTTACATTCAGTGTGACATAGAGCTGTTTGCATCCACGCTACTATTTATTTTCGGGGACGCCCCTAGACATATCTCCAGTGAATTTTCTAAGCGAAACGAAATGTTAGAATATTCAGAAGACTGTTTTATGTATTTCATGTACACCCACCCAAAGAATCGAATCACACCATCACGTATTTGACGTGATGGGAGGTGTATATGAAATACCTTTGGGCTGTCGACCCAAATTATATATAGAATAACACTCAGAACGGTACCGTCGACAATAATGACTGCCACGAGATTCGAACGCTGGGCCTCGGAACGAGATCCAACCGCGTAACCAATTACGCTTAATGCCCAAACCTAAAGGTATATAGAGACATACACCCGTAGCTGAAAACCGTATAATACTTCTCCTGTTATCGTCGCTGCTGTTATTTGGAATCTTAATGATGTTTCTAGCTCGGCTACATTTTGAATTGTTGCCCCATTATCACTGATTGCTAGTGCCCATTCATTTATTTTTTTTACGTCTTAGATTTGTCAATTTGTTTCCACGTAACACATTTGAAAAATGCTCTATTATTCGCTTGGCTACACAATTCAGCGATGACAGTTTCATAGGTTTCAATTTCTCAAAACTCGGTTTGTCATTTATCCGATAAATCAAATAAACAACCGCTGTTACAGGATAAGCTCTCTCTTAATACGGTTTGTCAATTCCAGTCAACAATCCTAGTTTGGCATCCTGACTCACGGTGACAGTCTTTTTATTTTTTTTTTAATACAGGGTCAGTTTTATCACGAATAATCCAACTACCTATCTCTGAACGGATAATGAATTTCACTCTAAAAAAATACTTTCGATGGTCAAGATGTGATATTATCGCTGGTGCTTTTTGGTCGTTCATGGTAGCATCAACACTATCAGCGATTCGAAATGTTAACCAACAATGAGATGTACCATCACGCTTAAATTCATAAAAGGCATTATGAATTTTACTGATTATGATTCTATCATTTATTAGACCCGTTTTTGGTGGATCTACGGAGACGCTATCGAGATTGAATTTAGCATTTTTCTAGGGTTTTTGGATAATCTATCAAACTCATTGATATAATACTTAAAACAAGTATTTAAATAAAGAATATCTATCTATCTATCTATCTATCTATCTATCTATCTATCTATCTATATATATATATATATATATATATATATATATATATATATATATATAATGAATCACTGTAAATGGATTATGATAGGATCAGTTACTGTTTGTAACAAATCATGTAAAAATGAATTCTGTGGATATCATTCACAGAGTGTGCGACGAGGGAGCTTAGGTACGTTACCCTGGATCCGATGTGGGGATGGGGTACGAGGTATGTCGCAGCTGTGTCTAAATTGTGGTGGTAAGCGATACAAGGTACTTAGACGCTATTATGATAAACGAATCAAAGACTCCAACAATAACACTGACAGCGTCAATGAAAAAGTAATAAGAACACCTCAAGACTATATTACTAGAATCTCAATAAGTAATAATTAAACCAAATAATTAATTAGACAAATAATATATATGTAAATAAATGAACCAAGAATTTCAACCACATCCCGTGATCATCGACTATGAAGTGTCTCGTGATGGTGTAGTCAGACACCGCAGACTGAAAAAGCCAGTAGGTGCTGTTGATAATCATGGATATTTTAGATTTACTGCTGGGGGAAAATATATTATTTGTCTAGATTTATATGTGAGTGTTTCCACGGATTGATCAAAGATGGTTTTGTGATTGACCATATTAATTGCATAAGAACTGATAATTATATAGTTAATCATCAAGCTATTACTCAGAGTGAGAATACCAAACGCGGACGAACTGAAAATGTACCCAAAAAACGCAAAATCTGTCAAATCTATAAATGTTGATAAGAGCGAAGAAAAAACATTTCAATCAATGACTGAAGCCAGCAAGTATTTTGATATTTGTATGCCTTCGGTACGAAAAGTAGCAAAAAATATTACTAAATCAGCACTTTCCAAGAGAACTGGAAACAGAATTCGGTTTGAATATTATATAGAATGAAATATTCTAACACCGAAGGAGATAATTCCTCCAGGGATGTGTATGTGTGTGTGTGTGATAGAGTTACTGTCCTTGGATGGTATTTTTCGATAAATATAAATAGACGTGATCTCTCGGTATGACTGAATTTTTCTCTATGTTGGTTTGACTAGAAAATCTACGATTTTTAACTACAAATAGATTCCTGTGGGTTATTTTAAAATTGTAGATCTTAAGCTTCGAGTATATATACTGTATATGTCTATACAACTATATATTAATTTCAAAATATATACATTTAGATTTGGGCATTTAGCGTTTTGGTTCCGCGGTTGGATCTCGTTCCGAGTCCCAGCGTTCGAATCTCGTGGCAGGCATTATTGTCGACGGTACCGTTCTGAGTGTTTTTCTATATAGTTGGCGGTGCTTGTGATTTTGCACCACCGGGAATTCGATTCTTGGTGTGGGTGTACATGACATATATAAAACAGTCTTCTGAATATTCTAACATTTCGTTTCGCTTAGAAAATTCACTGGAGATATGTCTATGAGCGCCCCCGAAAATAAATAGTAGCGTGGATGCAAACAGCTCTATGTCACACAAGGCAGTTCAGAAAGAACTGTCGGCAAAAAAAAAAAAACAGTTTTATCGTCAAATCAAAGAAAAACGACGATAACAAAGACACAAAGGCGAATAAAAGGGATGCAGTGAATGATAACCGATCATCATAGCTGCTGTTTATTTTTTTTGCACCGCGTAACACGGAAGTAAAATCACTGTGAAAACATACAAGTGTTTTCAAGAACAGAAATTGCCTTTATTGTCATGGTTTTGATAAAATTAAATCATATGATATAACAACCAACAAAACCACGACAACGAATCCGCGTCTGTGCTTGAAGCAGCAGTATTGTTTTGACATTTGGGGGGGGGGGGGTCGAAAAATCCTTAACGGACAAACGGAGCCTTAAAATCGTTAATCCTTAATTTGACAAACGGAGCCTTAAAATTATTTGCTTGAAATCTAACCCAATTAGAGATTTCCGATTCACTTCTTTGCTGCTAGTACCATTCGAGATCGCTAAAGGATGTCATTGTATCTGTTATGTTTGGTTTGGTAGACACATATATGAAAAACACTGGGTACCAGTAGTGTTATTACGGTATATGATTGATTATAAAATACTGATATCGCTGACTGTCTCCGAGGCAATTATATGATATCACACGCAGACTGAAATTTGGTTACCACAGCCCGATAGTCTTGATAGTATAATTAACGATTACAAAGAAAAATTTCCTTCCCTCGACGAAGAAATATTGTTAAAGCATCCAAAGAGATCTTTGAAGTCAGAAATAAACACGCAAAGGATATCGGTACAAGAATAATTGATAAATTCACCCAGGGTGGATCATATGATCACAAGCGACATTATTCACGATTAATTCTAGATGATGCTGAATTGTAAAGATGCTTACTTATCCGATGGAACAAAATTCGGTACAATTGTTACTTACGTAGATGGAGGTTGTCCCCAATACACACATCTAAGGGCGTCTATGCTGGCTTATGTTTCTATCAATTTGCTATCGATGATAAATAGATTTCCTGAATCTGCAGTTAGAGTCGCCACTGATTCATTTGATATAGATATCAAACATGAAGAAACAGTGGCTGAATTTACAAATTCTGACGAGTTTTTGGGATCATGGTTAAACGGATGTAGTGGGTCAGGAAAGACGACTCGTGTGATCGAATTATTTCGAGGAAAACCAAACACGATTGTTCTAACACCAACACACAGACTTGCAAGAGAGATGAAACAGTGCGGAGTTAATGCTTGCACTTATCACAGTTTCTTTCGATGGAAAGGTAACGCATGGACTCATGATCGAATGGGCGAGAAATATATTCCTGAAATTATTATTTGGGATGAGATATGCACAGTGTCGTTAGAGATATTAAAAAATGTTTCGGTTGTTACCGAAATATGCAGCTATGATAATGTCTGGCGATCATGGTCAACCACCACCATTTGTCGGTTTATCTCCACATAATTGACAAAAGAATTTTGTAGATTATTGTGAAGAAATTAAAACTGTTCATAGATCTCTTAATAATGAACTAAGTGAGTACAAGAAATTAATTAGATTAAAACCGGATAAAATCCAGTGAGAAATAGCGCGTTAAATAATTTCAGAAACCCCATTAAATGATTTTTGGGAAGCGTGGAGACCAAACTATTTGATAGTGGCAAGTAGAAAGATAGTCAGAGACACACTTCAGATGAAGTTATTTGAAACACACAAAGAAAAATTTGCAACACTTCCAGTGCCATTGTGTTATAGGCCCAAGCATACGCAAAGACATAATATCGAAGTTGATATTACAGGCCTGATTGAGAAGCAGATTCTCGTGTTAAATGATATTGTGTCGGTTGATATCAGTGTTGTCGAAGATGCATTGCGCATTGATACCTGTGTAGCTGTCGTTTGAGTATTGAAATATTTTTGTTATGTCATGTTGGTAAATGGCTCGTCAAGAGCTAGTGTTTAATGTATTTTACCCAGACAACGAACATTAAATTCATTTTTTTTGTCTTGTCTTCCGTTACTTCAGTTTGAACACATCCTAATTAACTTCAATGTTTATGTTTTATATCAACCTCAATGGTTTATTAATATTATTATTATTATTATTATTATTATTATTATTATTATTATTATTATTATTATTATTATTATTATTTACCTAAAGAAAATGTCTCTTTTTATGCAATATAAGCAATAATCTGCAATACGTCTGGTATAGAGTGCTTTATCCACTATTGACTGAGTTTATTATAAGCTTTATTCTTTGGAATCATAACCAATAATATTTACTTTGTAATAGAAAGCCTTTATATAAACGAGAAGGATTACATCAATTGTAACGCGCAGCATTTGGGTCACCGTTATTCTTGCAACTGTTAGAAACTATCCGTAGGATACTTAGTGCGAGAGATGTTTACGACGTTTACATCGGCTTTACTAAAGCATGATCTTTGTCAAGGGACGCATACATCTAAACACTGTTTATAATAACAGAGCGTTTAAATAATTAGGTTCAAGATTTAGGTCAATGCTACTATTGTTCATATACAGTTGATAAAACAACATAGACGATAACGAATTAAAAAATACAAATATTTACACAAAAATTTATAACATTTTCCATTTTCTTTTTAATGTAACTTCCATTGCTAAAAACATTTCTGCGGTGCAGTGTTTAAGCTGTTGACTGCTATTTTGCATATATTCATTCGCCAGCAAATTTCGTAAACTTAGTTCCACAGTAAAATTTAACACTCGTTTTTAGTCATCGTTTATTTCTAGGGTTTACTTTGTAATATTTCAGGAAAAATTATTTGTAATGTCAAAATATGATGTTACTCGGACTAACTCGTTTTGTCGAAATGTATATGCGCATAGATATATTTGACGTGTGGTCCCTGTGATGAGGCCGAACTATATGCCATGAATCCCAAATTTCTATTATGCAGGTGTGATGTTGGTATTTTTATTATTAGTGTTTTGAGAAGTTTCATTGGTACCTCTGTCGGTACTACGCGTAAAGTTAAAACTTGAAAATATTCATATTTTACTTAGCATATAAAATCATTTAATATGCTCGGTTGTTGCACTAGAATGTTTGTGAATTGGGACACTTGACCGATAATAGCAGCTTTTTCACTTTTTTTCACTTTTTTTTCTTCTTCTTAATTTGGAAATTAATCAAGATGTGATTTAAAACAAAAGTAACCGTTTTGATTTGCTCATACGGCAGATTTTCTGTATTATTGGTTAAGGTATGGACAAAGGGCACCGCATTGGTGATTTTGACAATGCGTCCGTCCCTAATCTTCTAAAAGTTGCAGAAGTTGGAGAAGCTGTTGACGAGTTTCCAAAGCAACAGTCAGAAATGGAAACTTCCAGTTATACCGATGCTTCGGCGGAAGCGGCAGATGATAATAGCGACGATAATTCAGATGACGAATCATTATCAAACACGGGAGAGCCTTTAAACTATGAATTACAACAAGGCTACAGAATTCTGAAGGAGTTGATGGCAGACTCCAATAAAGCTGTCAACTGGCCATTCTTAAACCCAGTTGATGGGGAAGCACTTGACAGTAAAGATTACTATGAAAGAATAAAAAATCCCATGTGGCTGAGAAAGAGTAAGTTTATTTTATTTTGTTAAAAATTTATGTATATTTTCTTTTCTTTCTCATTTTGAACATTTAAGAACATTTTACTATTTTGTTGAATTTGTATTTTCTAGTTTATTTTATATTTTTAATACATGAATTTGTTGGCTTACCGGATGTTCATTTGTAAACCATTGTTGAATTTACACATGTACATGAAGTCGGTTCCCATAATAACATTTTTAAAAATCTCAATTGCAATGAATAAATATCCAGCTTTTTTTGTATTTTCCTCCAGTACCTTGGAGCACCTTGCAGTGAAACTATCCAAAAATCTTCACTGCAAAAACACAGTGCTCTATATATATAGTATCCATTATACATGTCATGTGCATTTAAATAATATTTGATCATGTGCTTTTAAAGTTGGAAATTAATAAAATGCTACATTTAAAACAAGCACCCATCAGACTTAACTGTGTAATATGTATTGATCTGTCGATATTGAAAAGCATATTGAATAATAGGTAAAATACCTTGTTTCCTTCAGAGTTAAGGATAACATTTCTTGGCTTTTTTTTTACTTTTTCTTTTGTTGTTACTTTTCTGGTTCGTAACCAATGTTCCCTCTATGGTGCAGCCGCGCAGCTCATAAAAAAATGCTGTGCAGCTCATTAAAATATGCAGCACAGCAGTTTCAAAATTCCATGCACAAGTTTCTTTTTAATAGCAAATACATATGCTATGCAGCAGTTTAAAACAAATTTTGATCACATAGAGAAAATATTTGAGTTATGTTGTTCCCAGCCTAGCTGAGGGGTATGGAAAATTATTTTTTTTCAAATCCGATATATTTTCATAGACATTGACATTAGAATATTTTTTAATGAAAAGCACAATTGCACGCTTGGCAAATAATAATTGGAAAATGGCAAGTGTAAACCAAAGCATATTTGTCATGTTACTGCATTCTACAGATTTGTGAGAAGCAGAGTTTTATGGTTTATACATGGATGCACATTTGCCAGATTCACAGTAATTTCTAAAACAGATCACAGTAAAAGAAATTACAAGCCTTGGTTTATGTATTTAAATTCTACTGTCTCTTACCCAAATGTATTTAGAAAATTGCCCTTTTTTAAATGAAGAAGGGAAATTTCTCTCATAAAAATGTTCAGTTTTAGATTGGACCCTGGAATCGGCTAGGGACTTTTAACCAGTTTGATAAGAGGGACCATTTTTTTTAGCTGTATTTGTCTCTGGTACATGGCTTCCTTATCACTTAACAAGGCATTGAGGACCATCAGTCACCAAATTATATCAAATTATAACAACAGCGAAAACTTGCATGTTTGACCCCCAAGTGTTTGCTTTCAAATCTTAACACAGGACAGTGAGGATCAGATTTTAATCATATTGGAATTTTTATAACCGTGATTACTAGTGGGGAAATGAACACCACTGCCACATATCAATATGATTCTCTAAGAGCTGCCTATGATATGATACATGATTGTTACACATATAAAAAAAATGCTCTTTTGAAGGTCTGTCGGTGGCAGTATGTTGCCATTTTTTCATCTGAACGTATTGGGTATATTTCCACCAGGCAGATCATAGACAGACAATGACTTGTCATCAGTTCATATGCCATTTTCATTGTTGACAAGATAGGAAAATACTTCCAACAGACTATCTGTTAAATGTCATTGCTTTGTATTCAGCCTTTATGGTCATTTCAGAATTTTGCTGTTGAACAGGACTCATCCTGGTCACTATGCTCTGTTGTTGTTTTAAAGATTTTATTACTAATTTCATGCCATTACTTAAATTTGGAAGATTTACATTGTTATCATTAAAACTGAAGAATAAATTGTGCAAATTTCTTGTGCAAGGAAAATCTTAAATGGGGGTCGGAGAATCAGAACATCTTATCTGGGGGATCGGAGAATCAGAAAATCTTACCTGTGGGGATCGTAGAATCAGATGACTAACAGAAAGATCCTTCACATTGTACTTGTTGCAATGCAAAATAGCTGCTACAGTTACAGTCACTTGTTTCTGTAAAATAGTAAATTATTCACAATACTTACTCCCCTTCTAAGTTCTACAAAACTGACAAGGTGGCTATAATTCCTGGGGTTTAGAATCTGGACCTGTGCACATTCAATACATACTTTTTAGTAATTGTAATTATATCAATCTACAAGGAGACATTCCAAACCTATTCTACATTACAATGTATGTACACGATATATCATTTATTAGGCACTTCTTTGTGAAGTTTCCAAGTTGCTTTGTATCTGTTTTTGACAGAGTTTGAATGCCAGTACTACTGGTTATGTCATGCAGTGAACAATCTTGTTAATTTAATTTGGTGGTTATTTTTTTCCCCTTGGATATGCATAAACAATAACCACCAGTCAGAACTGCATGTAACATATTTCACTGCATGATATACTGAAGTGTAGCTGTTAAATTCAATCCAAGTAGACAAGCCATGAAGCAACAGATACATTTAGGATAAAAGTGGTTATTAAATTATCAATAAAGTTCCTAAATCATACATAGATAATAAATCCAGAATGTCTTCCTTCAGTTATATATTATTGGTGGCTCAAAATGTAGATCTATGTGATAGATAATGGTATGGAATTCAGGGAGGCAGAATTTGAACCAGTTGAGTTAGTCATTTTGTGTTACTTTGTAGAAGGTTAGTGGGTATATCAACAGTTATTATTTTTCACTGACATACATGAGCACATCTATGTGCTTTCTTCAGTTTTCTTCAATAATTGCTCAATTTAAAGAAACCGCTCCGAGGTCCTAGTGGTTAGAGTGTCTTCCTCGGATGCAGGATGTCATAAGTTCAATCCATGGCTGAGTCATGCCAAAGACATAAAAAAACTGGTACTAACAGCTGCTTCGCTTGGCACTCAGAGGTTAGTGTTAGGATTGGTTGTTCTGGTATCAGGATAATGTGACTGGGTGGGACATCATGTTCCATGTATGTGGCATGATGCCCCAGTGCTAGACAACACTATAAACTGTCACACTTCAAACATCGTAGAGATATGACTTAAAAATTGTTAAAGCTCCATTAAATATCCAAATCACAGACATGACTTAAAGAATAAAAATGCAAAGGACTAATAATAATTATTCACAGTAACTGAAGTTTAATGTAACTTGCATAGGGTAAGTATAGTTTTGTGTTGATTCTTTACCTCATATATCAGTATTGGTATGAAAAGTATAAATATACCAATTAATCCTTTAACCCATGCCATTACATCAAAGTGGCATTGTATGTTGTGGAAGGTTAAGGTTTTATTAAACTTTTACAGATACATGTACTATTTTTAAGTTAATTTATAAACAAGTCCACCATTTTCAGCTTTTGATATTTAAAATGTACATAATTTACTTAACACTTATAGTGATTGCTGTCAGGTAAATTGGTTGAAATATCTAAAAACAATCTTAGAAAGGAAAAGATCATAATATTAGAGAACTTATCCCCGCCCCCCCCCCCCCTTGCAAGATGTATGCTTTTGCACTGGTTTTTAAAAAAGGGTTGGAAGGCACATATGTTTAATGTGATTCTTTTTTTTAAATTTGGAGGGAAAAGTGCTGGGGTCAGCAACGAGAAACAGCATTAATCCGCTAACTGAAAACTTTTTTTTGGCCTTACCATTGTTGTATCAAATAATTAATGTTCTAAAGTAAAATTATTAATTTTAACATTATTTAATGTGTTTAATAACAGACTTGTTATTTTTTACAATTAAGTTTTCATTTAATATGTGTTTGAAATAATATCCTTTTGGAAACTACCTGTAAAAAGCTTCAACAAGGCTTAATGCTGAATGTGAGCAGAGGGACTTTTAAAGAAAATGATTACTTGAGTTTGTAATATTTTAACTAAGAAATACATATGCCTTAAATTAATTGCTTTCTGTGTGATATTTCATGCAAACAAATGTCATCTTTGAGAGAAAACATTTGCTAACATTATATACTAGGGAAATCTAATACATTTTGCTGGAGACATGTATGTGAGCATTCTACAGTACCAGCCAAATGCAACCATTAATTAACACATTAACCCCTAGCGACGAGTTTACGGGGCACGAGGTAGTAGCCTACTTCCAAGGACTGTAGCATCAAGGTCATGCATGATACACTAAAGTGGGTGGTTTTATAGAAAGGTAGACAGATTTAGCTCTACAATGATGCCAAATAATCTGGATATTTTAGTTGCACTACAAAATACAGAGGGAAAATCCTAAGTTTTTTATCCTTTCTTTTTAAATCCAAAATACTCCCATGGTTGGAATCCGATTTTGTGTCCAGATTTTAGACTTTATGGTCTCAGATCTATGGCAGACCGGTCTGAAGTGCACACAGACAGGTGAACCTGTGCAAAAAGCAGGATAAGGTGGGCATTTTGAATAAAGAGTCTTCTCCATACGAAAATTATGGGTCTGTTTTAAGCAAACAAAAAAAAGGAGTCCAACTTTTCACCTTCTGCTAATGCGCTAGCAAACTAACCAATGAAAAACATTTTCGTTAGCACAAGTAGCCATTTGTCTAATGGAATATTGCTTGGAAATCGGTGTATTAGAATGTATTCAGAAATAGTTCCCAAAATGTCTTTCCTACTTCATGCGAAAACGGCAAAAACCTCCAGGGGTTAATGTGTTAAATAACCAAGAAAACACCTGGTGGCTATGAAAAATAACACTTGGTACTTATTCATTTCACCAAACTGAAAATGCAATTTTAAAAATATTGTGACACTATCAAAAGCGTTATTTGAATGGAAAAAACAAGTTCTATTTTACAAGCTAATTGCTTTGTATTTTAACTGAAGGTCATACTTTTCTTGTATGATTATGGATTTCATGAGGCTGTTTGCTTGTGTCTAAAAATACAGCTGATGTGTTAATTTGGAATCAGTATTTGGAAGCTGACATTACTACAGCTAAACCCAGGTCATTAGCAATATCCTAAAGAGTTTATTGTGAAAGCTTTGTATATGCAATAAGCTGAGTTACTGTCATTCATGTTTGGGTTTTATATTCACCATGTTTACTCTAGATAAATTGAAGCCCAAAAGATAAATAATCTTATCCTTATATCCAAATCGTCTGGAAAAATTATTAAAAACAGATATGGACCTTTCAAATTGCTCCATTACTTGGTGTTTAATTACATCTGTTTTCATTATAAATGGAGTTTACATGTATTGTGTCAACTCTATTGCCATAAACTTAGTATCTAATCACTACATAAAATGTCTGCAGACTTGATGTCACAACAAGAATTCAATAACTGGGAATGACTACAAAAGAGAAATGAAATTTGATTGCTCAGTCCTCTTCTTATATACACCTTATATTAAGACCATTTTTATTTCATAACATATCCCCATGTAACAGATCATACTACTCAATATTCCTGTCATTTGTAAATTCTTAATATGCCTGAAACAGACTCTTAGTCACATAGGCAAAATCTAACAAAAGATAATCACTACAATTTACAGCCATGAATAATAATTATAAAATTTAGTACCAGAAGTTACAAAAATATAGATATAGCTGTATACATAACAGTATACAGAGGTCTCGGAATGATTTTAAAACTATGAGTCCAGGACTCCCATTTTGGTAAAAATAGGAGACCCACCAGCAGAAGTTGCAGTCCCCTCCCCAAAAACTTTGCAAATTAGAAGAACTGTTGGTTGCTAATGAGTTTAATTTCTACATTCTTTATAGCAACAACATATCTCGTTTGTCCATCAGAGTGAGACTAAATTTTGTCAGTCCAAAGAATGTTTTATTCCAAGCACTAAGCTAGGCATCACACACTTTCTTACACTTAGCTACCTTCCCATCCTAAATATAAGTTACTTGAGTAATCTTCTGAATCTCATTACAGTCTTTGTCAGTTTGCCGTTGAACCCCAAAATACTTGTCCAACTTTGCGAATGGCATTTTGTCTAAGTCTCAACATGTCTTGACTCAGAGGTCATGTGCAATGATTATTCTGCTATGCTCAGAAACTAACACAATAATAAAATATAAATATCTTTATTTGATATACATGTACATAGCTGGGTCTTTCTGACTTTGAATTCAATCACAGTAAACATCAATACATTGTCCCACCCAGCCGCCTGTCAAAGCCTCGGAACCTGCTGCCCAGCTATTGCATCATGTTCTTTTGATGTACTCTTATAATGGCAACATGTAAATCAATCAGTCTTTCAGCCACTAAATTCTATCATTGTAAATATCAGTACAGCTAATTAATCAACACATCTTCCCACTAAGCTGGTGGCTGAAGCAGGACGGGCATGTCTTTGAATTGCCGCCCACCATTTACATGCGTATGGAGGACTTCCGCCTAATTGATTTTCGGCATCCAAAATAAAACATTGGCATTCACATACGAGTGACTAAGAGTTTCCGAGATCTCCGAGTATATTTTGAAATCATGGGTTGTTTTACACTGTTTTTATTGAGCCCACATTATTGGAAAATGAGATGCATTAGTAATCTTGCCACCAGCATTATCATTATTGTTAATCAGTTTGTAAAGATTTTGGTTGAAACTTTCATTTGCATGTATTTACTAAACCCCATGAATCAGGATGAAGCAAAGATAGTTCAATGTATGGTACACTCACTGGGCTCTTTTGACCTTCAAGTCAAAGTTACAGTACTGGAGAAATGTTTAGGTTTTAGTTAAAGTCTTGTCATTTGCTCATATTTCCTCAGTTATCCCATAATGGATTTTGGTCATGCTTTGGTTTAATTATTGTTAATGTAGTTTATTCTGTGACACACTCATTTGCCCAGTTGACCTTCTTGTCAAGATTACAGTCATATAAATGTGATTAGACAGTTTTATCTTAATATTTTTTTCTGATTTTCGTAAATAAAGTGCAAATTTATAAATGTTGCCTAAAATGGACCATTGCTATATTGGTGAACTTGCAATATAATTTAACTTTCACTAATTTAATCTTTGACAAGCAGAACTATGTGCATTGCTTACTTATGTATAGAACTACTAACCCTGTCAGGAAATTCAAGGGTGGATATAGGTTACACTACTAATTGTATGGAAAAATGGAAATCAGTCTGGAAATGGGCAAAGTAAAACAGACTATATATGGTTTAACTGGCCAGGATTGGTTGATAATGAAAGATTGATTTTAGTAAAAAGAATCTTTTGAGAGCTTATTTAAAAAAATATATAGAGACATTGTTTAATTGATGGAATTTCAATCCCATAACTGTCTTGAGTTTTGAACATTCACTACAGAAATTAGCACCTGACTCTTTGGTGCAGAATGCATGTAAAGTCCAGACAATGTGGCTCATATCCTTTTCTTTACACAGAAGCTGTAATCAAGGATGCATCTATAATGATAAATACGGGTTTGTAATATCATGATGTTTGCATAGGCCAACAATGACAACTTAATTAGTACCATGAGTCCTTCATGGATTATGTTCATGCTATTGTTGAATTATTATTAAGGTAGAATATTCTTTCTGAAGTTCAATTTCTCAGCCTTTTGATATTGGGTTCAAGGTCACCGCATGTCTTAAAAGCAATGGTTTAATTGTAGGCAATGGATTGCAGGTGCGGGTGTTCTTGCTTAAATGTTACAGCGATGTGATACTGGTACTTGCTTACTTAAGATTACTGAACAGATCCTGAGCTTTTCATCTGGTACAATGTGTTTGATTGCAGTATCCATAAACCAAAATTGGGATTTCATTGACAGCTATGTAGTATCTTCCAATTATATTTCAGGATTTGTTTAACTCAATTGGCTGTTAATACCATGGAAAATGTGTTCCACTGGATCTAGAAACAGAGTTTGGTATTCAGCGGTGAAAGTTATGTTATATATTTGTAAATGGGGAAGAGTTTTGCTGCTTAGATAAATTAAATCACATACTAATCACAGTAATCAGCCTAGCTAATCCAGTCCTGCAGCATGTGCACAGGATTGTGATATAGTTGGCCTAAGTTTTGATCTTGAAGTAAGATTTTCTTTAGTTTGCATACAGATTTTTTTGTTATCTAAACATAAATGGGAAAGAAGTGAACTTGAGCCATTACAAATATCAACATTTTTTTGGCTCTCGCTTAACTGCATCTGCATTTGAAACCTACATTTACTCCTAGAACAAAATATGATCTTCCAGTGTCATTTGATCTTGATTGTGTTCAGGTTACAAGGAAAGGTCATATTACCCATAAAATGTGACCTTAGACTTTTTATCTTTCCTCCTCCATGGATAGCATCTGACCCCATTGTTGTCATCTACACATCCTCTTAAACACACCAAACATGATAACTCTCCCTCTGTCATTAGATAAAGTTAAAGTTACATATGTAGGGAAAACAGTGTCAAATGGATGCAATGACAGGTAAATGCACTTATGACATGAGCTGTTGCAGATATAATAAATGCAATTTCTGCTTGAGGCAATACCAATTTTGATAGCTTGCTATTAAAATTCCAAAACTTCATGTTACTTGTTATGTCCCAGTACCACTAGCACACACAACCCCACACTCTCACAAGGATCATAACTGTTACATATTTTGTCTTACAGCATCTGTATGAACTACATGTACCTATTTAAAATATATGACTGGACCAATTCGTTTGACACCCTTTCTATCCACCAAACCAATTATTGTAAAAATGATATGTAAGTAATGTTTACAGACCTCAAAATGCTTGTCAGTTAGTAATTTCAGTTATCAACTGCCGACAGTATTGGTGATTAGTATTATCCTAACATGGTTTCTGCTTGTCTAGAAAAATCATAATTTACGCTTTTTAGTTGATAAGTGCAGGCATAGGAAGTTTTCTATTTGTTCTCTTGTTTAAGTTTTATTTCTTGTAAAGATTTTTCTATTTAAAGTATACCAAAAGTCAATAAGTGCATCTTAGATGTCTTATACTAAATTTTGTTACCAATGCCAGTAATGCATTTTAATCCTTCCTAATGTTTCATGTTTCAGTGGAGAGTAAATTTCAAAACAAGGAGTATGCTAGTATCACTGAGTTCGTCATAGACTTTCGGCTGATGTTGGAGAACTGTTATAGGTACAATGGCCCGGACCACTACATATCCAGAAGAGGGCAAAAGTTTGAGACTATGCTGGAACAAAAACTGGCTCTTCTTTCTAGGTATGAGTTTTCTGACCTTTTCATTGCTCTCAACCAGTATTTGCCTGTCTGTCTGTAAACCCTCAATCCATTTATGCGTATTGCTAAGACCATATGATCCACCTTATGTATATATGTGCATCTTTGTACATGTACATACATTAAATAAACCAGGTTTAATTGTAATCATGTCATCGATTACTAAAAAGCAGACTGATAATACGCTTTGCTTAGAGTGGTTTGCAAGATATCTATGAAGGTTTCTTCTGATAAAACTTGAACTTGTCTTGATGAATCCTGAATTGTTCCTTTTTATTTTTGTTGTCTGTAGTGAGTGAAATGCTGGACCATGTCAGATTTCAGAATGTCTTTCAAGTGGAATTAATTGATATTCACTAAAACAGCAAGTTGCTGATTCCCAGCAACACTTAAATATTGACATTGGACTGTATTACATTACATTATTTTTTTATTCAGTATCGCATGCAAATTTACAGACTTTAATTTCCATGTAGCGTGCCTCTACCCATGCCGTTTTGCGATGGTGCCACATATTTTAATGCTAATACAATATATGTGAAACATAGACTTCAATATATATACAACAGTGTATAATTATGTTGATATGTTATTAATTACTTCATTTGTCTGTCTGTTTGCCTAATGCTTTTCTATATGAATGTTATTGATCTTCATATCCTTGCTACATGCCTCTACCCAATGCCTTTTTGCGATGGTGCCACATTTTTCGATGCAAATAGATTTCAAGCATAGACTCTAAGCTATACAAAAGTATATATTAATGTGTAGGTATCTTATTAAGTACGTCATCATTTGTCCGTCCATGTGCCTAATGCATTCATACACAAACATTATTTGTCAAGGCAGAAAAGTCATACAATCATAAACAACCACCGATTTGGACAAATTTGATATCCAGTGATAAGTTTCTCATTGCTCTAAAGCTATCTGTGCCAATAGAAATTTTTACAAATGCAAAATAAAAAAGTTTGTATTGTTTATTCAGTATTGCTTGCGAATTTACCGATTGTCATATAATAATAATAATGAGGACTTTGTATAACGCCTAATCGTTAGAAGCTCTAAGCGCTTTACAACATCTAATGATATGACTACAAAAAGCAAAACAAACATGTGGCAACAAGGAAACTGAATGGGTCAAAAGAAAGAAACCAGGAAAACTCGACTACATCAGAATCTAACAACCTTGTTAAAAAAAATTGTGATTATGGAAAGAAATTAAAATGTTTTGGTTTATTTCAAAGCTACCTGCATCTACCCATGCCATTTTCTGATGGTACCATGTATTTCAATACTATAGATATGAAGTATAACATTCAAGCTATTCAACGTTCTCTAATATGTTTAGGTATGATATTAAACACATCTTCATTTGTATGACTGTGTGCCTAATGCTACCTATTCAAACATTTTCCATATAGGCAAAAAGTCATACCAATCATATACAATCACCAATATTGACAAATTTGATATAAATTGATATGGTTCTCATGACTCTAAATCAAGCTATGCCAATAGAAATGTGTAAAAATGCAAAGTAAAATATTTGGTATCTTTAGCACAATGTTGCTTAGAGTTAGCGGCTTTACCGATCTACTTATCCATGCTATGTGCCTCTACCATTTTATGATGGTGTCATATATTTGATGCTAGTACTATAGATTTGAAACTTAGAACTAAAGCTATTCAACAGTATATAATATGTGTATGTATCTTATTAAATATGTCTTCAATTGTCCATCCGTGCATGTAATTCCTTCCTATGCAAATATTTTCTGTATAAACAAATAGGTCATACTGATCATAAAAAGCTGCCGACTTTGACAAATTTGTATGTTTCTTATCAGCTTAGATCAATTGATGCCAATACAAATGTGTGAAAATACAAAATAAAACAGTTGGTATTTTTAAAACTCAATAACGCTAAGGGTTAGCAACTTTACCAATCAACATATCCATGCCATTTTGTGAAGGCACCACATATTTTGATGCTAATACTATATATTTCAAGCATAGAATTCAAGCTATCCAACAGAATATACTATGTGCATGTATCCTATTAACCCTTTGAACCCTAATCTCCCCCATATTTCGGCACCCTAACCCGAGCCTCCCCGGCAAATTTTGACAATTTTATAGCGAATCTAGCAAATAACATAACACCGGCCTGTCGGGTTATGACGGTAGATAGCGAGGCCGGTATACCGGCCTTTCAGGTATATACACTATTAAAACAGGCCGGTAAACCGGCCTGTCGGGTTCAAAGGGTTAAATAACGTCTTCATTTGTCTGTCTGTGCACCTAATGCTTTCCTGTACAAACGTTTATTTTTGTATAGGCAAATAAGTTATATCAGTCTTATACAGTGTTCATAGAGAATTCTGAATGATAAATTCAAAGACTTTTCCCAAACTTTTAAAGACTACAAACATACATTTCCATGACCTTTTTTTTGCTTATTTTTTTTTTTCTTGTGAGAAAACAACGAATGCAGAATATTATATTATTGAATGATGAAATTCAAATGCTCGTAAAATAATGAACAGGTTATCAAGAAAAGAAACCAGGAAAACTTGACTACATCAGAATCAACCTTGGTAAATTTTGATTGTAATTATGGAAAGAAATTAAATTGTTTTATTTCAATTTTCAAAGACTTTTATAGATCTCAGGGTCATCTTCTTGATTTTTCCAAACTATCATGGCTTTGAAAATGCACCTCATTTTTCCCAAACTGACAAAGACATTCAAAGACCGTAGGAACCCTGTTATACAAGAACTGATTATGACAAATTTGATATCAATTTATATGTTCCTCATCACTCTAGATCGATATATGCCAATATAAAAGTGTCAAACTGCAAAATAAAATGTTGGAATATTTTACTCAGTATTGCTTATGGTTAGTGACTAGCTTGTTAATGCATCCATAACTGGAGTATTGTTAACTGGAAATAAGGATTGTAAATTCACGCTCATGGTTTCTGATTTCAATGTATCAAAGAGCTATTAAAAGGAGCCTATTGTCAGGGGCGGTAACAACCCTTATTAAACAGGCCTTTTACCAAGGTAATATTGTCGACTTAAGCAGATGTTGAGATAATTGTGTGGGGGTCTACAAAAATTTTCACATATACATGTAGTGAACTAAATTAGAAATTACCTGTCGTCATTAAGCAGGATTACAAGAATCCATAATGCATAAAGTACTGTAATGTTTGTGAAAAATCTATGACTTTGTGTATCTGTTAGAAAATTTATATATCATTCACATCCAGTTAGAAAACACAAATAATTCATATGTAAAAATAAGTTAGTCTTTGCTTGAGCTATCTACCGTAACATTGTCAATAAACACGTGTCACTAAATATATTCATTGTTGCCAGTAGCACATGGCTTCATAGTTGTTTACATACTACATGTACATCATCTTCACTAACCAAGGTTCTGATAACTTTTATCTACACCATGGTGGTATATTTGTGCTTTGTCCTAGCAATATCTATTGTATTTCATGTGTTGCCTCCCTTAGTATGTAATGCCAACTAACCAGTGGCATGGTGCATTGTAGATCAGTTGAAATATAGGTGGCAATTAACCAAATTAGGATATTTTGTAAGTTTAACATTGGAAGTATGACTATGTACAAGAGCAAAGCCAATACAGGTGTATTTGAGTGAAAGTTATTTGTGCAAACATGGACCATCACTGAAAAAAATTGCTTATTTATCATTCCATTCAAGTTTTGTGCTCACCTTGTCTTGATCACATATGATCAAATTTGAACAACTTAATTTTGATTAAATGCAGTGGCTTGCCAACACATTTAATGAAATTCACTGACCCAAAGCACAGAAATATCTGCTCAATATGCCATGGTATAAATAGGGTTATTGGAACCTTGGCTAGTGAAGATGCATATACATGGCATAGAATTTATTCACCTGGAGACATCTATCATCTTGCTTAGGCTACCAAGGGGATAAAGCTGTTAATGGGGAAATGAAAACATATCAACAAATTAAGAAATTTAAGAAACATCTTTGCGACCAGATATCAATGGTTTCAAAAGGTTTAGAATTTAATTTGCTTTTTATAATCACCTTTGGTAATGCTTGTAAGCATTTTCCTGCAAAGCAGAAACTTTCATGGCACAATAAAAATGTTCCAGTCACTTTGAAAATACAATAATCAATCAGATTCCATTGCTTTTTATTTAAGTTTGTTGATGACTTTGATGAAAGGTGATTTCTTGTTATTGAGGATTGTAGTAGGCTTGTTTTAATGAAGGGTGCACATGTTTTTGAAGTCACCACTAAATGCAAGATTTTTAGGACCAAATAAATGTCAGTTTGTTGTTGTTGTACGGTTTAACACTATTTTCAGCACAAGATAGGCATACATGGCGAGTAACCACTCTGGTGGCACAGTAGTTAGAGCGTTCACTGCAGAAGCAGGAGGCTGTGGGTTCGATCCCCAGCTGAGTCATACCAAAGACTTACAAAAATGGTACTAACAGCTGCCTTGCTTGACACTCAGCATTAAGAGATTAGTGTTAGGACTGGTCAGCCTGGTGTCAACATAATGTGACTTTGTGGGACATCATGCTACATGTCTGCAGCATGATGCCCCAGTACTAGACATTACTATAAACTGCCTCACTGCAGACATCATAGCGATATGACTAAAATATTGTTAAAGCTATGTTAAAAATCCTAATCAAACAAACAAAGTATACATGGCGGCCAGTACATTGTATAAATGGTGGAGGAAGAACCTGGAAAACCCAGAAAGAATTACCAACCCACAAGAAACTAATGGCAAACTTTCTCACATAGCCACATTGGTCAAACCTGAGACTTGAACACGTGCAATAAGAGGTGTGGATGGCAATGGTCCATCACAGTGAGTGCTTTAGACCACTCAGCCACTAGGGGCCCTGCCCATTTGTTATGTATCAGTTACATCAAACAATTGTAGAACATTGATTGAGACTGATTTTGTTGTCTTTTTTATGCTTAGCATTTATACAGAAAAATAACTGCTTCTTTGTAGTTTCAGCAAAACTATATTTTTGGGGTACAATTTTTTATAAACAATAACAAATATATGGTCATTTGGTTGATTGTAGCTGTTACTTTTTCTGCCATCAGAGGTTGATCGATTATATTTAATCTGGTAGCATGACTATCGCTGTGTATCACAGCATACACTGCTCAGGCCAGGTGCCTGCATAAGTGGATTATGATGTTAAAATATCTCTTAAGATGCATTTCTCAATATGAACAAAGAATTTGTTTATGTAATAACAAATAGATTCCAGTGCATTGTATATTCAAGTTTGCAGCTTCCTTTCATTGTACCTTTTAATTTTTCAACCCTAAACCCAAGATTGCATATACAAGTTTAAACAACCGAGAAACATTGCCAAAAAAATCACTAGATTTCATATTTGTCACCAATAAGTAAAGTGAGAAAGCTTGCCAGTAGCTTCTTGTGGGTCGGTGGTTCTTTCCGGGAGTTTTACCAGGTTCTTCCTCCACCAATAATACTGGCCGCCATGTATAGCCTATTGAGTGCTAAAAAAATGGCGTTAAACCATACAACAACAACCAATAAGTAAAAACAATTGCAATTTGTGACATTGGCTAAGCCCAGGTCCATTCATGGTATGCAGGAATGATTTGAATGTCGACTCATGGTTGTCATGTAGTTTATTTAAGATTTACTATTATTCAAAGGTTGCTATAATTTTCAGCAAATTGTCACATTTAAACTTTGAAATTAATATTTTGACAGAGACTGTGAAGCTAGATGTCAAATCTCAAGTCACCAGAATGTTTTACATTAAAGATAGCTTCTGTATTCCATGTATTTATTTGTTTGGTGATTGTGCAGCAAATTTACATATTTTTTACATTCCTGATGTGTTTATCATTTAACTATCACATTTAAATTATTCTTAACTTATTTTTTTTCTTCAGAGAGCTGCGAGCCAAAACAAGTATAGCAGCCACATCTGGTCATATGGAAGAGGATGTGAACATGGGTTTGTTTGAACTACTTTTTCTGTATGGGCAGTAACTTCTTTATTTCTGATAAAATGGAAGAGAATCATTATTTTTGTAAATGATGTAGAATTCAAAAACGATTCATGAGTCATTTTTTATACAAGTTGCATGAAATTATACCAGTATAGCAGAACCTGCCTTGACAATCATTGTGGTATCAATTGTGCATACATTAATGTGGTTTTCTTGCAGTCCATATGTGGAGAGGGGTGGTGTTATAGAAATTTTGCTTTATTGCACAAAAATCATTTGACAGAGACAAATGAAATTTCTATTCATTTGGTGTACATATTTATATACATTTGTAGATCATCATTTAACACCAATTGAATGATTAAGAGATTTTATAAAGTGTTTCTGACATGGATTTAGACTTTTTGGTGAAACTTTTTAGTATGATATGCAGAAAGTGTTTAAAGAGGTTCAGTATGCTTGTTCATGTAGATATGTATACAACTTGATTAAATTGTGTACTGTTTAACTGATTTTTGCAAGCTTTGTTTGGGTACTATGTAATGTAGTAAGCTGAGAATTATTGAATTTAAACCACATTTAATATATAGCTTTACACTGAAATGGCCTTGAAAGAGTTTGATTTCCAGCCACTTTTGTCATAAGTGGAAGAGTTATGGCCCTTTGTTGCATGTTCTTCTGGCTTTGTTTCTAGTTTAATGTTGCCAACATTTTTGGGATTTGTTCCAGATTTTGTGCTTAGATATATGTTCATGAGATCATGAAAGGATGTGATTTTTTTAGGATTTTATATGAGCTTTTACAGGAGTTACTGCCATAACTTTGCTCTAAGTATCATATTGTACCAAGGTTTGCTGGATTTCAACCAAATTTGGCATGTAGGTTTTATTGGAATCATTTTTTCCAGGATTTCATCACATCATTTACAGGAGTTATACCCCGATAATGCCGATACTTTTCTGAATTTTCTTTCTGTGGCATAACTTTTTAAACAGTGGATTACATCCAAAGTAGACATATGTCTTTATGTTGATTTGACTTGATATCAATTTCCAATATTTCACCACATTAACAGGATTTATGCCACCTGCTTGCCCAGCTTACCATCATCCTAACTTTCCTTATGAATGATTCTTGGAATTCATGGTCACTAAATGCCCCTTCTCTTAACTTTGTTTCCCAACACAAATTAATCAGTTTAAGGCCAAGCATAGCAGGACCTTCCTTGAAAATATTTTTCTTTGCGCCATGAAATTTGCCAAATTTAAAAATTTGGAGCCTCTTTTCAGCCATTGGAGCCATTTTATGCCATGATGTAGAGACTTTTAAATATATGCATAATATAATATAGGCTCTTTTTGTAATCAATATGAACATGACAGTAAAACAGTTATTACAAATTTTTATTACATTTCAGATCACAAGAATAATTATTTATAAATATAACAATGCTATTATATAATGAAGTTCACATCACAAATAAGTAAATAATACCTTGAACAATAAGCAGTCCCAAGTATGTCTCACACTCACAGTTTGCAAAAAACATAAATTAACAACACTAGCAAATGACAATCTTTTTTGCCAACCTGTTCAACAATAGACTATATGCCCCGGTCATTCCTTAATTCCTACAAATCACATTTATTTGCTTCTCACAACCATATTACAGTTTGCAGTTAGTTACAGTCATGTTTGAATAATTTCTCTTTCATCATCTACTAACATGATCCACAGACTGCCGCAGATAGTAAAAATGGGTATTAACACATTAAGCCCTGGAGGCTTTTGCTGTTTTCGCATGAAGTACGATTAGGAAACACATTTGGGGACTATTTCTGAATACATCCTAATACATCGACTTCCAAACAATATTCCATTAGACAAATGGCTAGTTGTGCTAAACAAAATGTTTTCATTGGTTAGTTTGCTGGCGCAAGAAGAGAAGGTGAAAATTTTGACTTTTTTTTTCTTTTGTTTTTTTGTTGCTTAACAGACCCATAATTTTTATATGGAGAAGACTCTTTATTCAAAATGTTGACCTTATCCTACTTTTTGCACAGGATCACCTGCTGTCTCTGTGCGCTTCAGACCAGTTTGCCGTAGATCTGAGGCCATAAAGTCTAAAATCTGGACACAAATTAGGATTCCAACCATGGGCGAATTTTTGGTGGAAAACAAATGGGTCCAAAAACTTATGTTTTTCCATCTGTATTTTGTATTGCAACTAAAATTTCCAGATTATATGGTTACCATATCATTGTAGAGCTGAATCTGCATACCTTTCTATAATACCACCCACTTTAGCACATCATGCATGACCTTGATGCTACAGACCGTGGAAGTAGGCTGCTACCTCATGCCCCGTAAAATCGTCGCTAGGAGTTAATGTGTTAAGTGGCCAGAATGCTTATATCAATGAAAAATTTAAAAAATAACTTTATAAAATGTTGTCACCAGCAACTTTTGCCAGTCAGTAAAAAATAGCACCACTTACAAAATTCTTTCGTATCTGGCAATAAATGTGAAGCATAGCAGATCCCCTGCATGGCATATTTTACAGGATTGGAGCCTTTAGCAATGCACACATTGCTAATAATTCTAGTATGCAGATTTTCTAAACTTATCTGCAGTGGAGCAAGTTTGAGGGCACATGTTTCACTGTGGCAAACAGATCTAGTTTTATATCTGCACCTTGTTTATACATACACCTTTATATAACAAGCACAACCATGTTGGCTAAGCATTTTTAAGCCTAAGAGTGGTTGGGGCGTTTGATTTTACCCTAGTCTCTCCATCAATCTGTAACATCTTGGTTCAGTTTTGTGTTCAAGTGATTTCATGCCCTTTAATTGTGAGACATACATGTTCCATGAACATATTTATGGGTTTGAAGGGATGGTGAGACTGATTGATTCTTCAGATCTTTTCATGCATGTGTTTGTGTATGCCCAAGTTTGTCTAGCGGGCAGGTAGTGATAGCTTTGTCCCATATTTTTTCACTGGTAACATCGGCAAGCAACAAAATTAAGATCTTGTTTTTCAAGATTTTTGTTAAGAATGTCGGCTTATGCTTGCTTGAATTAAAATATCAATATGATGTCATTGTTACTTAAGTTTCACTTGTTACCACTGGGTGATATCTCTGCCAATGTGGGTATGTGAGAAAGCATGCCAGTAACTTTTCCTTGGGTAAGTGGTTCTTACTGGGGTTTTCCTGTTTCCTTTCTCCATAATTGATACCAGTTACCATGTATAGTATATCATGCACTGATAAAAATGGCATTAAACCCAAATAAGCAACAACAAAAGGTTGAGAATGGATGTAAATTAATATGGTTGTGACTTCTGTCTCCTATTAAATAATAAAAAAGAAATATAATTATTCTGTATGAATAATTGTACCAAAAGTTATTGATAGAAAATTATAAAATCAGCAAAAACTGCTACACCAATCTTTATCAGGTTTTGACTCAATTTGAGTTAGCCACACATGCTTTCTTTCGCTGAAAATGAATGTGATGTCATAAACTGTCATAATGAAAATTTGATTTACCAGAATTTACTTTTTTCAGTATTGGTATATGTTAAGAGTAGTCTTTATGGGCAATTATTCACAGGGATTCTTGACCCTATATTTTTCTATGTAATGACTCTTAAATGGGGATAAATGTTCTTCTAAGAAATTCAAAATGCACACCAACCTATTAAAATTTAAGTGATTGTTTCAACCATTGTTTTTGTCATTGTAATACTTTTTCAGAAAGTTAAATACTCCCGACAATCCTTAAAGAGCTTTGTAAGTCAAATGAAGTGAATTTACAATTTAGATCAGTAGTCTACACATAAAAAGTCTCATTCTGTGAAACTCTTTTGCACTGTCAAAGAAAAGACATAAAATTGGAACAGATTTTGGAAAGTTTGAGATAGTTGAGGCATAGTTTTAGAATTGTATCTGTTATCTTCTCCCCCCCCCCCCCCCAAAAAAAAAAAATGTTGGGACTGCATCATTTCAGTGTTGGAACATGAGCTTTTGATAGCTGAGAAGAACTGAGGATACAGTTACTGGTGGAGGTATTCTGTTTTTGTATTGTAGAATGGTCCTTGACTAGAAAATGTCTCGTTTATCTTATCACTATAGTATGGTAATGAATCTCATTATTTTGTATGAATTTAATTTTAAAGGTTGCTTCTTAATTAATCCATCCTGATTACTGGTTGTGATTTTTTAATTTATATTTTCAAAAATACCCTGTTGATGATTGTGTTAGTCTTTCTTAGAACCTACCCTTATTATATGTAGGCCTTGTCTATGTCTATAATATGGTAAACGTTTATGGCTTCCATAAACAGCATTACAGAGGAATCATTGTTTGCATAATGTAAAATACATGTAGCATCTTTCATTTCTAACCTGCAGGTTTAAGAAGAAGGTCCAGAGCTGTTGTTGCTCACGATTCAACAGCTTTACTCAACATGCTGCGGGAGGAGGAAGCTCAGAGAGAGCGAGAGTCACGTCGTCAACAGATCCAGGTGCGAAAAGCAGAGAAGGAAGCATATTTACAGGAACTGCTAGAATGGGAGGAAAAACAACTGTTCCAAGGAAAGCTGAAAGAGCAGATGAAAGCAATGTGGGAGGTTGGTTGATGTAACAAAATTGTGTGAACAATTAGGATTTTAATTGCAGTTTTAATATTTTGATGGGTTTCAGAAAGCAAATGAGAGTTGTCATTTACCTATGTAACTGAAAAGAAGTATTCTGTCATGTTTGAGGGAAATTGCTCTCAATTTTTACTATGCCCCCACCTTGAATTTCACAGGAGAATAAAGTGTTAGGCTTGTCCTGTATGCATTTTATGTATTCTGTATATCCATCAATTGTGTGTATTTGCATGCTTCAGAATCTTTATATTAATGCCTTGAAATTTGGCATTGACATGGATGGAATCAACATATTTATATTATTCTGTCACAATGTTCCGCCATGTTTTTATAGAGTTATGTCCCATTTGGTGTTAAAGGTTTATACAGTACATATATATCATAATTCTTGTTTGTACAGTTAATCTCGCAGCTTTTGTTGAATTGCCAAAAAAACTTGGCAAACATATTTTAAATGAAGTCAACATGCAGTTACACAAGATCCGACAGTCTTAAGCACAGCTGTTTTATGTATTGCATGACAAATTGTGTTGATGTGTTTTTATGTAAGAGACAAATAAGCATTAACAAATATGCTGTTTCTCTTGCAGATTCCTCAGATAAGTCTTTTCTTGTTTTTGTGCCAAACTCCTCTGAACCTTGGTGAGATTCCTCACTTTGAACTGGAGCGTTGTTTCATGATGCCAAGAGAAAGTTCAACGATGCAGCAGATCATGACATCCCTACTTAGTACACCATTCCAGAGAACAAGGTACTGCACTAATTTATTTTGTTTTTGTGTGGGGTTGGGAGATTTGAGCCTGGGTATCATCTGAATAATGATGTCATTGTAAAGGTTAAGGTAAGATACAATTAATTTTTGGATGTACAGGAAGGAGGAAGAACCTGGGAAAACCCTCAGAAAGAACCTCCGACCTTAGAGAAGCTACTGGCAAGCTTTCTCACATACCCACATTGGCCGAATCTGAGACAGATGGTTGCCTAAGTAGAGGGGATAATTGATTTATATATGTGTCAGAATAGTTCATTAATTTACATGTTGTCATAACATAACACTAAATATGTAGGATTTCTAGTCCCCCAGGTTTGAGTGTATTGCCAGGAAACTTGCCAAATAGTATGGTTGTACCTTGTAGATGTAAATGGTTTGTCAGTGCATAAAGTCTTAAGAAATTTGAGAAATGGATAGAATTGAAATTGTAATCCGTTACAGCATGTCACTTTTTTTACTTGGTTTTAAAACTGCCTGTATGGTCATCTTGACCCATTTGTTTTCTACCCTGGCATATTTTTTACATAAAGTTAATTATATAACAGTAACCTGCTTTCTGTGTTTATTAATTTGGGCTTCCTAATCAGGTAATTATTTTTTTAAGCAGTCACATAGCATTTAGACTGTGGCCACTGTGTCTGCAAATTCAACTTTTTTGTTCATGAGGAAGATATTGTTTAGATAAAATCTCATCATGTGAATCAATGTGTAAATATCTCTTTTATGTGAATCAGTGTGTAAATATTTTATTATGTGAATCAATGTATATATATCTCTTTTCTGTGAATCAGTGTGTAAATATTTTATTATGTGAATCAATGTGTAAATATCTTATATAAATCAATGTGTAAATATTTTATTATGTCAATCAATGTGTAAAGATCTTATTATATGAATCAATGTGTAAATATTTTATTATGTCAATCAATGTGTAAATATCTTATTATATAAATCAATGTGTAAATATTTTATTATGTCAATCAATGTGTAAATATCTTATTATATGAATCAATGTGTAAATATTTTATTATGTCAATCAATGTGTAAATCTCTTATATGAATCAATGTGTAAATATTTTATTATGTCAATCAATGTGTAAATATCTCTTTTCTTGTACATGCCATACTCAAGTCACATTGTCAGTATGGCTCAGATTTGTCAGTATGTACAATTTATGAAATAGAATTTATTGGTGAGTTGAAGCAATTCATTTGCTGGATTGTGGAAATAAATAGTCACATTGTCATGGCAGAAATATGAGTTGCCTTTTAGGCAAAGTATAATGTATAATTTTGTTTCATTTGCATTTAATGTAAAGATCATTCTGATTAGAAAATAATCTTTAATGAGAGATACATTTTGTATCCCTTTTCAAATAGGTCAAGGTTTATTAAATATTTAGTTTTCTGTAAAGGCAGGCAAAGTTTCGGTTAATGTACAACTAGCAATAGCCACATTAAGTTTGGGTTAATGTACAACTAGCAATAGCCACATTAAGTTTGGGTTAATGTACAACTAGCAATAGCCACATTAAGTTTGGGTTAATGTACAACTAGCAATAGCCACATTAAGTTTTGCTTCATTTTCTATAAACCTTTAATATAAGTCAATAAGCTTTTTATAATGGCAAGTTGAGCAATTTGTTAATCCATGAAATTAGTTTGTTTTTGTTATGGTGTACAAAATAAATTTGATTTAAATTTATAGGATGGATTAAAGTCAGATAGTATTGTTATTTGTTAAAAATGAAGTTTGAATTGTGAATCAGCATGCCAACTTAACCTGTGTGGAAAGATCAGATGGTCCATTTCCCATGGGTATCTGCCATTGGCAGTTTTAACTGTACATTAGGAATAATCTCCCAGTATTTTAGCAGGATTTGACCTTAATGTGCACTGTGATATGATGTACCATTAGGTATGGTTATGGCTTGGACAATCAGGTATTGTTTTGACATGTATCATTAGGTATGATTATGACATATATCATTAGGTATGATTATGACATGTATTATTAGGTATTGTTATGACATGTAACATTAGGTATGATTATAACATGTACCATTAAGAAATGGATATGACATGTATTATTACATATGGTTATGACGTGATATTGTTATGTTTAGGACATGTCATTAGATATGGTTATGACATGTACCATTAGGTATGGTTATGACATAAACCATTATTAGGTGTGATTTTGCATATTTAGCACAAATATAACTTGATAATTGATTTTTTTTCTTTTCTTATGGAAGTCTTTAACTTCACAGAGTTGGGTATATTGAATTCAAACTGCATTTTATACAGATGCATGATTTCCATCATAAATATCCAGTTGACCTAGATCCGTGATTCTGAATTACATTTCTGACATCCATGACATAGGTTGTATTGTTCTTTATTTTAAAGATTTAAGATACCTATGCTTTCTATTGCTGTAGGTCCGTAAGTTATTCTTGTGTGAACTCTGTCTCATTTAGAGTTGAGATGATAACACTCGCTTGTCGATTGTGGGATTTATTGTTAGATGAAATGATGCGAAATAAACCTAAAACAATACAAAGTGCATACTTAAAATACAAGACAATTACAATACAGAATTTAACCGATGCAAATACAGTGCACAATACACAGCACACACCGGCATTTATAATTTTTCCAAATTATATTCAATCCCTGGTCTTTCACTTGCGTGAAAGCCAAGTGCTCTTTGTCTGCATGACTCGTACTGCTTGAGTTGTTGTCTGTCTCAAGAACTAGAGTTGGAATGCCAGAAGCTTTTTGTTAGTAATACAGGGAATTAATTTTAATATTCATGAAGCAAGGGAATCATGCACATTGATCAATCGCTCACTCGCACACTCCCTCATGACAAACACGTACATTGGCCCACGACACGAGTCCTGGGTCACACTTGGAATGTTACTGAGGTTGTGAAACATAATGTTAAAAGGTTACGTCAGCATTTGATTAACAAACCATTGTGGTTCAGGAGCAAAGGATTTTCATACAAAGCTTTTTTCTTTGTCAGATTAAACTTGAAGAACTTGATGCCCTACTATGTATGGGAAGAAAAATTGAGGACAAAATTGCAGCCATGGTACAAGCTTTTGGAAGACAGCAATGGAAACACACCAGAGGTTTGTAATTTAGATATGTAACAGAAACTCTACTTAGTGATTAATATATATGGCCTTAACAGATATGATTCCAAACAAGATATTGTAAAATACAATACAAAACCTTTTAATAACTTCATTTCAGAAAGAGAATTTGACCAAATTTGACAGATCATCTTATCATGAAGGGCTTTAAGATTTGCATAAGTCGATGCTGATGTGCCATTCGACAGAAATTGACAAATTTGCATCAGGGACTTTCAGGATTTTACAAATCACTATTAAATATGGGTGCCTAAAAAAAATTTAAAAGCCTCTAAATAACTTCCAAAAGAGTAATTCAAAACAAAATCTGACCAAATTAGACTGAAAGCAGCATGGCATAAAGTACTTTAAAATGTACAAGTGATGCTGTTTCACTTTTAAATGTTGCTGCCGTTACTTAAAGTGAAGAAATACATACAGTTCACCCAAAACAGATATTGTGTCCAATTTGGACCTCATGCTAGCTTGAAAGCCTTTCCGATTTTACTTGTGATGCAGGTCCTGCATCAGATGTATCCACCATTAATAGAACACACAAAAATTGTAAACATCTTTTTCCATAATCATTGTTCAACATAACTTAACCAAAATCTTTATAAAAAAATCAGTCTTAGTGTGTCAAGATTATGCCAAAGCTTTCTTAACCTTTAAAAAAAAGAGGTAAAATTAGAGAAATTCAAAGTTATGAAATTTAGAATGGGGTCAGGTTTTGTGCTTAGTAAATTTCATCACTATGGGCAATGGTATAAAAGTCATTGACAATTGATGCAGATTTGCCATCAGATATGGGTGAAAATAGGAAAGTCTTCAAATGATTATTTTGATTAAACAGAAGCATTGAAAAAATAGAAAGCATCTTTCTGACCCAGATTTTTTGGTCAGCTGCTCTTAAATATGTGTATGTATACTGATTTTTACAGTGTTTTATATGTTGCAGTAACACAAGTAGGTCATTTAGTGCTAAGGCAGTTGGAATTAAGGGTGTTGCACAGGGACACATGACAGCAGCCGATCAAAGTTGATCTGATGCTAGTATTTAAATTTGCTTCCTCTCATTAACAAGTTCAGAACACTAGCCACTGAGCAGCCATTTTGTTTTTTTATTTAACAATTTTTGGAATGATTTTCATTGCAGGTTGCCTACAAACTTGGTTTGGATGAAAAGTTCTTTCAAGTTGTTGGTAAGTTTTGAGTAGTGATTCTAAATGATGTAATTGTTACTTGTTTTTCTTAATAAAAATCAGCTCATTCCACTATGAATTTAGATTCGGCATGTATGTAGTATGCCTTGCAGCAGTAACACCATTGAGGATGAAAACTTATGTTGATTTATCACATAGTTGTTACCCAATATTTATAGTGTGCACAGTTAAATTATTATTTTTATATTTATGTCAGTATGTTAACATATCATTTTCTGTGAATCTGATTGGCCCAAATAATCTCTTGAAATTCATGCAGTTTTTTCATTATTAATTGGCGTTAACCATGGGAATTTTCATTGCTCTGTCTTTTGGAACCTTCTAGCCACTACTGAAACTTGGTGAATAATCTCCATTCTTTCTCATTATTGATTGGCTGTGACCATGGGAATTTTTTATGGCCCCACCTTCTTAAATCTTATGTGAACATTGAAACTTCTTGCATAATTTCCACCTTTTGCTCACCAAGGTTAGCAAAAATTGGACACTTTTCAAGTTGTTTCATAAATTCAGTATTTAATCATAACCCATATGAGATTGTGTATTGAATGGTGTAGATCTGTATAACTGTCTTAGAAATTTGATTCAACCTTTGCTGTTTGGCAGTGTGGATAGAAGACAGAAACAGATTCAGAAGAAATGTTATTAAAAAGTAGATTGATATTTGTAACACTGCCAGTCTTTCATCAATCAATGCATGTATGTAAATATAGGTATTTGGATAACATTAGCGAATTCTTCTACTTAAAACCCTGGAATATGATTTAGGCTAGTTTAAATACATTTATGATGATCTTTGATGTACAATTTGCCTCTTTATACACTGCTAGTGGTTGAAGTTGGGGTCATATCAGAGGAGGGAACATGATTTACAAAGTCATTGAGGCCACTTTAACTTTGATGCAGATAGCTAATTAATTATTTGATTTCACAGTATCTTAAAATTGCATACTATATGCCCAACCAGTGATAGATGTGTTACCCTTTTCTCTTCCACTATTTATTAACATAGTTGTTCATTTAGGTCATACCAGGCACTGGGGTGAGGCATTCATGTTCCTGAACAAATGTTTTTAAAAATTATGTCAAGCACATATAAGTGGAAAAATGAGACACATTTCTGATGGCATTATCAACAGTTAGCGTTTTGGTTTAAGGTTTTTATGCGAGTTTGGACTTGACATACAGGCTTAGGTCTTCTTATTGTAGATTACTCATAGAGAACAAAATTGATCTATCTCTTTTCATTCTGACTAAAACAGGTAACAGAAATCCTCTTGAGAAAAAGAAGTACCATCAGTTGAGTTTCTATAGCAGAGTTTGGATTGTCAAAGGCCTTTGTGACCACATTGTGGTAAGACTTGTCTCATTTTTTGATTAGTTTGAGCTTTCTTATATATTTAAAGGAATTGATGTCAGATGAAAGTAAATTTTTGAATGGAAGGATTTTTTATAGTTTAAATTTCTCTATTAACACCACCAGGTAATTTTTAGGCCAGCATGCCATAAGGCCATGTATGCCTATGGTACATTTTATGTTATACAGCAACATCTGGAAACCATCAATTGCCATTTTCAACTTTTCTCAGAAGCTACCAAACCAATTTCAAATAAACATGGCACAGAGCATCCTGACACACAGGTCTTTTCAGGTTTGTACAGATGATGCAGATGTGACCATGACCAACAAATATAAACTCCTTTAAACAACTTCCATTTCAAAAAGGCTGAATGGAATTTTACAAGATTTGACAGAATGCATATTGGTTTAAAGACTTTTACATTTTAAACAACTGATTCTGATTCATTATCAATTTTGGCCACTGATACACAAAAAGGTTTTGTAAAAATATTTAAACTATTTCCTATCCAGAGCTGCTGAATAGAATTTGACCAGCTTGACAGAAAGCATTCTGTCATGAAATCTTTTCATTTTTATGCACATGATGCCAATCCACAAGCAAACATCACCGCTCTTACTACACATAGAACAAAATTCAAACAACTCATCCAGAACTGCTGAATACAATTTGAGCAAGCTTGACAAAAACCATCCTGGCAGGATGACTTTAAGGTTTGTACAGATGATGTCAGTCTGTCATCTGGTATAGTAACTGTTAACTTTAAAAAGAAAACCTTTAAATAACTTTTTCTCTAAAACTACTAAACAGAATTTGAGCAAACTTTGCAGAAAGCATCCTGAGTTTTTTTAATAACTGATTATGATCCGCCATTGAACATAGCCACTGTGACTAAAACTAAAAAACAATTCAACACAGTATTGGACATGGAAAATATCTTACTGACCCAGGCTATGTGTCAGCTACTCTTTCTTTTGGTAATTAGACAAATTGTTGAATGATATCAGATACAATTTGGTCTCTTGTTGATGGACAATACTGCTAAGAGTCAGTGGAGCTGGGCTATGTTGTATTGTAATAGTAGTGTTTGATGTGTACATACAAATAAATGGGTCCATTTATGTGAAAACAAGCATTGGTTGTGCCATGAATCCATTGTTCAATATGCAAAATTTCAGAAAAATAACTGGACTCTTTTGATCTTCTTTCTGCCTTTTCAGTGTTAATGACATATTTATCAGAAAAAACTAATATTAATTAAATTGCCAAACTAGACCTACTGTCAAAAATGAAGAGAGTACCTTAATTTAAGACCCTATACAGCTATTATATTTTTTCTCACTGAATGTGCTTTTAGATATGTGTATTTTGCAATTCTCAGTTTCTCCTTTGAATACGTTCCCCGATCACATTATTTTAGGGATATTAGCCTGCTACCTCGCGAATCCAGCCCTACCAAAAGACGAAAATTCGTCTTTCCTGTCTATGTCATATAGACAAAGGGCAATAACTCTTGCCCCTTACCTCCCCTTGCTACCCGCCAGGTGTCGCTTCTTTAGTTTTTTAGCTTCGCTGTACGCGAAAACACGTACAATTAGACCTCCAATGAATTACAAGCCATCTTAGTGTAAATTCTGACCATCCGAAGTTAAATTTGGAATTACTGTGTTGGATAATCATTCCTCTACAGGTTGTATACATTATTTTACAATATTTTCCAATTTGAGTGACTTTGTCACCTTTTCTAGACTTCGGACCAGGTTGCAACGTGGTCAAGCACGCTTATGGCGGTACTAGCATGTAATACATGTAGCACTCAATAATTTCGCTTATTCCGTATGTAACGTTTACAATATTAGCGACTTAATAACGTGCTGCATTGATAATTTGTGCTTTATTTACCTTCTTTGTAGTTTCAGTAGACTTCAAAAAAGTCTTTGAATGACCAAGTTGCGACTATTTAATGGCGGACTTCGTGTTGTAGTCACGAGTTCATGCGACACTTAATCATTTCGCTTCCTCCGTTAGTTACGGTTATGGTAATAGTGACCTAATAGCGTGCTGAATTGCTAATTGTGCTTTGTTTATCATCTTTTTCGTTTCAGTAGACTTCGTCTTGAACGAACCATTGCAACACGCTTACGGCGATAACTAGTGTTGTCATTAAGAGTTAACATGGCACGGAATAATTTGACTACTCCGTTAGTAACGGTTATAGTATTATCGAATTAATAATATGCTGAATTTTTTAATTCGTGCTTTGTTCTCTTCTTTTGTCGTTTCAGTAGCAAAGTCGACAACGAATGCATGAATGGCAAAATGGGTGTTGGCAATGTGGAAATGGAGGAAATTATGTTGACATGGTTTAGGCTGCCCAGTGGGTGTAAATTTCACCGCAGGTCCGTGCATGGCTTTCGGGCCAGTAAGTCCGGACGCATGGAGTCTATGCTGGATCAATTGGATCCATTTTAGTATGCACTTTCGCCGGCTGTCCAGCCGTCCGTCCAGCCGACACTGTCAGTTCAGCCGGCACTTCAGCAGGCACCAACCGGCACTAGCCGTCCATCCGGCACCGTCCGTTAAGCCCAAATGGCACCGGACGGCTAGCCGTCCATCCGGCACCGTCCGTTAAGCCCAAATGGCACCGGACGGCCAGCCGACCTTCCAGCCGGCATCAACTGGCACCGGCCGTCCATCCAACAACGACCGTTCAGCCCAAATGGCACCGGTCGTCCAGCCAACCTTCCAGCCGGCATCAACCTGCACCGGCCGTCCATCCGGCAACGACCGTTCAGCCCAAATGGCACCGGTCTTCCAGCCGGCATCAACCTGCACCGGCTGTACATCGGATTTACAGAGATTATAGTGATGTACCCGTCAGTCAATCTGTACTACTGGTTACATATCACTACCATGAGAAAGATGTTATAGATGAATCTCCGTCCAATCAGACCATTCGAGAGGCAGGTGCCGGTCATAGCCGGACCTTCGCCGACATTCCGGCCGACCATATACCAGACAAATCAGTCGGTATTGCCGTATTTGACGTGACGGTGTGATTTTAAAACAAGGGAGAATTAGTGACATTATCAGAGATGATGGAGTTGAGTTATCTATGCCACTTGGTATGCGCTACCCAGATATGGCAGCTTTACCAGAACTGGACTTTCAGGCCGACCATTCGCTAGTTCAATCAGCCGGCAGTGCCGGCCGTCCATATGTTCACGGCTTCTCCACAAGGGAGATTTAGTGAAAGTGTCAATTATGACAGAATTGCGTCATCTGGGTCACCTGGTATGCTGTACAGATATGCAAGCTGTACCAGAACCAACATTCCCTCTGAGCGAATGGTAGATGGGCGCGCAGTGCTGGCCGCACTACACAAGCATTATGGAGATTTATATTAAAAATGATGACAATTCCGCGGCGAATGGATGCTTGAGTTGACCAGAACACGACTCAGCACACAGTGAGTGTGACGAAACACTTTCAGCCGTCCACAGATCAGGTCATGGACCGGACTGAGCTTAGCGCCACGGCCGCAGAATAAAAGATTTATAGGTTGTTGGGAACTTCAGAATGCCCAAAACCTCCTACTGCCACTCAAGACTACACAATTCAGGCACCTGTAGATCTTGAATGAGGAGGAAGAGACGATGTCCTTCCTGCTTCTTTGACAGTCGGAAAAAGAAAAAAGAAAAAAAATTCAGGAAGCTAACTTCCAGCGACGTTCTAGTGTAGCTGGTACGAAAACTCCATCAGACGCCTTCAGTACTGATCTCAAATGCCACGTCAAAGCTAGTCCGAAACGTAGTCGATACGTCTTCATTGTTAGACTTGACTTCACTAGCCATTTTTATTCCAACTCCCTAGGCAAATCCAGCCATGACCACGCTTGTGAAGTGAAGGCCTGGATTGCTAGAGTTGTTAACAGGGCAGCTCACCATTCTATGACCAATGCGTTGACTGCTTCTGCCAACTTCAACCTGATACGATGTGACGTCTGTAGGTGGTCCACGTCGCGCAGGCCCCATCGTACTCGGATTTTATGGATGTCTCAGTTTGGGACACCTTTACACTGTGGGGGAAAATTGAAAAAGTTTGGAGGCAGGCAGCTCAGGAACTGCCCCTCCAACTCATCGCCCAACTTTCGCAGGCGTTTCGAAACAATCATCCCCTGACACAGCGGAGGGATGATGGGCGGACGGGGGAAAAGGGATCCTTATAATCAAATGTGTAATATAGATCCCAACCCAATGCTGGGAGTCAACAGTCTAATCAAGCTAGACGGCAACCATACAGAGGCGGCAAGAACCAAAGTTTCTCCGCCTTCACGCCTCCTAACTCTAGACGTTGACATACCCTGCCCACCGCCAGCGGACTGCCTACCTGTGGGCAGCCGCCACCTGCAATTTCAGGACTACTGGACCACTTTATTACCTTAGAACATTTGGGTGATTCAGGTCATTTCGGAGGGACTTGGGACTTCATTTATCCATTACCTCCTCTGTCCTCCTCTCCCCTCTTCATGGATGTATCGTCAGACCGGGAGAAGGATGCCTTTATATATATATATTTATATCTTAATAAACCTGCAATAGCAGGGGTTTTATTCATGGCTGTTTCTTATCCAGAGGCCGTTCATCGACCTGAGCCGCCTCAACCACCCTGAAAGTCAATGTGGCGATGGCGTGATCAAACCATCCGACGGGTATGCTGTCAGTCTAGATATGACCGACACACATTTCACGTCCCTATCCCACGAGTAGCGGACATTTCTCCGTTGTGCTTGTCGGGACTCGGTTTATCAGTCCAGGTCATACCTTTTGGCCTCAACTTAAGCCCTTGGGCTAGTACCAAGGTTATGGATTACGTCGTCACCCTGTTCCGCTCGACTTCATCTATGGCGTCGGCAGTATATTTGGACGACATCCTCCAGAAACATCTGTCAAGTTCTACTCTGCTCAAAGGCAGAAACGATCTTATATCACTTTACATCATATAGGCTTTCTCGTGAACTGGATAAAGTCTGATCTCTGTCCAATCCGGATTTTTGGTCCATCTGGGTGTGGAGTTTCTCCCGATCTGAATCTGGTAAGGCTTCCTCGAGTTTGCGATCATCCAGATAATTGCACTCGTAGAGTCCGTTTCCAACAGGATGCGCATTTAGCAAGAGAGTTGCAGATCCTCGGATTATTCATTGCGGCAGCAGACTTGATTCCGCTCAGCCGTCCTTTTATGCGCCCTTTACAAAGGACGTTGCTAGCGTAATTTCGCCCTTTTCTAGTCCCTTCGATCCCACAGTCATGCTCACGCCAGAGATACAATCATTCTTGAGTCAGTGGCACAACCCGTGCGGGCTGTCCACAGGGATTACTCTGGAGATACCCCAAGCGGGGATAACGGTATGTTCCGCCACTAGTACCTACGGTTGGGGTGCCCACCTGTTGCCGGACTTCGATACTGTCAGCGGCACGTGGGTGCCAGGGGCGAGCCCTTTCCACATCAACCTTTCAGAAATAACGGCTGTCATCAACGCCTTTCATTTCGGGCAGGATCAACTCTTATTACAAACTGCCATCATTATGTCAGACAACTTTGTGGTGGTGCCTTGCCTTAAAAACATGGGGACACCAATCACCAGACCTGTGCAATCTGAGCTGGCAGTTTCTACATTGGTTCGACAATCTCCACCTCAATGTACAATTCCGGCACATTCTTGGCAGACTCAATGTCTTGGCTGACACTCTATCTAGTCATTCACACAGAATGGTCGCTCCATCAATTGGACTTTCTTCCAATTGACACACTTTGGGGACGTCCGATGATTGATCTTTTGCAACAAGGTGAAATCGCAAGTTGTCCACCTTTCATCTCACAGGTTCCAGACCCAGAAGCTTGGGTCATGGATGCTCGATCAATCAGCTGGGAAGGGTTGTGGTCATTCTCCTACCCTCCCACGGTCTTGGTACTGAAATTAATCCAGAAGTTAAGGGGTCAGAACTGTCAGATGGTTCTGATTGCCCCTCTCAGATGGAACAACTCCTGGGTCTCCGATCTACTCAATCTAGGCGATAGATCTACCCAGGAAGATTACAGTCAGCACAAGTATTCGCAAGCAACCGTGGCCAGGGGTGTTCCACCCCTGTCTGGACCGTCTTTATGTTCAAGCCTGGCTCTTGTCCAGACAGCCTTGCAAGACAAACAATTTAAATCTTTGATTGAGGAGAGAATCTCGAGAGCAAGAAGGCCCTCTACTCTGAAGGTTTACGAGGGCAAGTGGCATGTTTTCAGGGACTGGTACCATATCATTCACATTGTTCCTCTGAGTGTCACAATCCCTCAACTGGCCAACGTTTCTCTGGCTTTTCGAGGAGAAACAGCTGGCTCCAGTTATTATCAAATGCTACCGCTCCATGATATCAGACACATTCCGCCATTCTGGTTCATGTGCTATCAGCCATGACAAAGATTTGTCAGATCTTTTAGACACTTTAAAAATTCAATTGACTTATATCCCTCACCCTGTTTCCAAATGGAATCTGTCCTGGGTTTTAACATGACCCAATTCAGACAGTATTGAGTCTTTAACCCACGATTAGTTAAAGCTACTATCATACAAATTGGGTTTCTTGATAGTCTTAGCTTCAGCTTGCAGGGTGAGCAAGTTACATGTCCTTTCTAGTGACCCGAACTCTCTTCCGTTCTGATCAGAGGGTTTGATGGTCCTCTTGACGCAGCCAGGCTTCGTAGTCCAAAATAGATTACCATACATTGGCGATCAACGAGTCGTCATTAGCTCGCTTCTTTATAGATAAGTCAGGATCAACAGCCATGTAAGATCCTGTTTGTGCACTCTAGCACCATTTCAATGCATAGAGGTGAGTCAGGTCACAAGCACCTCTTTCTTCTGGTGATAGCTGGGACATGAGATATCTCCATTCAAGCCCTTGCTTCATGGCTGAAGTGGGTTATACGCTCGGCGTACTCTGAGGATTCGAAAATCAGTCACCTTATAGAAGCTGTTGGCTGACATGCAGAGTCAACCTTCTACAGTTTTATCTTCAAGTTTGTACTCGCAGAGGCAAACATTGATTCTAGTAGGTCCGGTGTTGGGCAGCCCAGACGCCCACCAGACCCATGTGCAACAATCAGCACAGCCTATTAGCTTCGCTGGATTCGCTAGATAAATTTTCGTAGGTAAGAAGATTTCAATAACTATCTTCTTAACCGTATAAAGGGTCACATATCACGTGACCCTGAGCTGTGTTGCTGATTGAAAATTAGGAGACCGGGTTATCATTCACATGGGGAATCCAACCATCATTCCCTAGAGGATACCCGGGGTGGAGGTCGGATGCTCCGCATTCCCTCCTCCTATTACTTATTCTCCTAAAGTAATGTGATCGGGGAACGTATTCAAAGGAGAAAGCAAATTTTGTAGTAAATTATGTTTCTCCAAGAATACTTACCCGATCACATTACTAAGAAACCCTCCCAACCACCCCGCCATGCGAGCATCCTCGTGTTTTATATACCGCTCAGCTTAAAAACTAAAGAAGCGACACCTAGCGGGTAGCAAGGGGAGGTAAGGGGCAATAGTTATTGTCCTTTGTCTATATGACATAGACAGGAAAGACGAATTTTCGTCTTTTGGTAGGGCTGGATTCGCGAGGTAGCAGGCTAATATCCCTAAAGTAATGTGATCGGGTAAGTATTCTCGGAGAAACATAATTTACTACAAAATTTGCTTTTTGCAGTCCACTCAAGACAAATATAAAATATTACTCAGGCATATGGAACTAAGCAGCATATGCTATGTCATTTTTCTGCTGAAATGTAAAGGTGTATTAAGTAGGGGCCAGGTTGACATGGTATCTGGTTTGGGGTAAGTGTACAAATACAGACAATATTTTTAACAATTTTGTTCTTTTATCTGTCATCAATCCATTTACGTTTTCATTTCTGGAGCAAAACTCTTAGTGCCAAACATTTTCACTGTGCCAAGGGTATCGATAACTCTATCTTGTTTATTTTTGTATAATTCAAACCCCCACATTTAAATATAGCTGATATAGCTTTCCATCTATCTATAAACATTTTTATTTTCAGAGAACAACTCAAAAGTTATTTCAACCAAACTTTGTAATTTTTTAAGCTAGTTGTGTAGAAGTATCTTTGCAATACTTTAAATTTTGGAATTATTTTCATTAACAATTTTTTTTTATGTTACCATGGAGACTACAGTTGCACTACTAGTATAAGTAGCATGAAAACTAAAAGTGATGTGCCAGTGTTTACTGGCATAAATAGTGCCCGGCATGTCATGGGCGATATAAAAGTGACCCATTATGAGTGAGGAAACTTATAATGAGGGATATTCTAGAAAAGTTCTGTCTTAAGAGTGGATTTAAATATGCAGATAAAGTATTACATTTTGTTATATCATATTTTAAATTGTTTCCATGAACCAAGAATTGAAATAAACAGAATAAATTGAGTACTTGTGATAAGTTTGACCAGTGATATGGGATCAGTGATCATAATTACTGGTTCGGTAGCCTTGTGGTTAGAATGTCTGCCTTGGATGCGGGAGGTCGTGTGTTAGAACACTGGCCCAGTTATACTAAATGCATAAAATTGGTACTAACAGCTGCCTCGCTAGACACTCAGCATTAATAGGTTAGCGTTTGGACTGGTCAGCCTGGTGTCAAGATAATGTGACTGGGTGGGACATCATGATGTATGTCTGTGGCATGATGCCTCAGTGATAGACATCACTATAAACTGTCACACTGCAGACTTCTTAGTGATATGACTGAAAAATTGTTAAAGGCATACAACCTAAGATTTTTTACTTTTTTGTTCTTGCAAATGCATGATATTATGAAAAGTATAGTAGAAATAATGAGTAATGACAGGTCATTCAGTTTCAAAAAATGTACATCTGTAAGTTTAATCAATGAAAATATAACAATTTTCTGTACAGATTGCTAATTAATTATGCAGAAACGGAATTTACCGATATACTCCGAAGTCGCAATGTTATGTGACGCGCATCAACAAATATGATGGAAAATCCTGACAATAAGAGGTTCCTTTAACTCTTTCACTACCACTGACGTGTATATCCGCTGCATAAATATGCCTAGCCTCACCAGTGACTGAAAGGTCCGCTTGTAAACAGAGCACTATTACTCCCAGTGACTGATATATCCGCTTGCCTTATATGCTTCTTAAATCCTAGTGACTGATAGATCCGCTCTGTATGTCATTGTCACAACTGATCGTATTGGTCAATATATGGAAGTAAAAGTCTATTCAACCAATCAAATCAGAGTTAACAAATGATTGTTCTTACTAAATCCGGTTCCTTTTTTCAAATTTGTACCACATGTTTGTTAATACATGCATTTGTAGTTGACAGTAGAAACCATGGCGTTCTCTTACGATAGCGATTCAGATTCCGACTTTTCTGGTTTTTCTGAGGATGATATTGACCACCATGAATTAAGAAGTATTGGTAGTGATTTTAATATATCTTCTTTATCAAGTCTGTCAGAAATTGAGACAGAAACTGATGATGAAGACGACGAAGTGTGGACAAGAGAACCACATGTGCCGAAAGTAACGGAGTTTACAGAAAGCGTCGGCTCAACTTTCGTTTTGGATGAAAGGAAAAAAGAAATAGATTTTTTCTTTAAATAGATATCACAAGGAATTACTTAAGAAATAGTAGAACATAGTGACTAGGTAACAGTGTTAGTAATTAGATGTATATATTTGATAAATAACTTAGTATAAAAGACTCCCAGATAAATTTTAGTGTTTATAAGCAGTTTTGGGTTATATTCCTGGATAAATTTTAGTGTTTTCAAGTAGTGTTTTTGTGTTATATTCCTGGATAAATGTTAGTGTTTACAAGCAGTGTTTTGTGTTATATTCCTGGATAAATGTTAGTGTTTTCAAGCAGTGTTTTGTGTTATATTCCTGGATAAATGTTAGTGTATAAAAACAGTGTTTTGTGTTATATTCCTGGATAAATGTTGGTGTTTTCAAGCAGTGTTTTGTGTTAATTTTAGTGTTTACAAGCAATGTTTTGTGTTATATTCCTGGATTTCAGCAGAATAAAATAATCAAACAGATATAAGGTAGTTATAGCTTTTATATATGCATGATTTTAGCCTATAATCAGTTTATTAGAGAGAAAATAACTAACACAATCCAACCATACATCAGCTAAAAAGTTATCATTTGGCTACAGCAGCATTTGGCTCTGGTAGTCAGCCCACAAATCAGCTGCAGTAGTGACCCCAGCAGCTAGGCATAGCAGTCAGCCACTACAGTAGCATTAGTAGTTAAAGAGTTAAGGGGCCATTCTTGAAAGTGTTTACTTGTCGTGTTTGTGAGATTGTGTTACGTTGTAAGATAAACCAACAAAAAAATATGATAATTTGTATCGTTGTAATCAGAACCGCTATTAAAAGGTCTCGCTAAAGTCGCTTCTTAGGCTCAGAATAAAGTTGATTTTCTTGTGCATTTGCATTACCACCTCATGCTCACGTATCCGATAGTTGATGTGATTTGCACATTTGTTTGTATATTTACACGTTTGCTTCATTGAATAACACAAAAATTAATATTTTCCCACATAACATTTAATGCATTTATTTTATTTGGAATATTTTTTACTGCCAATTTTTTAAAAAAATGTCTGCTGGACTTCGACCTGGTTGTTTTAGATGAAGTCGTGCTCCTTGTTGCACAGAGGTATATGCAAGATGCCCTAGCAGCAGAAGAAGATAATGATTACTGTACAATCGGTGGGGGGTGGGTGGGAAGGCATACTGCTAATAGGCAGTTTATTTTACGGACTTAACGGATATCTAAGTACTGGCTACAGACATGTCATTCCAAGCTGTTGTGTATGGCTTATAATGGATAAATAATTTTGGCCAGTACCATGGCTTTACTCAAGGAAGACTTGGGTGATCTATCCAATAATATGATGTGTGAATAATATACTTTATGTTCAAGTTGTATGAAGCATTTATTTTGTAGTATGCATTTTTTTTTAGCTACCTACCCACTAAAGAATGATTATATGTATGGCTATGTTTTGAAAGCAACTGTGAGGAGACTATTTATTAAAAACATAGGATGAATTGAAGTTGACTAGCATTGTCTTGGGATGCAAAGGATGTAAAGAACAAAAGTACACTGGTGAACATGATTTTAATCGTGCATATACAGTAACACATTAAGTTAAATGATAAATAAGACATATTCATATTGAGTTGAGAAAGCAAAACTTGTTGCAGTGTTTCATGAAAACAGATCGACTTGTAAATATCAACTGAACTACAAACACTTGGATACTATTCTATTAAGATACTGCTCATTAATTTCAATTACATGTAAAACAAAATGGCTCTAGAAACAGAATCAGGTTTTTAAGACTAAAATACTAGTTCATCAAAAGCAACCTTGAATGCTTATATCACATAGGTGCATCATCAGCTGTCTTATTACAACTAAATCAAATATACTTGACACCAATTAAAAGCATCAAATTTTCAGTTTTTTAAAATGTGTTCATTTACTATAGAAATAATTATACCTTTTATATGAATACCCAGATGAATGTACACAACTGCATACACTGTAAAACTAACTGTTATATATTATGAAATGTACTAAACTTATATAAGTACAAATGTGCATGCACAGACATAACTTTAATTCAAGAGTACAGTCAGGCATAAAAAACTGAAGGATATCATGTAAGAATAATTATGGCATATATACAGATTTTCCGTGTTGTTTAGGTTGGGTTGCTCCCAATATTATTTAAATTATTACAAAAGACAGTCCCTCCCCCGGCTTGTTTTTGTGAGGAATTGAAGTAGTGATAGAGAGATGCAATGCTCAGAGTCCCCTGTCAGTGATGCCGACAGTTAAATTAATGAATACACAAAATGTGAAAGTCAAATAAACAACAATTTAATATCATTAAATAACAGTCATCTCTCAAATGAAATTCAAATTAAAACCCTATCACTCGTCTTTAACTCGACCAAGTTATGGCCTAGTTTATCATCTGACTTAGTGTAATAGATTTTCCTCCTGTCCTGTGTTCCTACTCATCTGTATGATCATTTTCTGGACTGGTAGTCCAATTCCCTCCAGTCCATCTAACTTCTGCCTCCGTTCTTCCTTTTTCTTTGTCCCCCAGAGACTTTTATATGAGAAACTAGTGTACCTTTACTATAAAAGATTGATTACAGACATCCCATTCCAAAATACTAGACAGTTCTATAGAAATTACATTGATGTTTTAGTATCCTATGTAAAAAATCCGGAAACAAAATTGATTCCAACCATGGGCATGTGCACAAAAAATCGGAGAAAGCTTGACCCCTCCATCCCTATACACATGCATACATTTTTTTTACACACTTTTTTTACTTTTTTTTTTATCTGCGTACATGTGATTGCCCTCCTCATTCTGTAGAACAGACTATATTTAATCCACACAGAAAAGATCAAGGATTAATAAGATAAACCACCAATGTTGAATGTCTGGCTGCATCAAAGAAATAAGCTGCGTAACTTTAAAAAATTTGTCTATTATAACTCAATCACCAACTGAACCCAGTCAAGCAGGTTACATATTAGACAAATTACTATCGAGGTGTATGTGTACATACATTATCAATAGACCACCCACTCCATACACAAGCATATGCATTTGGGTACCCCCCCCCCCTTGCCCTCTCCATGTGTACTAAACGGACAAACCATCACTATAGCCTTAGTGTGGTTTGTATTTATAATACAATGTATTCATTTTCTTACTATGATAACTAGTATATCTTCATTCTTTCAATTATGCATCAATACTATATTTAGATATATTGTAATTACACATTTTTAACTTGTATGTTCATACACAGCAAAGAAAGCTTTTGTGGGAGCAACTTTCTGGTTCATACACAAATACCATCCACAAATACCAATACAGTACTATATATATATATATATATATATATATATATTATAATTACTTTTAGTTTAGTTACATATATCATGCATGTATCATAATGGTTGTTTTTTAGTATACTTAACATAAATATTCCCCTTTTATGTATGTTTCACAATTATTTTTGTTAGTATACTTTCTCAAATGGGTTGATAAAACTGTTAGACTTTTCCATCATTACACTTTCCTTCTCCTTAAGTTTTTCAACTTCAGACAAGACTGAATCCCTTAAAATCCCTTAAAATAAAATTTTGAAATGTGTAAATACTAATGTTGAACTTGGAAATCTTCAGTTTTGTATCAAAACAAAGCATTATCATTTATCTTGGTTTTTATGATGGGAATGATGATGCTTCAAGAAATAATAATAATAATAATAATCATAATAATTTATTTAAAGGGGTGACTCATTTAGTAAAAGACTATTCTCCCTTGAGGCCCTTTAACTAAAATACAAACAGCATGATGAGGAACATATCAGTAACAAAAAAAGATATTTGCCAACAAACAATTTAGAACAAAAATATTTTTCTAAATAAAACAAATCATATTTTAACAAAATATACAATCTTTACCAACTGCAAAATATTAAACTAATATAGAATGACATATTTCCAGGTAATACATACATTCCTTAGTCTTTTTAGATGTGCATCTACCAAAATATTTGTAAACAAGTAAATATACATAAAATTTAATAAAATGTAGTAATACTTACACAGATGCCATGTCTGATTCTGATGTGATTATATCAGACACAGCAAGAATTTGTATCCTATGAATTGTTGGCCCAGGTGTAGAAGTTGTTGCCATGTCTTCTGTGATATTCCTCGCTGTTTCTGATGTTTTCCTTCCACTGGCATTCAATTCATAACTAATATAGCAAGGGAAAATAAATGTTTCATTAGACACAATAATTATATATACTTTACAAATAATAGTATGCATAAAATATACTTAACTGTATTGCATTACTTTAATTTACAGCCATCATCATTTACATTATATATAATTTTTATTAAAAAAAACAGTAGTGACTGCTTGCCTCTAAAGTCTTATGGTTGCGTGCAAAAATGAAGATGATCATTAATACCCCTTTGGTAGCCTCAAAAACTGCAGCAGTATATATGTCATGGCTTACATGCGGGTTTCAAACTTTCAGCGATAATGTTGCAGGGCTGTGACATTTTATTTCAAGCTAAATGGAATAATGCCAGTTTATATAAAATATGTTATATTAAGAGTTTTGATAAAGAATTAACAATACAGAAATGAAATAGCGGTATAAAAACTTGACTGTTCATTACAAAATTGAGACTCACCTATCCAGCAAGAATTTGGCAACCTCTGGATTAGTTTTCAGGCTCAAAGTGGACTTCTTTTTATTCCATCGTTCATGCTGGTCACCAATACATATGCGTGTGCTGCCATAATTTTCCCAGCGAGCTTCCCCCCCCCCCCCTTTCAGAATCTAAGTTTTCACATTAGATATAGTTGCGTCCGCCATTATTTTTGTAAACATGTGTTTGCACATGGCTAAAATTCTTAATCTTCGGGAGAGGTCAACTTAGAGGTTACATGAATATAGGCGTGGCAGATATCGAATTTTTGTCTGCCAGACAATGATGAAAATTCTTGTATTTTATCACAAAATTTCCGATACTAGCCTGATTTCGGCCTCAGTAACAACCTGAATCATAATTTTTCAACTAAACAAGTAATCACGAACTGAAAAAAGAAATATATAATTTCATTCGTTTTTACTTACATTGTATGCCTTTAAAGATATGTTAAAAATCTAAACCACACACACACACTCAATGACCATAAATATATTACAATAGGACCATCATCAGTATACAGTGCAGTGTTGAAATAATAAGGAATAAAAATTGAGAGTGCTGGTGTATGTGGCACTTTGAGTATGGAATTTAGATTAGTCAGTGACCATGGAACATGTCATCATAGGATCTTGTTTAAATCTAATGATAGCAATACATTTGATATTTCATTTAAGTGATTCAGAATCAACATTCTTCTGAAACACTTATAATTTGGACGGTTGATAATGTCAAAACTGTCTTTAAAAATCTGGTAGCAAACAGAAAGAGAAGAAAGCTCTCAAATTTCTGACATGCAATGCAGATATTGATCTCTCTTATATCCAAAAATAATCTTTTTAGATTTGGCTATATGTCGTTTGTGGAGTAATGGATTTTAAAATATGAATAGAATAATTTCACAGATTGATGATGAACCCTCACAAAGAAGAATATAAATTGTTTAAATTGTATGGAGATAATTATTATAGTGGAGTATTAGTCTAGACTATTTAGTTTTATATTGCTTACACAGGAAACTCAGGAGTCTCTGAGAGAAATGATAGAATCTCATGCCTTGGAAGATCAACGAGATTATCATCTTGGAATGGATGCTGATGGTTACACATATCACCATTTTCCACAGTTTTGTGGTGCTGATCTCCGAATATATAGACAGGCTCCAATAAAATATCCGAAATATGAAGTCAAGTTGGTGAAAGAGGAAATGCCCAAGAAAAGAAAGGTTTGTAATGTTTAAAGAATTGGCAAACAACAAAAAGAGGTTATCAGTGCTTAGTATGTCACCTTTCTCTATTTTTCATAGGACATTTTTAGTCTTGTCTGTTAGGGCTTTAATTGCTATGTAATAGCCTTTTTATTTGCTATTAATTCATTTATTTTCACTTATTTAAATTTTCTTAGTTTTGTGAAAAATGACATTTCAGTCAAGTTTGGCATGCATATGGATAACAACTTGAATAAGTTTGATTTTGGCATGCATATGGATAACAACTTGAATAAGTTTGATTTTTAGCATTTCACAAAATTGTTTCAGGACTTGTAGCTCTAATCATCCATCTTTCTGCCTTTTGTTTCATCATTAAATAAGCTCTATTGGTTTCAGCTAAATTTGTAATGGAACTTTATTTTGATGAGCCCTTTAATGAGTCTAACTTCAGGTTTTCTACATCATCATTTTTAAGGGTAGCCCATCTCCTAAGTTTGCATTCTGCTGCATAACGTTACTAAGATATATTGGATTTGAAGATGCGCCTTTCCTTTGATAACACCTTGAATGAGATGGATCACCAACATTCCATTGTCATTGAGAAGATTTAGAAACCCTCCATGCCCATCTTTTCCAGTATTTGAATTTGTGACAGAAGTTCTAGTATTTAAAGCCTTGCCAAGCAAAATTGTTGTGAGTGGTTTCCCTTATGATGTATCCATCATCAATAGTTCTAGTATTTTATAAGTTATGCAAATAATTATGCAAGTGCACATTGTTACCAAAATTTTGCCCAGAATTCTGTCATTACGTCTTTTTTTTTTTCGACTCTGCATAACTATTGCAAAACCCCACTGGTATATATGTTAATTTCATCAGCAGAATGTATGTATTACTTTTCAGTGAATAAAAACAGTCTGGGGACTTTGTTTCTTGGGTTATGACTTTGTAATCAGGCTTTGCAGATCAGTTGATCTTAACTATTCATGAAAAAGTATATATGGATTTAGCCAACATAAGTGACTTTCCCCATGTTAATGCACTAAAAATAAGTGAAATATGTATTAACAATAGCTTAAGTTGTCCTAAGAGAAAAACTGAACCTTTGTATGGTGCAAACTGAGCTTTTATTCATGATCAATCAATATTTGTTGAAATTCAGAAATTTTTAACTCATTGCCACTAAATGATAGTTCTGTTCCATGATTCTGAAACTCCTGTGATGGTGGGACATATATGTGGTCAGCGTGTCTAGCCACCAGACTTTTGTTAACTTACCAGAAGCATTGCCAGAACTCTAGGATACCTTCATAAAACTTACCATACATTTACATCATGACTAGACAATGTGTCCTGTCTAAAGGTCTCTCATCTGCATATTATTTTTATCTTCGTTTATATCTCCTGCCACTCACACTCTTGTCTGGATCATATCTCCAGAATCATTTGATATCTTTTCATGAAATTTGGTATTTGTTTGTATCCTGTACAAGATTCAGATTTGTTAGTTTAATACTTTTAGAGTTATCTCTGCATTCTATAATACAAATTTACGATTCGTATCTTGCTGGGAGTATTCAGTAAGTACATGCTTCTCTGACAGTTCAGCTTTAATCCTGTTAATTATTATCAGATTGTTTTCACAGTGTTATTGATGACTTGTCGGAGAAAATATTTGATGTACATCCAAATTTCAGATTGTTTAAATTTTCTTTCCTTTGCTGTCAAAATAGGAAAATTAGGCTTCCATTTCCTTGGAATGATATAACTAAAAACATGTTTAAAGTGCCCCTCCCCACAGGATGGTGTAAGTTTTAAAAAAAAAAAAAATGTATAAAATTACTGTATCCTGGTTCATTTGTATGGCATGCAAATATTACTGTATTTGATATGCTAAATAAGATCATTTCATATTTGACAGAAGTGGGTTTATTGAAGACATGATTCTTTCTTGCACAGTAGTATATGAAATGCAAATTTCTGTGAATACTTTTGGCTTGAAGATCATTGCATGTTTGACAGAAGTGGGTTTATTGAAGACACTGATTCTTTCTTGCACAGTAGTACATGAAATGCAAATTTCTGTGAATACTTTTGGCTTGAAGATCATTGCATATTTGACAGAAGTGGGTTTATTGAAGACACTGATTCTTTCTTGCACAGTAGTACATGAAATGCAAATTTCTGTGAATACTTTTGGTTTGATAGTGGAAGCCATGTACTAATTAATTAGATAATATTTTGATATTTTTGCAATTTAACACCGGATTTCTTTTACATATTGCACTGAAAGCCTGGTCATGAGTCTTCATTTTATATTCCTCTAAAGTTGATAATCCATGATTTATTTTATTTTTAATATCTCTGAGAGTCACCGACTTTACTGAAGAGTCGAAGTTTATTTCTGATTATCTGTCACTTGGAATTTTAATTTTATTCTGTTATAACACTTGTGTAGAATAGCCACCTACATGAGAGCTTATAGTTGAGTATGTGTTTTATAACATAGTCACATTCTAAATTGTGCTAAAATTAAAATATACCCATCTTGTATTTTCCTAATTAATTGAAAAAGTTAAATATTGTACCATGTTTGTTTTAAATATAATTTAAATGTTTGCACTTTTGAAATTATTACAATTTGACAGGTTTTACAGCAAACCCCATCCCAACTCTGACTAATGTTATGTTTATGAGCATTTTGATTAAATCTTTTTCTTAGAACCCTGTACTTAACCATCCGACTGCAAAGAAGCTTAAAAAAAAGAGAAGGGTGATTGAAACACCAGCACCAGTGTTACAGCCAACCAGACAGAGACCAAGCAGGTTAAGACAGGTAATAGAGGATCTTGCATGAGGATTGTTTAGATATGAAATGTGAGATTAATTGGATAATATTGTGCTTAGTTTTTCATAACAAATTTGCTTCTTATTAAAGTCTGTTTGAGATTCTTTAAATTATAAACAAAATGTATTGTTCAAGGGCTCTTCTTATTGTAAAATCAATTACAGGTACTGTAGATTTAACCAGACTTATTCTTTTAAACAAAGTAAATAGTTGTATAGTTGTAAGAAGAAGCATTCCTTGCATTATAAAACTTAGATAACCTGTGCTGTTTCAGTATACTGTTTAGCAAGTAAATTTTACAATTTATGAAATTATATTTTACAACAATGATTTGTATCCCTATGTTTTTTTTACTATGCCTAGTTTCACTATACATCTTGTAATTTCTTACTCAAATTGAGATTTTGTAATATCGTTATTATTTCTTGGTAGTTTACAATAATTCTTGGCAGTGGCAATAGTTTTCAGCTTTACTTGTCATAGACCAAGACAGTTTATTGGATGGTCTGTCATCTCATGTATTTCCATCTGTTAGCACTAATTTCTTACTTCAACTTCTCCTATTCTGAGGATTGTCGTACATAGGACTCCACTCAATGAGATTTAAAACAGCTAAAATCAGACCTAAACATCTGATAGCCTTACTTAGAGTTTATTTCTGGTGTAAAGAAAATGGCATGAATGAAAATACATTCAGTACTAAATAAAGTATTAATGATTACTACCCAACAAAAGAGAGCAAATTTGGGAAACAACAAGTTGAATCTTAAGTTGAACGAACTATGTCTTCATTGGTTCCCCTTGAAAATATTCTTGATGTGATAGTTAACAACAATTTGCAATGGATTGAATATATTCAACTTACAAAGTTAGTTCATCACTTCAGTTATTAATCAAGATAAGGCCATATCTGTCAATTAAAAATAGGTTAATATAATATATACCTAGAATATTTTAATATTATTTGGGGAAACACTTCTGACAAGAATTTTTGCAAGTTACTGCACTTGCAAGAAAGTGTCACCCTGAATAATGCTAGACATGTCCCAAATGCATGGAATGATTTAAAATGGTAACAGTAAGTGAACAGATTTTTGTGAAAAAGGATAAACTTTTTTATATGTTTTTTATTTATTGACATTTCAACATTTCAAGTTTCAGGAGTTTTACAGATTCCATTTAACACCACCCGTCACTGATCTTTGGGTGTTGTACATAATTGTTGAAAAGTCCAGATGTCTAGTTTCCACAGTTTATATTAATAGATGTAATTACAAATTTTCTCTATATTTCTCTCACGCATAACAGACACCATGTACTATTGCTTATCGACATGAATAGGGTGTTACTCAAACTGCAAAGTATTACATAAAAATATAGAACTCGGAAGCAGATATGTTTGCTTATAAGCTGTTGAATTTACAAAAAGGTCCACTTTTTCTGAAACATTTTCATTTTATTATAAAGCTTTGCTAAATATTGTTCGTCATTTTAAAACAAGAAAGTCATAAATTTCTGGAAATTCTTTTAAAACTAGATTGCCAGTGCCTTTGAAGGATTCTTATTTCACAGAATGTTTAGCAAGCATTAAAGGTTAAATTACAGTCATAAAATCTTGAATTTTCCTTTCAGAAATCAGTTTGTGTCTTTGAGGATATTTCAATGATTTCCTCAGACTTGAGGAATTCTTCAATTGCTTTTTCCACCCCACCATTCAAAAGAGTTGTAAGGACTACAAACTAAAAGATGATCTTCCATTCTTGTCTGTTTTCTCAGCCTCTGACAGAAATATTGAAATTTCCTGAAATATCATAACCAAGATATCGTAAAATCTCAGTTTGAGGAGAAATATTTTGAATTTTAGTAAAATGATGTTCTGGTTACAATATCAAACAGAACATTTGTCTTTTATTCAACGCAGTCCTCATAAAATCTGATAGTCTGACACTAGGAGCCATTCTAATTTCAGATTGGGCTGCTCCTATATTCTAAGTGAGGTGCCCGTTGGGCATGTAAAAAATGAAAATAATTTTGTATATAGAAAACTTCAATGCGCTCATGAAATGAGGAAATTTATTTTCAATATTTGAAAGACTAGTAAATCATTTTTTGAGGGTATGCCTCTTATTCTGATAAAGATCATCTTCACTGTGACCTTGCGATAGCATACTCTATTAGAACATGAATTCAGATATGGTTGTGGTGTGGCTTCTAAAATTTTATATACAGTAGTCCCCCTCTTATACGACCACCCTTTCTGCACCAGGAAAGTGACCTTAAAAGATGGTTGGCCTTTCCAGAGGGAGACTAAAAATTTTGTCAGAAGTATATGTAATGTACGTAGTAAGAAAGCTACATACTTCAAAGCATTTCATATTTTCATGTAAAAGTAACATTAATTATTAAAAGGTTCTTCTTGTTATAATAATTTACTTATTTCAATTGAATATACATTAATAGTTCTTTTTCTTGGTGTAAGCATAATGTGAGCGGGTATTGATGTCATTCACATTGCAAAACCTTTCAAAAACGTCATTTAAATCTTGGTACATACAAAATTTTCTTTCCATTTTCTCCATTTTCCCACTGCTGCTGAATAACCTTCTAATCAGTTACAACATTGTTTATTCTAGTCTTTTCAACATAAAATTGTTTAATTCAAGTCTTTTCTACACAAAATTGTTCAGCAAGCCCCCCTCCCCACCTCACATGATGTTATAGAGTGGAATAACCAACTTTCTTCTAAAATAATATGTCTCCATTTACGTGATGAAATGTTAATGTTTGGTAATGATTTATTCAGATGTTGCTAACTGTATTCAATTTAATTATGCTGACAAAACTTTTGTCAAGCGGACGTAATGCCTTCTTCACAAAGGAAGCGATAAATGTGTTGGCACATGATTTTTTGGTCTTTGTCTTGTACTCTTATTTTGTTCCAGGTTAATTTATGTGCATGTTAATGTACAAAATTTATTTTTAGCCTAAGCTGACCTTGTTATGATCTTAACAATTACATCCTGTTGTAATCAAAGAGTAGAACTCGACAGATGTATGAAGCCCAAAACTCTTATCATTACATTGTTGAGCCCATTTCCTGTAAACATCAGCTTTTATAGATAATGATATAATATTAATCTTAGTGTACTTTAGTCAACACTTCTTTCAGTAACAAAACTTGACATTGGGAGACATGTATTGATGATAGAGATAATCTAATTACTTACCTTACATCACGATATGAATTAATTATTGGTTGTGGATATGTTTGAAGAACATTTAACACATTTTTGTACTAATATGTTGGCTGCTGGTCATGTTAGAGGGGTGGCTGTTTTTGAATACGAATTCATTGGTGCCAATGGGATTTTGGTAGTCAGAAGCCCATGAAATTTTATTTGTTTTTCTCATAAACGATAAAAGTTTTTTGGGTGGGTGGGTACATGCATCATTTTATTCAGCTAACTGATCTGGTTGCTTATGACTTGGTTTGGTTTAATACACTGTCTGGTTTTATGGCTCCCAACTACTGTGTTATAGCAGGGTCACACTGTACTTATCATACTTTTATCGAAATCTGCAAACTTTTTGTCCAAAGTGAATTATGTGATTTATGAAAGGGGTGCAGATTGCCTGTGTCTTATACCTTTTACATATTATTCTGTTTTGCTTATTTATGTGTCGGAAACCATTCGGAACCAGTCTAGTGGGTACTCGAATTGTTCCAGTAAATGTTGCAACTGTTGCAATGATACATGGCCGCACAATGCAACTGAGTTTAGCTTGTTTACACAAGCTGTTAATTGATTTCGTTATTGTTGTAACTTGGATGCCAAAAGCAGGAATTTGGTTATGTTTATAAATATTAAAGGGTTCAAATGTGCTTTTGCTGGCTTTTGATTTGTTCATTAAAAACTGACCATCCTTTAGCTGAGTTGATAAAAAGGAAAGCCCAGCTAAATATTTCAGCAAGACCACATAAGTATCTTTAATGGTCTTGTGATTTTGCATTGTTCAAGATGTTTCAAGTTAAAAGTTTATGAAAAATAATTCAGCTGTCCCTTGCTCACACATTTACTAGTGTAATGAAACACTGGTTAAACATACTAAGTGGCACATATAAACAACAATATAAACAACAAAAGCATACATATAAATTGTGTTCATCAAGATGTGCTTTAGATATTGATGAACATGTAAACCATTGATCCACTAAGTAGGAAGGACATTGTTTGAGTAATTAGACAATGACTGAAAAATGATCTAGAGGAATACATTGAATTAGTTATTCAATAGATCTCAAATTGATACTATCACATGCCTTAGCCTTTCTCTTTACAAGATTGGAATATGAATGAAAATTAGTTTTGTATATTCAATAGATCTCAAATTGATACTATCACATGCCTTAGCCTTTCTCTTTACAAGATTGGAATATGAATGAAATGAATGCTAAGGGGACGGTACAGGTAGATGTTTTTGGTGAAAATGATATAGCTTTAATTGTGTAGAAAATTCATATCACTATTAGGAATATGTATAGTTGCCCTTTTAAGTCAAAAGTTACAGGGCTGGGAGGATTGCATGGGCAAACAAATAGCTAGAATTCAAGAATTATATTTCTGTATTGCATGACTTTATTGAATTCTGTATATTCAATTTTAGAGCTGGGTTAGTTTTCTCATTTCCATACAATTGTGTATATATTATCAGTAGCATGAGTTAAATTGCTTTATATATGTTATAGACTATCAAAGCAGTAGTACCTCTGCAGCTTAATGTTGAACAAGAAGGTATGAACTCTTCAGAAGAGGGGGATGATGAAGAGGAAAAAGATGAGGAGGAGGGGCAGTCCTCTAGTAGCAGTGAAGAAGTGGATGAAGAGACAGAGGAAAGTCGTTTGTCTGGTGCAGAGACTCTAGAAGACCATCTTAGTCACTGCAGTGATAGCACCATTCCATATGGCGATAAGAGTGATACAAACAGTCTTGCAAGCAGTTCACAAAACTGTTCACGTGAATCCAGTCCCCCAAGAAGTAGACAAAGCTTAAATATGGAACCTTATAGTAGCAGAAAACGAGTCAGATTAAAACTTGAATTTCAAAATAATTCCTCGGTAAATAGAGATGAACTGCATGATGAAAGCTTGCATAAACACATGTCAGAGGAAGAGAGTATATTGTCTCCAGAGACCAAGGATAACAATTACTTGGATAATAATTCCAAATGTAGTGAGAATAGTGAGAGCAAGAAAATCTGTGATACCAGCAGCAACTTTGAAGTTAATGCAAAGGACGGTGTTTACTTTGATGAAAAGGAATTAAAATGCAAGACTGAACTAGGCTTAGAATTTGAAGTAAATTCAAATAATAACTCTGCCATACAAAATGATAGTGATGCACACAGGGCTTTTGATTGGTTGGATTTTAAAGATGTATTTAGTGCTAAAAGAATCATAGCTCCAGATGTTGTTAGTTGCAATTCTCAGGGAAATCCAGATTTATTTGAGCAGTCTTCAGATTCCATGAATTTTCAAATTGGAAATAATTTATCAGACTCTGGTTTTCTAGATCTTGATAAATCTGTTGATTCTGGTATGGATAATCATGTAACAGATGAAATAAAGAGGACAAAAGAAATCAGTGATGGAGGGAAATTTAGAGTGAATGCCAAAGAACAGGCAAGTGGAACAAAATTTGTCTCTTTAGTTGCTAATAGTATGTGTAAAGTCATTAAATGTGAAAGTACGAGGACATCATGCAGAGATGATATCAGTTATAAATGTACTGTATTGGATGCAAATAATGGGTCAGGGAGGATGATTACAAATGCAGAGTCAACAAAACATGGTGATTTTGATTCCAGGATCTCAGATGATACTGAAAAATCTCAGGTTTCAAATGACTTTACAAACAATGATGAAATAAGGGTGAAAGAGGAACTTTTGGATTTCCAGACAAATAGTGTAGTTGGACTTGAACATAACTATCAGTTGCCGATAGACAGAGGGAACACTAGTTTCTTTAAATATAGCCATGAGGATGGTGATTCTATTCATGAAAATGCCAATCAGGGCATGGAAAGCTTCTCCTTGCCTGAAGTAGATTTTTCTCGAAATGGATTAATACTTAGTAGTGACATGGCATCTGTGGAAAGTTCTTTAGGTTGCACAAAGACTGTCACTTTAAAAAAGGAAAATGAGCTTTTACCTTGGAATCAAACGAATGACAAGCAGAAGGATGGTGTGGATGAACAGTGCTCAACACAAAATGATGGCATGAAAGTGTATAACAGTGATTCAAGGAAAAGATATGGGGTGAAAAAGGAGGTGGAAGAAGAAGATGATGATGAGGCAGAAATGGTAAGTGGAAACCACACTTCTGTATTATGTTACATTTGAAGAAAGACAACAGAGTTAAATTGTAGGTTTTGTATTGTTTTAATCTTGTTTTATTCGCATGGTGTGGTCATAATAAACACATACATTAACTAGGCAATTTGTCATATATGAAAGAAGATTCCATTTGCCTGTGTATAGTTTTTATTTGTGTTAGTAGCCATTAGCATGACTCTGTATGATAAAGAAAATATGCTGTAATAAAAATTAAAACAGCTTTTTAGAAAGAGTTTTAAAAAATACTCAAGTTTAACCAGTAAGTTAACTTTTTGAGAAAATAATGATGAAATGAGAGTCCTCTTTTTCGCATGCTAAATGTATCAAGAGCCAGTTTAGTATTTACATCAACATTAATACTTAAAATCCATTACACAAAATAGAAATGATCCAAATGGTAACCATTAATAATTGTGGACACTTATAAAAGTAATGCTTTCTTACCTACCGCAGGTTCCAGATTTGAGGGAATTTGAATTGATAGTGGACAGTGTGGAGAGATTGAGAGAACTGACACAGAGGTTTGAAGAGCCTGAGCCAATGGTCATAAAGAAAGGCAAAAAAGAGCAGGTACTTTACAGTGTATTGTATCATTGTTGTCTTTTCTTGTAGTTCACTACTGCCAGACTTGTATCAGCAGATGGTGAGACTTATGCATTATGTTTCTGGTGGAAGATGCAGCATCATCAGCATTAAGATTCTTTGTTGAAATTTTGTGTTCAAGTTTTTTTTTTACAAGTCAGTATTTCTTTGATGTAAGAAGTGGGAAAAGACAACCAGATCCAAACCATATCAGATTTTTGAAGAATTATTGGGAAACATGTTTATGTTGACAAAGGGGTAGGTACTGTAAGAGTCAATTTTTGGCTCATTATTAGATCCAGATGAAACTTATATACATAAAATTTGCCCCCCCCCCCCCTCCTTAACAATGTATTTTATTTTTGTTCAGGACTGCTTTTAATAAGGAAATTAAACAATTAATTTACTTTTTGTTTTCTTATTCATTGTGGTACCTATGTTTGTAGACAGATAGACTAAATATCTATCATTTATTAAATTATGGCTGGTCTAATATAAATATTCTGCTATACACCATAGCATTTTCTCTTTATGAAGTTTGTATTCCTGAACCTTTGTACTTCAAATAAGTTGGGTCACATTGTATTGAATTTCAAGTTGACAAGATAAATGCACTTTCTAAGCATGTAAACATAGAACTAAACCTTTAAAGAACATACACCTTTTTAAATTCATGTTAGAATAATCAGTTAAACAGTAAAATGGGCAACATTTCTGGTGTGAAAAATGTCCTTAATGTTTTTTGTGTGCATTAACATGGAATTCATGTATAAGAAAGATGTATACATTCACATGTGCATATATGCAGCTGAGCATGTGCACACACACACACACACACACACACACACACACACACACACACACAGAGGCATATGAACACACAAACACAAAGTGTGCAGGGACATTATGACATTTTTAAAAAGCCGTTTACTCAAGGAAGGATATGGAAAAAAAGTGCTAAAAACCCAATATGATAGATTAATACATAAATTATATAGTTTTTAATGTAAAATACAGAACACTGAACATAAAAGTAGTTTATGAGACTAGATTTGTGAAAAAATGGCAGCAGAAATAGAAATAAAGAGGACAAAAAGATATAATTAAGTTGTAAATGAAACATTCATCTTCTGGATTTTTAAAAGCTCCTAGATTTGTAGGAATTAATACACCACACCATTTGTTTCATTATGGACTTTTATTATGCCTGATGTTATAGACTCATAGGAAGATACAGTATAATTTTCTTTTACCAAACATGTCCATTCTGAACAGGCTTTGTAGGTTCTGAACAGTTGATGCTATGATTCCATGGATTGATATCTCGGAAAGAATATAATCCTCTTTGTTATTTTAATACTTTACTTTTTGAAATCAGAAATCGTATAGCCTATCTCCCTGCATAAATGTTGCCAAACTTCATCTACTTTGTGCTAGAGTCATCAGAGCATGAGATTCATCAGAGCATGAAGTAAGATATTTTTATATGCAATTCTTATGTCCACCATAAGGCAAAGTATATATGTTATGATGTTGTTAATCCATTGTCTGTTACCAATTTCATTACTTCATTGTAACTCAAGTTGTCCAACATCTACAGTTATCAAACATTTTGGATTCCTTGCACTTGGATTAAGAAAGAAAAATATTGGACTGAAAAGGTCAAAGGACAACATCACTCTGATTGAAGGAAGAAAAATGGCTTCTTCATAATAACTAATAATAAATAATTTCCTTCATCTTTTGCACCTGGCATAAGAAAGAATCCAGTTGATTTTTTTATTCAAAAGGTCAAGGTCACTGACTGAAAGAAGTAAAATGACTTACACACTTTAACAAAAAGAAGATAAACGGTTTCTCTATAGTAACATTAGACCACTCCGGTTACTGCATCCACCTAGGATGCTTGAGGTTGTGCATTTGAACCCTAGCCAAGTCATACCAAAGACTGCCTCTATTGGCACTCAGCATTAAGAGGTTAGTGTTAAGACTGGTCAGCCTTGTGTGAGGATAATGTGACTGGGTGGGACATGCTAGACATCACTATACACTGCCCAATTGCTAGACATCACTATACACTGCCCCAGTGCTAGACATCACTATACACTGCCACAATGCAGACATCATGGCAATATACCAGGATAATTGTTAATTCATCTTTCATATTTTCATGACTAAAGTTGTTCTTATTAAAACTTATGTCAAGTTCATTCAGTTATTCATTCAAGACAATGTAGATCTTAATTGAATAATGGTTATGTATTTTAAAATGTTTCATAAAATGATTTAGATTGTATTTGATATTTTGAGATAAGACTGTTTAAATTATCTGATACAGGAATACTTTTCCCCCACAGATTATTAAGCCACCTCCACGAAAGAGGTGTGTAGTGGAGCTTCACAAACGCCTTTCATTCCTGTTGAATGAACTGGAACCATGGGAGAGTAAATTGGCCAAGGCTTCTGAAAAAGCACGAGTCAAGATGCAGAAGGAATATGAAGAGTTTCAGGAAGAGCCAGAGGTATATACAGTATGAACCTGGTGTTAAAGAATACAGGCATTACAATGGGACACACACATGTGTAATCAATTTCTGGAAGAAAACACACAATAATAAAAATGCAAATTGCTTGTAATCAGCACACAAAACTTGATAGGGATTCACATATGTGATTGACTAATTAAGTTAGATATGGTACAGGAATTCTTGTTTTATCATTTGTCAAATATTCTTAAGCCAGAACTCTCTGATGGCCTGAGTGGTTAGAGCATCAACCTCAGATGTGGGAGGTCACTAGTTTGAGTCCTGGCTGAGTCATACCAGAGACTTATAAAAATGGTACTTGCAGCTGCCTCACTTGTCACTCAGCATTAAAAGACTAGTTTTAGGACTGGTCAGCCTTGTGTCGGGATAATATGAATGGGTGTAATATGATGTTACATGTTGGCAGTATGATGCCCCAGTGTTAAACATCACTATAAACTGCCACAATGCAGACATAATAGTGATACAACTAAAATTGTAAAAGTGGCATTAAAAATCTAAAACACATGCATTACAGTTTTAGTTCAGGTTTGGTGCCAATCTGATACCCGCTATGGCCATTAAGGTTACCATCTGGAAAATGTAGATATTGCTACTCCCCCTAAATGGACATTGATATTTACAACAGGTTTCATCAGAATCTAAAACAAGTTTGTCCTGAATGAAAATAGTGCCAATCTGTTCTAAAATATGGCTTCAGCTACGAACATATACAAACTATTGCACTTAATTCTCAATCATGGATGACCATATCAATATTTGGTTTTCACCTTAAGTCTTATAATTGTGTCTAGTTTGTTCCACATGAAAATGGCGCTGATCTTACATTATAAATTGCTGCTACAGTGGCTAATCTGAAGAAAAAAAAAATTAGCAAAGAATATCAGAAATGGTTTCATCACTTAACAGTAAAGAAGAAAAAAAATCTTTTCTTGAATTCCTGGAAAATGTTTTCAGACATGAGAGTGTCAGTATCATGATAGTATGACATTATTAAAAACTTGATGAATACAAATGAAATTTGAATGTCATAGTTGTGTCCATGTGTCAGTTTTCCAATTTTGTTTGCTTCATAAATGCATGTCAAATTGATTTTTTTAGCTGCAGTAAAGGCATGCATGTTTTTGTAAAAGCACAAATCTAGTTTCTTTTATTGGCTGCTGTATTTTGTCTCTGGACAGCACTTCCATTTCCTTTATCCTAAGTAGTCTTTAAGGTTCTTTAATTTTCTGGTAATGTCATTCAAGAAAATAATTTCTGCATTTTCAGGAGAAAGGTTGGGACCTTGAGGAAAACGAAATGGAGGAGGAGAATTCAGGATCCTCTGTGGAGAATACAGAGACTGAGGAGGATGAGGAAGAAGATGATGGTGGCTCTCAAGAGGAGGGACTTGTATCAAAAGGAGATGATTCTAATATGGAAACTGACATCAGTTCCAGAGGTCGCATCAGAAAGAGAAGAATTATTCCAAATAATGTGGAGGATCAGATCGCACCAAAGAAAGCAAAGATCATAATTAAATCTGAACAAAATGCTGAGTCTGTGCATATTCCATCAACTCTGCAGAGACCTGAAAATTCCCCGACTCCTGGGAAAGTTATATTAAATTGTTCCAATCTACTCCAGACCTTAAAAGGAGTTCCTATAACTAACATGTTGGGCGGACATATTGTACTAACATCTCAAGGGGGACAGACTGTTCTAGCTACAATAAATCCAGATAATGCTCCTGGTCTGAAGCTTTTACAGACTAGTTCAGTACTGCCCAGTCAGCATATGAAGGCAAAAACTGAATTGTCAACATCTTCTACAAGTTCCACTTTAGCAGGATCAAATCAGTTGCAGTCCAACTCACTTCTCAGCTCCAAGCATCCCACTATCCAGATGTTGTTGTCCAAGACTTCTTCTCCTGGGCTAGTGTGTACCACGGAACAGTTGTCATCTACAGCTGTACCAACCAGACATGGGACCCTCACAGCCAAAAGTAAGTCTGCACAGAGGCATAGTGTGTTATGTTGTGTCCTTGTCCATCCATCCATCTGTTACCAGTTTGGTTTCTGTACAACAACTCAAGTTTTCACTTACCAAACTTATGGAGGGTTTGCACTTGGGATAAGGAAGAAACATCAATTTTGGGTCAAAGTTCTAGGTCTATATGACTGAAAAAGAAAAATGGTTTTTGGCACAATAATTTCCACATCTTTAGTTAGTGAACTTCGCAAATGGCATGTACTTTTTTTTATAAAGAACCTTATCGATTTTGGGATAAAGGGTTGAGGACGCTGACTGAAAGAATAAAAATGGTTCTGTATAGTAACATAAGTTCTTGATAACACAACCAAACTTTGTGGATGGCTTTTACTTGAGATAAAGTCAAAATGTTACAGGTCATGGCTACTATGTCCGAAAGAATAAAATTGGTTTCCACATAGTACCATTAGTTCTACATCACAGACCTAGACCAAACTTTGTGGATGGCTTACATATATGGTAAGAAATTGCTTTTGGGTCCAAAGACTGATAGCCAAGGTCTCTGTATCAAGGATTTTTAAACATGTTGTTGGTATTAAATATAGCATTTACAGTACTCTAATTATTTTGCTTGATAAGCATAGAAGATAGTTACAATGCCTGATTTAATTTGGATGGAGCAAACATAAGTTAGTCCTTTTTATACAAGTGTCTTACTGTACTGACTGCTCCGGTGTCCTAGATGGTTAGAGCGTCCACCGCGGATGAGGAAGGTCTTGGGTTCGATCCCTGGCTGAGTCAAACCAAAGACTTACAAAAATGGTACTAACAGCTTCCTCACTTGGTGCTCAGCATTAAGAGGTCAGTGTTGGGACTGGTTGGCCTGGTGACAGGATAATGTGACTGGGTGGGACATCATGCTACATGTTTGTGACATGATGCTCCAGTGCTAGACATCACTATAAACTGCCACATTGCAGACATCGTAGCGATATGACTGAAATTTTTTTTAAAGCTACGTTAAAAATCCTAATCAAACAAACAAATAAATCGTAGTGTACTGGATAGAAACACAGTACTATATGCAACACAATTTCTAATTAATATTTTTTTTATTTCCAATGAAGATGGACCAAAAATTGTTCATAATGATAAGTTTATTGCATATGAAGTTCAAATACCAATCAGATGCATACACAGTAGGGTGGCCCTTAAACATAGAAAAAACATTTTTTTTTATTTCTCTAGCATCTGAACCCTCAGAGTGGTTCCATTTATTGTAGAAACAGATGAGAAAAAATATTATGAAAAAATATTAATATTTAGGGGTGGCTCAAGCACATCAAAGTTTACCATTAGAGTATGAAAATCATCATTTGGTCATTAAAACGAACAACACAGAGTTTACTGTTTGTCAATCAATGTTGACTTTTTTGCATCTGGAAATTGTTTCCGGTTCTGCTCTATTACGTGGAGAGCATGCTGCAGCTGGTCTTCACATCTAAAGCGCCCTGACTGGACTGCATCTTGAATGAGGGCAACGCTCCGTTCTGCGTGGTCATTTGTAACCGAAAGCTTCTTGACCATTGCCTCAGCAGCTTTGAAGTCATCTCTACTGTTCCATGACTCGGGATCTTCAGCTAAGAATCCAGATGGCAAGCCCAGAATTGTAAATAGTTTTCTGCTGGACTTTGTGACAAAATCTACGAGTGTCTTCTGTTGCACGGCTACCATGTCAATGCGTGCCCATTTTGGTGGATCCAGTTCTCCATCCTTTTCTTCCGACCTTCTCACAAGTGCTTGCTTTGTGGCAATATCTAGTTCTGGATCAAAGAGGCTGAGCAGTATTAAATCTTCCGAGAGGTACCACAGATGCCCCGCCATCTTACGTGTCGTTTCGACACTGATGGCACGATCTGGATATGAATGGAGCAACAGGTGCCTGGTACCAAAACTTGATATAAATCTTTGCAAGAAATATGTTCAAACGTAGAAGCCCTTGAGATTCTTGGGTTGTCAGCTTGAACTGGGACCGGAAAAGCCATACCTTGATGATGTAGATGGCTTTTGCCATCCAGCGTGCTTGATGCAATGGACCAGGGCTTCTGAACGTCGTCTTGTCCGAAGACTTTTTCCCTAAGAAGACGAGCATTAGTTGCAACAGCTCACGATAGTCATCTCTAGGTTGATTATCTTCAAGTTGTCGTTCGCAGAATGCAATGACTTCGACTTGAACATCTGCAAGCTCGGTAGATGCATAATCATCTGAAAAGGCATCACTAAATCGGTCTTGGTCTATGCTTGACCACTGTTGTTTAAAACGCTTGAATATGAGAATTTCTGGTGCCTTGCTGGGTCCCATACAGATTCCAAATGCAGCACCCAGGACCAGTTCCATTATATGATGCCGACAAGCAAAGTGCAGAAGAGACCGTCCCAGTAACTGCTCGAGAGTGATGCAAGCACCTGACAGTCTACCAGTATTGGAGCTCGTGGTGTCGAAGCACATGCCCTGAACCAAACTGGTAAGTTTCCATTCACATATGGCATTGTAAACTGCCTCTGCCTCAGCTTTGCCAGTTCCTGCAGGTATCTTTGGAATTTGTAAAAGCTTCTTCTCCCCCATTGTCGAAACCAGAATTGGTAGCCTGTTCACCTTTTCTATACCAGTTAAGTTAGGCATTAGCTTGCCATCCCAATGGACAGTTAAAGCTGTGGTTCGTTTGAATGCTTCCTTAATGCCAGCAGCTGCTGCTTTACGGTGTTTTTGGCGTTCACGCTGTATGGTCGTCCTGTTTAGAGCAAGCTGCTCTGGGTCTTGTCCGATAGCCCTCATTGATTCAAAAATGACCATCATGGCAGCCCTGTCACTCAACAGATTTCTATCGAGCATTGCTGCCAGAGGGGCTGATATTACCTGCTTTTTACCTCGTTTTCGTGGTGGAGGAGCAGCTGCACTTGTGCTGGGGATTGGATCTTGATCGTCAGACTCAGATGATGTTTCCATGTCCGAATTATTGCTACTGCTGTCCAGCTCAACCACTTGGGACAACAACTCCTTTTCAAGTTCAGAACGTTTTCGTCTTCTTTGCAATGTCTCCACTTTTTCCTTCTGCAGTTCTTGTTGCTTGAGCAGCACATTGTCCACACACGCCATGCATCCAGGCCGTCCCTTCTTCCGCTGACATTCCAGGAATAATTTGTCCTCTTCATTCTCTATGAGTTGCATTGCATCAGCGTGTGCAATATCAAACAGTTCTTTGATCATTTCTGTAAACATGACTTCATTTGCTTGCTGAGTCTGTGTCTTACGGTTCTTGTTCTTCTTCAGACCTTTCCACTGGTAGAATAGTTCTTCAAGTTTTTTGATTGAATCTTGTCGATGCTTGACTGGAATTCTTGCACGGAACCAAAAATCTTCCACTCGTATTATGCTGTTGTTTGCTGCTGTTCGGATTTCCTCTTTAAGAACATTGTGACGATGCAAGAAATAACTGAGAACTTGCTCTGCTGAGGGCAGTTTACTACCTTCTATCCCATCTGCACTGGTAACAAGATAATCTTGTGAGCGTTTTGTCACTTTTGTGGCTACTGTCACTCCTGCTGCCATTGTTAACAGGTAAGTATCAACCAAAACCGGAACAATTATATTCTATTTAACACTCAACAGTCCACAGTCCAGAGTTCACAAAATTCCCACTTTAACCTTTCAAGTCCAACAACTGTTGCAAAAGCTTCCAGAATTGCAGATTTGATACTTTTCTAACTGAAAATTTAACGGTCAAAACTCAACATCTGAATTTCCTGAAAACATAAAAGTAAACAACTGAACAATAAAACTTGCAAAATTGCAAAGAATATTTAATAATAACAAGTCATTAGTCAATAAATAAGTAAGTAAGGAAAAAAATTTAAATTGATACTGTGGTTCTACATTCTACAATCTATATTACAAACAGTACAATATGGACATTATGAACGTGATTACACAAATTTCAGTGTCATTGAGCTACCTCTAAACCTTGTTCAATTTTGCAGATTTTTTGCATACTGTGTTTTTTTATCTTTTAGAACAAAATGAGAGGTCCAGAAATATATAATTCAAAACTTGATTTCTAAGGGCCACCCTAATACACAGTTGCCATCCTTGCTTTCATAAGTGTACCCACACAACACATGGACTTCTCCTGCTTCTGCACTATGTCTTGTAACACCACAATGGTAAATTCAACATGTTCCACTTTCAAAGTCAAACTAGATACAAAGATCAAACAAAAAAAGTTGGATAAGCATATGTAGGCAGTCTTTATTTTAGTTTACTCTAACCTTCATTCCAACTTGCAGAACTCAGGATTGTTGTTTGCAGCCATTATAAGGTAGGACACTTATCAGATGAGTGGTGCCAGCATCGCTCTGAGCTTGTTGTGCTTTTTGAATTTCACCATCAGATAAGGCTAAGAAATATACTACAGGGTGTCAGCATGGATAGTATCATAGGTTAACACATGATCTTTTTTTAGATTGACCTCTCTATAACTTCTGTGGAAAGCAATGACATGTACAATTGTATACTCAGTGTTTTAAAGAATCCTATTGTCTTTACAGATAGTCTTCTGTCTAAAATGTCTTTAAATTTATGGTTTACAGCAACTGCAACATCCTTGACAACAGTGAATTTGCAGTAACAGTCCTCAAAATAAATACACTTAAGAAATAGTAACTGTTGATCCAAAAGTGTGAAAATGAAAAGTTGAACTAAATGCATGAACGTAATCAAAGAATCATGGACGTAATAGCTGAACTGCAATGCAGTTTGTGCATGAAATGTAGATCGCAATGAATAAGTCTTCTGATCTCATGCAGTAGTCCTCAAAATGATTCTAAAGTTTCAGGATTACAACAGTTTTGGAGAAAAGGTGATAATGCAAGGACTTCACACTGAAGGCTATGGTAACTTTGCAAAAGGAATATTTCACATTTTTGAAATGGAAATCAAGCAATGTTTCCTCATTAATAATGCATGCTTGAGGCAAGATAAAATATCTCAGTGTTGTATATCTAGTATTAGACTGTGATGAACAAATATCTGAAATAGTTTTTTGTCAGTGGATTGTCACTATTAGATATTGCAGTTATGAAAAAGAATATGTGGTCAAATTGAAAGACTTGACGGTTAAAAGTCTAGAGTCATAGGAGTACAAGATTTGAGCTTGTAAAACTTGAGATTTCCAGTTTTTATTATGTAGCAAAAACCTACCAGATATTGAATATATATATATCGTTTTAGGTCTTCTTGGGACTACTAATCTACAGATTCGACCTAAGCCACCAGAGACTGTTACACCAACTGCAGGAGTATCATCCCAGACCTCACAAAGTACAGTTCAGAAAACTCATCTTGTTCATCATTCTTCACCAATGCAGAAGGCAAAGAATAACTTCTACATGGCCAATGTGAACAGTCTGCCACTCAGTGTTCTCAAACAGCTCATGAAAACCAAAGGTGTCAAAGTCCAGTATGGTCCCAATCAGCAGGGTGTAGTGTTCATCCCAACTTCCCTCTTTTCTTCAGCTAATCAGTCTGCTGCAAGTACAGTCATGACAAACCAGATTATTGAACCTTCCTTGAGTGCTCAATGTGAAGCAGCTATTGTCAATCCATGCCATGGTGGTCAGACTTCAGGCAACATTTCAGTCCTGTCTTCACAGCCAGCTTCTTCCAGTTGCCCACTTCTGACCAACACAACAGCTACTCAGTTTTCTGGCAGAACTACTGCCAGTAGTGTAGGCTTGAATACAGGTTATATTTTGCTACCAGCTTCATCCTCTGTTACTGTTGTAAATCCAGTTATTAGGGCAGTTTCATCCGAGTCCTCAGGTGTGTTGCCAGAAAAGTCCAGTCTTCCAGGAGGTCTCCAAAGTGTCATGATATCGGGACATTCACTGAGCACAAAACCTTCAGCATGTAGCACCAGCACACATATTCTTACAACAGATGCTTTAAATAGTTCAGGCAAACAGGTGCCCAAAGTCATAAGAATTTCATCCCCAGGTACAAATGAAGGCAAGTCAAAGGACCCAGCAAGTTCTGATGAGACAAGTGTCTCCACTTCAACTTTAACCAATGCTGAAAGTTCAGCACCAGTTGTGGTAACATTGTATGAGAAAGATTTAGTGAAACAGCCTTGTAAATATGCAACCAATCTTACAGTCAAACATCTTCTACTGAAGAGGAGATCTTTTGATGACAAAGAGAAACCTGGAACACAACAGATATTGTCAACATCTGCTACAACCATAACAGGGTCACTTTCTACTCCAACAGTGGTATCTACACAGAGGCCACTTCTGTCACCATCCAGTGCCACAACATCTCAGTCAACTTGTGTTCTGACAACTATTTCTCCAGCTAAGCTCAACACTCTTCTTATGCAAACTAATGCTGCAGGTGCAAAGACCATTCCATCATTAATAAAACTTCCCAGTAAAGCTGTCTTGGACTCGGCAGTTCAAGCTGTTGTGACCAGTGTGAATACCTCCTTGCCCACAGCAAACATTAAAGTGCCTTCACCTGTAACTTTGCCTTCCATGCAGCCCAGAAGAAATGTGACAAAGACAATACAAAGCATGAAATATCCCATCCCAGTAACTCCTAAAGTCGAGTCCAAGTCTCCCTTTAAGCCTACTGCAGCTGGAATTGAGCAGAGTGTTGGCAGTGGACAGGTATCTCTTCAGACAGGAGGAACATTGACCACCAATCGGACCCTACTTCCAACCAGTGTTGGGTTGCTCCAGGTGGCACAGCAGCCAAAGAACATATCCACACCACAAGTGCAGTATTCTCCACAGGTGCTGATAAATTCCCAAGGGATCCTACAAGGAGTTTTGACCCCTCAGGGACTCGTGGTTCCCCAAACTCCACAGCTCCAGATACAGGGTGTAAGCCAACCTGGGGCAGCTCAGCTGTTAGCTCAGATAGGCATGCAGTCCATGAACACAAGTAGTAATAGTAGTAGCCCTAGTGGACTTACTTTAAGTTCTGGTGGCATGTCTGGACAGAGCCCAATCAGACTGCTTCCTAATAGCTTGATTCCTAACAGCTCAAACATCCTTCAGCAGAGTCAACTGGGAACTTCAAAACCATCAGATGTCAAAACAACTAGTATAATTATTCCACAGGTTGTGAACCCTTCTGTATTCCGGCAGTCAATGACAGGAGCATCAGTGAAATGTTCTAAGGCTACTACAGTGCCAATATCAGATTCATCTGTAAAGTTTCCATTATCACAAAGGAATATGTCAGATACATTAAGAACAGGAAAAAGCATTGTGAAAAAAGAGAACCAAACGCTTGAAATTATGTCACAGGCAGTTGCAGTTACCAGAGGGACTGGACTTAAAGAGGTCTCTGGACCTGTGACTTCAAAGACTGTTTGTGTCAAATCCCAAAATTCTGTTGGATCAAATTTAGGACACAGTGCTGCAGTTGTATATACAAACACAAAGACTATGCCTATTCTTTCCTCCAGTGTGGCAAATCAGCAAACTGTACTGGCCTTAAAATCTCCTCAGACAAGTGCAGGAAATACAGTGATTATTCCTCAGCAGAATGTAATGCAAGCTTCAGTTTCTCCAATGGTCAGCATCCCCCAGGGGTTTATTCTTCAGGGAAGTGCCACAGGAATTCCATTGGCTAGCCCAGTTCTTCAGCCAATTCCATCAGTAAACCTTGCTGCAGGTTATAGCCAAGCCACAATGTTACATCAGCCAACTGTGACTCTGCTGCAGTCTCCTGTCAGTCCAGTACCAGTATTAAATCAGCAGATACTCTCAGCAGTTCAGCAGATGCAGCATATTCTTCATCCAAGTCAGCAAGTTGTGAGTCAAGAGGCTTTGATGAAACCACCCCCAGTGACAAAAGTTCTTATTCCTCCTAACCTGATTTCAGCTGCACAGAAAGATGGCCAGCCAGTAACAAGTATAACTTCAGTTGCTCAGAGTAACATTAAAACTGAACCACAACTTGCTGGAACAGCATGTGTAGTTTCTGATTCAAAAACATTACCAATACCTTCATTACTAATTCAAGGACAAAATACAACTCATTCTCCACTGGTGCCAATACAAACAACAGCCTCAAAGTTAATAAAGCAACTTAGCAATTCTAGCTTGCAAAGTAAACTCAACCAAACTAATATTCCATCACAGTCTTTACCAGAAGTTAAACCAGTGCTTTTATCACAGCAGCTCAATACTGCTACTGTTTCCAGTCCAGCCAAGATTACCCCGTCTAACCTTATAGCAAGCAAGTCAGGAAAACTTGGTTCCAAAGCAGCTCGAACATTTGTCCTTTCCTCACCTCAAAAGACCAGCGTATTTAGTCATAATTCCCTTGTTACTTCTCCGAGTAAAGGACCTCTTTTTCCATTATTTACACCAACAACTGTAAATTTTGGTTCTGTGATAAGAAATACCAATCCCACAGATAAATCTGCCAGCAGTCTTGGCAACATCTCAACACCAAAACAGATTCTTCTTTTGCCCAAAAACACTGTTGCAAAAGACACTTTCTCTCCCAGTGTGTCATCTGGAGACTCAGTTGTGTACTCTTCTATTATGAATGCCCAGGAGTCTGCTAATACCACAGTAAGTTCTGTTTCTGTGATAGAGGGAACATCAGCAAGCATTAAGACTAATATGAGTGCTGATGATCCTAAGGAGAAACCTCATAAAATCACTCTGTTTAGCATAGGAGGGCAATTGGTAACAGGCCAAGGTGTACCTGTGACTTTGGACAATGGAGTTCTTAAATTAATGCCAAAAGCCAAGGTGCAGATCAACAACCAAACCTTAACTCCCAAGCAGATTCAGGAGACACTGGCCAAGATAGGCAAAATGACAATACCAAGTTTTGCTGGGCAGAAGGTGAAAGCAAATCAAGGGGAGGGTTCTGAGGTCTCACCTGAAGGGATCACTTTTAGCCCTGGTGTAGGTCTGTTCAAGAGTTGTGGGAAAACTGAGACAAACACTGTTGCTCAGGATGCAAATGTTATGCAAGATATGGAAGAACCAGCAGCCTTGCAGAATTTTAAAATTGTGGATTCTGATACTAAACCAGCTTTACCGAGTCCTCTTAAAACTCACCATTTGGCTCCTCACATTACCCAAGGAAATGTATTTTTGACACAAAATATGGCAAATGCAGCTCAAAAGACAAATCAAATTGTGCAAAGTAGTGAAGTAAATCCTAAAAGCATAATTAGTGATTTACAAGCATTAAAAGTTTTAAAGCAGGGAGATAGTGCAGTTGTTCAAAGTACTTCAAAGTTAATTGAAGGACCTAGCTATTTTGTACAAGGAAACGTACCTCAAGCCCAAAGTTCTGCTACAATTTTAATGCAAGGACCTGGTGCAGGAGATGGAATAGCTCGCTTAATTCAGGGAACAGCAAACATTCCACAACAAAAACCAATATTACTACCAACATACATTGTCTCTGGGAATGCAAAGGTAGAAATGGAAACAATTCAGAAATTTTCAAACAAAGAGCAAGGAATGAAAAAACTTGGACAAAATAAAAAATATTTGGTTCCAGGTGGTTCCAAACAATCACAGTATGGTAATATTGTTGCACAAACAACCACAATGCAGATTCAGCCAACCACTAATTCATCAAAAGAGGAATTGGGTTCAGTAAAAACTGTAGAAAATTCAGCAGAAGGGAGATTCCAGCAGGCAGGTTATATAAGTTCAGGTTCAAATTTACAAATTGAGAGTGGCCAATCTGTTAAGTATGCTAAGCAAGTTCAGAGTCAGATGGCACCTGTTCAGCCAAAAGCTAAGTCAGCAGTAATGAAGTTGCAAAGTGCAGTTACTGAAACAGTAAACTCAAAATTTGATGCTACAACTGTTCAACCCACTAATCAAGAAATAACAGGTGCAGAAAACATCAAACAGACCCCTAACACAAAAATTTCAGTGGCACATTCTACAGATGCAGCATTTTTTACTGAATTTAAACATTCTGGTAATGTCCACTTTGTTTTAAAGCCAATGAGCTCTTCTACAGGATATATTGTCTGCCCAAGAATCACAAACATTTCTAATTGCTCCAAGGCTCAGGCTAAATTACTTCCAGACAGTACATCCTGCTTGACAGGAAGTGTGCTTGAGAAAAGTACAGAACAAGACAAAACTGTCATCATTCCACATCCCATGAAAACAGGTGAATCAAATATGAATCCTAAACAGACACTTGCACTAAAATCGCCTGCAACTACTTCCATTTGTACAGGTCTTGTCCAATCTGCAGACTCAACAAGCATCCAAGCCTCATCAGCAGAAAGTCAGCTTCAGACTGTAGACAGAGAAGCAGAGGATGTGTTAACTATTGATTTAGGCAAAGTTGAAGCAAGTAACATTGAAAAATCCAGGTCTCTCTTGATCCCAAGCATCAGAAGGAAGTCAGAAACCATTGTACAACAGACTCCTATTAAGGAAACATCAGCAACACTGAACATTAACAGTGATGTACAAGAGAAAAATGAACAGGAGGCAGCTTTGAATCTTCTGACTCTAGCTAACCAGGCCAGTAACAGGTGACATATCTCCAGTGATAAACTAAGGTGTTTGGTGTGAGCAGGAATATAATTGCTTTGAAATATTTGGAAAAGTAGCGGTGGATATGTCAGCATATATGAAGTTTTGTTGAATAAAATGTTTCTGAAAATTAGTAAAGTGATAGATGAGATCATAATTCATCATGGATCTATTATGCGGGGAAAAAAAGGAGTTAACCAGTGATCCATTTTAAAACTATGTAAGGTACAGGAACTAAAGTTTTGTGTGCAATTATATCGTCACTTATTAAAGTAACGGTAATTATATTGTCACTTATTAAAGTAATGGTAAATATATCGTCACTTATTAAAGTAACGGTAATTATATCGTCACTTATTAAAGTAACGGTAATTATATCGTCACTTATTAAAGTAACGGTAATTATATTGTCACTTATTAAAGTAACGGTAATTATATTGTCACTTATTAAAGTAATGGTAAATATATCGTCACTTATTAAAGTAACGGTAATTATATTGTCACTTATTACAGTAACGGTAATTATATTGTCACTTATTAAGTGAATTTCATGTTTGTACAAAGGCGTTTTAATGTCAATGTTTTACACATTCATTAAAATCTGAAGATTTCTTGCTGTAATTGTTTTAATGCATAAAAGTGACTTTGTGGAACAGAAATCACATAATCATTATTATTTTGACAGTCAAAGTTTACATTTTATTTTTGGTTTATTAGTTTCAAATTTTGCCATATTGGTATACTGCAAATAGCCAGATTGAATACTATATATATTTGCATATGATCTGACTGAAAACTGCATAGACACAGATCTGTTGTCACTTAATACATGTATGTTAGGAAATCTGGGTTTGTTCAATTTGTTAGAAATAATCAGTAGAACAAACAGTATAGATTCAGTTTTGCTGGCACATTATTGCCTATGTTGTTTTCAATTAGACAGAACATGAGATATAAAATATATGGCTTATTTTATTTATGGCAGTGTATTATATGCTATGTACAGATAGATATATGGCCTTTTGAAATTTGTCCATTGTTTTATAGATAGTACCCAGGTCAGCATGTGGCATTCCTGACTCCACATACTTGTAACTTTTGAAATTTGTCCATTGTTTCATAGATAGTACCCAGGTCAGCATGTGGCATTCCTGACTCCACATACTTGTAACTTTTGAAATTTGTCCATTGTTTCATAGATAGTACCCAGGTCAGCATGTGGCATTCCTGACTCCACATACTTGTAACTTTTGAAATTTGTCCATTGTTTCATAGATAGTACCCAGGTCAGCATGTGGCATTCCTGACTCCACATACTTGTAACTTTTGAAATTTGTCCATTGTTTCATAGATAGTACCCAGATCAGCATGTGGCATTCCTGACTCCACATACTTGTAACTTTTTAGACATGAAATTCAAGTGCAGCAAGTCCCAATAGTTTTAATAGTGTATGGCTACAGTTAGGATGAAGATAAAACCATATGATTTCAGAAATCTCATAACTTGCATTCCTCTCCAGCATGCTGATTTAACAATGCCTGTGCTGCAAGTATCATTAGAGTTTTAACTTGAACTTGAGAGGTTTTGAGATGCAGGGTCTGTTAATGAAACTGCCTGAAACAATTTACATTTTAGGTCAATGGCTAATATTTTTTGTTGCTACAGTAGCAGGTATAGTTTCTCCATTTTCATGAAACTTGCGGCATTATCACCCCAGTACAATTATCCCATCATAAAACATTTAGCTAAAAACCAAATTGCCAGGTATATCAGGTTGAACTAGAGTCAAAGCTATTTCTATGTCACACACACACACACACAGATATATATAACCCACATATAACACTGATATAAAGGTATAAAAGCTTGTGCAACCTGTATTTGTGAACCAGGCTGTTTGAAACAACCGTGCAGTTTTAAGTTATTTTTATTCTTATTTCATATCCCCTATGATAAAAGTTATAGGAACCACAGTGGTTCTGTTGTTGGCACATCAGATTCATGACCATTAGGGTTTGAATTCTGCCATTGGTTCTGACTTGGTTGGCTGCTGTGTTGTACCCTTGGACCAGGCACGTTTCTCTCATTGATTTGGCACTAAATAGAATGCTTTTGTTGCTCTAATGTAAAGATGTACCAAAAGCTTTTAGCATGTACCCATTGTCAACAGATCAATGTCTATACTGTTCATTCGTTCTTTGGTATCAAGCAAAAAGCATATAGTATACACTGATGTGCCTGTACATTATGTCAGCAGTTGTGTGTGCATAATTATTATTGACTTCTGCCATAGAAACCATTCTCCTATAGTTTTATCTGGTCTGTATGGATCACAAGTCCAAGGCAGAAGCATTATACTCCAACAGACAACACTATAGCACAGTTTCCATGGAACAAGGCAATAATAGGTTTTGAATTTCACGTGATGTAATGCAACATGCTATAATATTGGCATAAGGCATCAGTACGGGTGTATAGCAGTTTCCACTGGACAAGGTAATAATAGGTTTGTCATTTCACATGATGTTATGTAACATGTTATAATATTGGCATAAGGCATCAGTACGGGTGTATAGCACAGTTTCCACGGGACAAGGTAATAATAGGTTTGTCATTTCACATGATGTAATGTAACATGTTATAATATTGGCATAAGGCATCAGTACGGGTGTATAGCACAGTTTCCACGGGACAAGGTAATAATAGGTTTGTCATTTCACATGATGTAATGTAACATGTTATAATATTGGCATAAGGCATCAGTACGGGTGTAATAATATAGAATACTGGAGTCAAGAGGAGATGCATACTTTCTTAAATTAATTCCAATCAGAAGTGAAGAATCTGTATGGTTATTATTAAATACGAGTACTGTTTATACTCACATATAGGTCAAATGCATCTGCAAACATTATAGACCCAAATCTGCCAATTGCATGATGGCAGTACAGTTTGCCATGACTTACAGATGAGTATATATGGTAAATAAGTGATCAGATTGTACATTGTTAAGACTAAATGTGCTTTCTTTTTATGGGGGATAAGGCAACAAATGAGTTAAATGTTTTCTTCTTGCTAGTAGTTGTAAAATTATTTCTGACTTTTTAGAACCAAACTCCAGTTATAGCTTAAAAACCAAAAATCTGATATAAAACTGAATTCCTCTCTTCTTTTTGGGTAACACTATTTATAGTTTGGGTGGTTCGAACAAACCACAAATTTAATGAGCCAATCAGTACATACTAGTACAAATTTAAAGAGCCAATCAGTACATACTAGTGGACATTCTTTTCCAACTATGTATGTAAGTACCAATAAAAACATGTTTTGTAAAATCACTTAAATAAGAGTTCACAGTAAAAGATAATCAGGGTTAAGGAAATTATGACTTTTGATCATTGTATGTATGTTCTTTTTTCTTTCTGTTTATTTGTGCAAGAATTCTAAAGTAAAATATAGTAAGGTATTACTCCTTGATGCATTGTGCACATTATGATATTTTTTCCTGCCAAAATTAGCCACATCCCAAAGATGCCAAATTTATGGTATCTTGTAACAGGAATATGGAGTCATTTGTATTAAAGAAAGTTATCAAGCCTGTCAAAAGAGAAATTTTTATTTATATTGACATGTACTAATTTTTATCCAGTTTATTCTGTATGATGCTAACTTTTATGAAGCTGGTGACATGAAGAATTTATTTTAAGAGTGTACATACATGCTTGCATTTGCTACTGTCAGTCTGTTTATCCATTCAACATATATGATGTAAGTAAAATTTTAGATAGCTCCTCAATAGTCCCTAAATTTGTTTACACAGTAGGCTACCAGGAGAAATTATTTTGTTAAGAATAAATACTCCTTGAAAACTTTTGGGTGTCCTAGAAAACCAGCTCTCTGGGACTGTATGAATGAGGTCTTGTTGAAAAGTCTGAGATTAGCATGCGAACTGTAAAGGTTCTTTTGTATGAAAAGTTGCAAGAACTTTGTAAAAGTAGAAACTGGATTACTAATTATTATTCAGCATGGTCTTAACTTAGGAGTATTATGGATAGCTTTTCACTGATCTATAAATGATAATAATTTAGAACCAACATTTCAGTCTGATAAGTCAGTTCCTAAAACTGTATTGGTATGTTGGAGGTTTGGGGACATGTTCTGGGCTAATAAATGTCGGCTGAAGGCAGATTATTCATTTCTTGGAGTTACACTTTTAATCAATTGAACCTGAACTTGGATAATCAGCGTTCCTATCAATAATTATAATTATTCAATGAAAGCTTTTAATAAAATATTCAGTAAGTGGTTGTTTTGATTCTACCTCTTTCAGTTTTAAATATTTATTATGCTTAAATCTTGCCTTCGCTTGTAATGATCAGTTTTTGGAAAAGAAAGTATTAAGATTATTGTATTATAATGTGCATTACATCAGAATTAATGGTATGCCAAAATAAAGGTAAATTAATCTTACAATATTCTTCTTGACAGATCAGTTTCACATATTGTACATTAAAGACATGATTTGTTATTGCAACTGCTCCTAGACTTGAAGTACTTCTTAGATGATCTGTTGACCACTGTCTATCACCCATGTTTACCTTAGCATAGGTTTGTTATTGCTTCATGGCCAAGACTACTCAATGGATTGCTGTGAAAATGTATGCAACCATCATCCCATTGTCCTAAATAAATATGGTACTTTTTGGATATCCAACACAGTGGCCATCTTGATAATCTTGTTATCACTACTCCTTCTTAACAGAATTGGTCCTAATTATGATGTCCACTTGGTGTTGATTATGATGACCACTTGGTCCTGATTATGATGTCCACTTGGTCCTGGTTCTGATGTCCACTTGGTCCTAATTCTGATGTCCAACTTGGTCTTGATTCTGATGACCACTTGGTCCTAATTCTGATGTCCACTTGGTCCTGGTTGTGAGGTCCACTTGGTCCTGATTATGATGACCACTTGGTCCTAATTCTGATGTCCACTTAGTCCTAATTCTGATGTCCACTTGGTCCTAATTCTGATGTCCACTTGGTCATGATTATGATGACCACTTGGTCCTAATTCTGATGTCCAGTGAACCAGAGTAGCTTGTTTCAAATTAATATAATCCAAACAAGTTCATTTATTTAAATAGTTCTTAAAAATGAATTGTAATCTAATAGATGTTCATTTTCATACAAAATCAACAAAATAACCTGATTATTGCTAGTGGGTCTCTAACAGTGTCACCTGATGTTTCAAAGCAAACAAAAGTTATCAATGTAAACAAGCATACAGTCTGCTCACTGACCTTTTCTAGTTTCCAGAATAGTTCATTGCAGTCATAACTGTATCATCTGTGTCCAGTATTCATAATGTCTAGTTTTAATATTTCTAAAACAAGAAATGAAAAAACAAAAAGGAGGAACTCTTGTACACATTTGTTTAAAGAAATATAACTCCAAAATTTATGAAATTATTGGGATTATCAAAGGTGGTGAAGGATCACATCTGTTGCTTGAAAATATGGTGACCGTGCTACTAATAAAAACCCTTCAATTTGATTAAAAACAGCAACAAAAGAAATTTAAGTAGGTGTTTGTATAAAGCAAAAGTATACATACTCACAGTGGGTGGGTGCGGGTTGTTATAGAAAATGGCTGATTTTTAGGTGTGATTTCTAAATGGATGGCCCCACACTACCAGTATTTATCCATGAACCAAAGTATTGCATACAATTTGTGTATTTGGGTATTTGCCTTATGCAGTATGAATGAACTGATTAATATTTGAACACATTTTGAATGAAATTAGTGTGTCTTAACATTGGGAGTATTTTTTTGTTTTACCTAGTGACTGCTTCCCTATTGCAAAGGGACATAACTCTTTACCTCTGTGGATATTTTGATAGTGCTGGTAGAGTTCAACAGCATGTGTGGAAATGGTTTGAGGAGGGTCAGTTGAAATAGATTATATTAATAATTCATCCTAGTCGGTTTATTATTTCAAGGGGAAAAGTTTAAATTTGACGCGTGCTCTTTTCAAGTGACTTTTCTGGAAAGAGTTTGTATTATTCAGGCAGCTGCAGCAGTGTTGGTTTTAATGTTAAATTTTTTGAAAACATGTATCAACTACACAAGTCGTTTTTGCATTAATATGCCTAGGAGTTCCATTCTTGCCTATGTAAGTATGTATAAATTGTTGTCATTGTTTGTGAACAATGTTATATACATAATTCACTGAACAGTTTTAAAATATGGTTGATTAATACCATGCACAATTACTGTGTTCAGTGGCAACCAGCTTACAAATATAACGATACCATGTGCAGCAAAGTCAGTGATTTACTTTAGTAAATGCAGAATATCTACACATTTCACTTTTAATAAATTTGATCACAGGAAGTTAATTTTCCTTTTGTATGGTGCAGTTTGGGGATAATTTTTTATACCAGAAGTTGGTGTTCATACATACATAGATTTCCTGTCTTGCATGCATAGGAAGAAGACTGCTTCAGTAAAATGTCCTTCATAGATGAGGTAGTACATTATTGTCCTTTCTACAAAGCTGGAATTTGAAGCATGTTTTATATGGTTGGTGAGAAAAATAGGGAAACCAACTTTGGGGGACCAAGATATATGCTAGCTTCAAAATTCTTTTGATTGGCTTTCTTATACAAAATACTTGATCCAGATCTCCCTTTTCTGAGCTTGTTACTAATCTGGAAGCTACATTTCTGATCTCATTTTGATCACACTTGAATTGCATGTATATGCCTGTATCAAGATCTTATATATTAAGTAAAATAATGAATGAGAACCATGCATCTTATGTGAGGTGACTTGCATCAGATTGGCTGAACTTGTTACGAGACTGGAAGCCATATTTATTTTCTTATTTTGATCAAACTCTGAATAAAGGCTTATATGGTCAACATCTCAAATTATCCATCTGGTTGCCTGAGCTTGTATGCACTCTGGAAGCCACATTTCTGATCTTTTTTGATGAAACTTGGAATATTGGCTTACAGTGTATGATCAAGATCTGCATGATATTTAATAATGAATAAGGCCACATTAATTAAGTGATTTTGCATCTGATTGGCAGAACTCATTACCACTCAAGAGAGACTTTCTGATCCAGTTCTGATCAAATTTAGTAAATAAACGTAAATCTCAAAATCTCAGATGATCATAAATATGCATAATTAATGAGGTGATTTTGCATCTGATTGACTGAGCTGTTGAAGATTAGTGGTTATTTGTGATTCATTTTTTCTTATCTGACTTGTTTAATTGACTTGTATACATCATGATATCCAATGAGTTTTATTCTGAGCAAGATCTGTACATGGTAACAAAATAATCTTGCATCTGGGTAACTTAGCTTCCCACAACTTGAGAACTATTTCTTGTCAGGTTTTAATCAAATTTGGTAAATAGGCTAATATCAGATGGATGGATCAGTTTGACTATTAGCAAAATCTGTGCATGTTAATGAGGTAATCCTGTATCTAATTGATTGAGCTTGATTTGACCCAATTGTTAAAAAGACTTTCATCCACTTTGGCAAATATCATTGTTTTCAGTAGGTTCTATAATAAATTATATCTGGATTAATTGGATTTTCTTGCATATGACAGACAAACTTGTTGCATCTCTAAATCTAGAGACAATATTTTGCATCCAGTTTAGATAAAACTTGATAAATAGGTTTAGGTCATAGTGATCACTTGCAAATCTTTTGTCCTGTGTATATTAGTTAACCTTTATGTTTGGAAATATTTTTAATCAGACTTCAAAAAAGTAGGTTTTAAAATCATCATGATACAAACATTCAAGAGATATTGATACATAAATCTGCTTAGTAAAATGGTCATCTGTTAAATATGTGATGTGAATGATATCCATCTTTGCTAGCCAAGGTTCTGATATGATAACCCTACCTACACGTTGGCATATTGAGCAGATATTTCTATGCTTCGGGTCTGTGAAGGTCTGCATCCAGTAAAACTTAAGTCATTCGGATTTGAACACTGTTCCTGCATGATCAAGAGAATGGGAGTACACAACATGCATGGACAGATAAATAAGCAATTTTCAAGTGTTGGTCTGTGTTTACACAAATACTTTTCACTCAAATACACCTGAAATGGCTTCCCTCCAGTACATAGTCATACTTTTGATATTAAACTTTTATGGTATTCTCTTTAGGTTATTTTCCCCATTTATTTTCAGTCGATGTACAATGCACCATGTTTTTGGTTAGTTGGCTTTATACACTAAGGGAAGCAACTCCTGAAATCCAATAAATTTCGCTAGGGCAAAGCACCAGTAGATCTGTTAGATACGCCAAGGTGTGGATAGGGTTATTGTATCGGAATCTTGGCTAGTGAAGATGAAGGATATCATGGGACGAATGTTCTATATAGACAATCGAGCCCTCTCACCATTCACAAATATAAATAACACTGACTGTATCAAAATCTTTACCACTGAATATTATTTCTAGCCAAACACCACATATATCCAGACAGTAGAAATATTAACAGCTAAAGTATTCAAATTCCTGATTATAATGCAAATCATTGTCGTAATTGTAGCTTAGCTGTACAAATCACCATGACACAAAAACATTGAGCTGATATTTTCAGTTTGTATTGGAAGTACTGATACATTTTTCTGATAATGTATCTACTTAGTGATATTAATGTACAAAAAGATTGACAGCAAAGCTATAATAATTTGTTGTTTGATATCCTATAGATACTTTTGCACATAATGTACAGTTGTGTAAATATGGTTTGAAGGAGTTGGAATTAAATTTCCAGTTTAAGAAATCTGATTTTCTGTTTTTATTTTGAGTAGGATAAATAGGTAATGGCAAGCATTATTTTATATTGTTTATACAAGTTATAAATAGCTTAAGTACAGATAGATGCTAGGACAGATGAGTTCTGCAGTAATCAAAGAAATTCAATATGTTTAGCTATACTACTGTACACACAAATGGTAAATACAGGTGAGTGCTATGATCATTATGAAACCCAATTTTCTAATGAACCAATAAAATTTGAGTTCTTAACTATGTCAGACTATTGCCTGGTTATACATCTTAATATAACCTGCATAGATTAGACACCTTAGAAAAGTGGTATTTAAGATAAAGGTAACCAGTGAACTTTGTAACCACACACTTTTTTATGATTCAATTACCATGATAAAATAGACATTAAGGCCCAACATAGAGTGAAATATGATTTGTACATACAGAAAAAATGATTATATGGTTACTTTGAAGTGAATTTGCATATTTTATCAAGCTTATCACAAAATCACTATAAAATATCAAATTTGTAATAAAGCTTACAAGGAAAGAAGTAAGCAAGCAAAGAGATTGTAAGTACACACTTTAATCTGCTGCATGTGGTCATGCCCATTTATTGTTGATAGTGCACCTGGATAAATGCAACGACCATAGGTTTTACATTTTTCACAGGCATATAATCATGGTTTTAAATCAGTTTTGAAATTTCACTTTTTATGCATCTGACATAAGCAGAACATGTTTTGATGTCTGTCTGTTACCAATTATGTTTGTGCCCAATAACTCAATTTGTCCAAAATCAACAGTTACCGAAATTTAGTATTTGGCTTGCTTCTAAGGTGAGAAAGAACCCTATTGAGTTTGAGGTCAAAATGTCAGTCACCATGACAGAAAGAAGAACATGCTAACTTTACTCAGCTGTGGGAGTACCTCTGCAAATACAAATGCCAGAGATCACAATCTGTATGGATGCAAGTACAGAAAGCTGGGTGGCACACCTGTTACTGTCTTTTCAGGAAGCCAGTATAATAATAATAATAATAATAATAATAATAATAATAATAATAATAATAATTTATTTATAGAGGGTGACTCATTAGTCAAGGACTATTCTCTCTTGAGGCCCTCTTAATGAAAGTATAACAAATGCACATTGTGTGAAGAAGCAATAATTAGTGCTTATATTAGCATGTTTCGTATTAAAATACTAAATTCCATTATCTGTTAGAAACACATGCATGATCCTGATATCTCTTCTTAAATACTCTAATATTTTCAGCCGATTTTACATGTAGTGGAAGCTTATTCCACAGAACTGTACCAGAGTAATGAAAACTCTTTTTAAATTGCTCTGTTCTTGGTTTTGGTACTAGAAGGTTTCCATGTTAGATTGATCTCAACTGGTATTGTGTTGAAAAAGGCCTGAATAAGTCCTGAAGATACTCTGGTGCAGTTCCATGTAGACATTTACATAAAAGAACTGCCTTGTGAAAATCTATCCTGTCATATATTGTGAACCATTTGAGTTCTGTAAATAATGCTTTTGAGGGATGGTCAACAGATGTATCTAAAATTACACATGTTGCTCGTTTCTGGAGTTTATAAATCTTGTCAAGCTCAGATTTAGCACAGTTTCCCCATACATTAGAAAAGTAATCCATTGTTGGAAGAATATACGTCTTGTAGTATAGATTGCGAGTTTCCATAGGTAAATATTTCTTGATTCTGCTGAGAAGGGCAATTTAGGATGAGTGTTTTACAAAGCTTATCAATATGGTCATTCCATAATAAATTATTATCTATGGACACACCTACAAGCCTTTCATGATTGACATTTTCTAATGGATGATTATTTATTGCAAAAGATAGTTTTGGGTTCCCTGACTTGTGTAGCTTTTGTGTCGTCCCCAGAATCATACTTTTTGTTTTACCTTCATTAATTACCATCCTATTTTGTTGTGCCCAGTTTTGGACTCTAATAACATCTGAGTTTAATCAAGGTTGCATCATCTGCAAACAATTCTGTATTGGTGTATTCATTATTTAATGGTAGATCATTGATATAGATAAGGAAGAGGAGAGGGCCTAAAACTGAGCCTTGAGGGACTCCTGAATGAATAGTGCGAGTTTGAGAGCTAATATTGCCAATGCTTGTTGAGACTTTTGGTTTAGGTATGATCTAAACCAGTTTAAAGAAGGATTGTCAAACCTATAACAGTTCAACTTTTGCAGCAGAATTTCATGATCAACAAGATCAAAAGCTTTCTTGAAGTCAAGGAAAACAATCCCAGTCATATGCCCATTATCCATTTCCTTCAGCCAAAGATCAATTAATTTGGTAAGTTCTGTTTGGCATGAGTGGTACTTTCTAAATCCTGATTGTGCTTTATGAAATAGAGAGTTTGTTTCAAAAAATTTATAGACCTGAATGGCTACATGCTTTTCAAACAGTTTTGACAATACAGGTAGAATTGATATTGGTAATTTCCTGGATCCTCCTTTTCTCCTTTCTTAAAAGATAGGTGTAACCTTTGCACATTTCAATTTTTCTGGAAAATTACCACTCATTATACTTAAATTTATGATATACGTTAATGACTTTGTTATTACTGGTGCAGCAATTTTAAGGATCCGTGGACTAATACCATCCAATCCAGAGGATTTATTAATATTCAACTTAATTAGCATATCAAAAACGTCCGCTTCACTCACATTAGCTATTGAAAAACAATTATCTTCAGGAATTTTAGCTCTTATAAATAACTGAGTTATTTTTATGGATTGTGGTCTCCCCAGAACCGACATCTACATATCAATATCCGTGAGATGAAACCATGTTGAAAGCCTTTCACTGATGGCAAGAATTTGTAACTGGAAAAAAAAGAGTCCTCATTCTCTTCAACAGCTCTGTGGTGGTGATTTATCTCAAACAGCAAGGAGGAACCAAGTCTCCAGACCTTTGCATACTACAGTTGTAGTGTGAACTTCTAAGTTGATGTTAGTAACAACAAATACACATCCTACCGTAGTTTATCATAGTCCTGGATGTCTGCAGACTGATTTTAACATATGAATCAAGAATCAGAAATAGGAATGAATCTGATTGATGTTTTCTTCTTATATATACCTGTTATGAAATTATGTCGCAATATACAAAACATGACCGATCTTACTACTCAATTTAGTATTTAAAAGTAGCTATTCATGTGACTTAACCCATCCAGTGGAAATCAACATTATTCTTCTAAGAACCCAATAGAACTACCTGTCCAATGGGAAACAACTTTAAACTCGTAAACAGGTCTTACTATTAATATTATTATTAATGGTCGAATGGTCGTAAACACATTTCAGCAACTATTTATAAATCCTATGCATTCTAGTCTTTAAATCTTAAATGGAATTTTTATACAATGTACAAAATTTAACTTACATCATGACTATAGATGATCATTACAATTTCTAGTCATGAAAAAAAAGTACACAATATAGACACAATCATGTGTTACAAAAGAATATTGATATACATAACACCAATTTGCAATCAAATTAATTAGACAACCTAATTCAACAGCTGCCTGCCCCATTGGTTCTACTCGGGAATTTCAATACCAAAAACATTTTATAGGAATCAAATATATGACAAGATGCAAACTACAAGATTTCATTTCTGTATTTAAAACCAGGTTGCCAACATATTTACATCTGCGAACCAGTGCATATAGGTGTAAAGATTTGACAATTTGTTCTCCTCCTCTCCTTTTGGATTATGATTGGGTGGTTGCTGATGACCTCTTCCCAATCTCTCTAATGAACATTAAATCTACCTTTGATGAGCCAGTACCATCTATGAGCCAATTCCACAATGGAAATTAAAGAAGGCTGACTGGACCAAGCTTTAAAACTAGACTTAAGAAAGATAACTTTTGAAACATCAATGAACTGGTTCAACATTTTACATCTATTTTACTTGAAATGGCAGAAAAATCCATTCCTAAGTTCTCATCTAATTCTAAAATAACCGAAAACCATGGTTCAAACCATTAGACAAGACTATGCAACACCTGAAAATGTAAGTAGGTATGGCATATTCAAAGATTACAGATCACTGCAAAAAAAACAACAACAGAAGATAAGAGATTATATTGGAAAATATTTCTACCTTAAACTCTTGTACTTCTATAAAGAAAAGATGTGACACAATCCACAAAACAAATGGTATATGTAACAATTTCCAACATTGAAAATTAGATAATAAGAACTTGAAATAGAGAATGTACTTGTTGATAGTTTTTATAAAATTTCTCAACATCCAGTTATTCAGCAGATTTTTTTTTAAAGGCTGAGAAGTCAAAAAGACTATACTGTACATTTAAAATTCACATCATAGAATTCAGAACGTAATCAACTGTTTTCACTTTTGGAACTTGTGGAAGATTTGTACAAGTCCATGATATATCCACTGGACCTATCTGATAAAAGACATTACCAGTGTTTGAAATGTTTGAAATCAGAACCCTTGTTAATTGCTCTTTTGAAAATGTTCAATGATTTATGGACCACTGGTAATGTACCAAAAACTTGGAAAAAGGCTATGTTAATACCTGTTCTCAAACCAGGTAAGGATAACACAACTCTATCAACTATATTCCCATTACCTTGATAAGTTGTATTTGTAATATGAATTAATGAACATTTATTGCAAAAATTGTTTAGTATTTGGAAGCATCTCCGAAGTAGCTTACATTATAGCCATAGTACCAACAAGTAATTTATGTTGAACACTATTTAGCATAAAGATTAAATACCCTTTATTTACTCAAAGTAGTAGTGCACACTGACTAGCTCGCTGATAGAAAAGTTCTTAACCTATATAGAACCTTTATTAGATCCCAAATGGATTATGGCTGCTTATGGTTCAGACACAAGTCATATTTAAAGATACTCGACCCAGTTCACTATCAAGCAATGACTGGTTTAAGAAGAATGTAGGAAATCCGCATTTGAAAGCATTTTTTGCTGAAGCAAGTGAGCAATCTCTGTCACTGCGAAGCAAAATTTTCTTTACACTAAATGATTAAGATCCTTTAAACCATGCTTTTACATGTTTCCTCCGAGTGCTTTAACCAACATTTGTACTGTTGATCACCCTAGTTTATTTTTTATTATATAATTAACCTTAATACACACTTTTTACAACCCCATTTATCAGTAACTTCATATATTGTCATCACATCTTGTGGTTTTATTTTTTTATCGCTTGTTGGTATTAAACCTTTGTGATATTTTTGTAAAACCATACATTTTTTGGCATTATATAGCCTTACAGTGCATGTGTGCCATAAAATCCACAATAACTAACCAATCAAAATTATGGACTAAAAAAACGAAATGTTTTCTCAACAATAATATTAAATCTACATCACAGATCTAGATTAAACCTATAGTTGTTAGGGTCAAAAGGTCAAGGTTCAAGGTCACTCTGCAAGAATAAAAAATTTTTCTGCTAAATAATTTTAGATATATACACCGAGGACTATTAAATATAGGACTATAATGTCATAGAGGACTATTAAATATAGGCCTATAATGTCATAGACGACTATTAAATATAGGCAATTAATGTCAGAGGACTATTAAATATAGGCATATAATGTCATAGAGGACTATTAAATATAGGCATATAATGTCAGAGGACTAATAATATAGGCCTATAATGTCATAGAGGACTATTAAATATAGGCCTATAATGTCATAGAGGACTATTAAATATAGGCATATAATGTCATAGAGGACTTTTAAATATAAACCTATAATATCAGAGGACTATTAAATATAGGCATATAATGTCATAGAGGACTATTAAATATAGGCCTATAATGTCATAGAGGACTTTTAAATATAGGCATATAATGTCATAGAGGACTTTTAAATATAGGCATATAATGTCATTCATTGTACTCATTACCATTCTGTATCCTCATTCTGCATGAAAACTTACTGACAGAAATACAACGCACCTTTGATGAAACAACGAGATGCTGATCTCTTTTAGCAAAAGTACGCAAGAGAACAACTGATTGGACAAATGTTCATTGCAGACAATTTCACTTTTCTTATTCTATTTCGGAATTTTACAATTTAATTACTGACACCAGATTGGAAAGTATTAAACGTAAATGGTTTTTATAGCTAAGCAATCCATGTGGGATACAATTTATTAACATGTATGTGTATCTCATTGAATTATATGTGCTTCAAGTCCAATAAAAGAAACAATTTTTAATTTGATCAAGTTTGATAATTTCCTTGTCTCAATTATTATGTATTTCTGACACCAAGAAAAGAAAAGTTTAAACAATTCAGTTTCTAACTTTATTGTCAAAATCAACTAAATAAAAAGATATACATTTAACACAGAAATCAGCACACATTAATATGGATGTAAAATAACAGATGATAGTAATAGCCTAAATATCTGTACCGCACATGTATACAAATAAATTATATAAATAATCTACAATATCATGAAGTAAATTGTATAATTTTAGTACAGCATGACAAATCAAACTTGTATGTTAATACATGTAGTCTCATTTGACCAGAAAGTTGTCAGACTCCTAAAAAGTCTGGAAAAGTCAACATAACCAAAACAAGACTTACAAAAAGGTTTTACATTCATGTTTGTATTTTGGACTGTATAAAACTTGTACAAAACTGATGGCATGACAGGTTGAAGTGGATATTAATTTTACCCAAGATCAATTAAAGTACTCAAGAGATAATGAGATTTTTTTAATACTCTAAACATACTGCACTAAATAATCTTAAGATTTTTTTTAAAAATTTTCTTTTCTTTATGTCGATAAAGAATTTATACTAAAATCTGAAACATCATTTGAGAAATTATTTTCTCTTAAAACCATTTTCTACTGTTTCATGTACAGTATTACCATCACTGGATTCATGACTAAGGGAGATAAGTCCTATAAGGTCTAATACATTTGGAATGTCACAGCCAGTTCTGTCAAGTCAAGAAATACTTTGGATGTAATTATTGTTATACATGTAAATTTGATGAGTTTGGTGATCTCTAGTGGAGTGTACCACATACTGTTACAGAAAAAGGCAGACAATGTTCCGATTGGGATGTTGTCTCCTTCTGCCACCATAGTGTGCCATGTGACCAAACATGGTTCCAAATATGGTTCTCAGAAAAATGAATTACATCTGAGCTTTCTTTCTTGATTTGACTGAAAAGGTCAAGGAAACTTCTGGTTGGGTCTAATCATATGAAATTCTGAGTTGACTCCCTTGAGCTATTTACCAGAAAGATCAGTTAATATGTACTATGTAATTAATTTTAGTAAGGCCAAAACATTTACATGTATTATAAGTAATACAAACTGTTGTTAGTGTTGGGCATAACACCATTTTTCAGCACATGATAGATTTTACAATGCGGCTATTATATTCAGCAGAGGAAGAACCATAGACCCACTGGAAGCTCTCAATTTCCACACTGGTCGGGGCAAAATTCAAACTCACAAGGACTGAGGTGAGATGTGAGTGATCTGTACAGGTGAATGCCTTAGACCAATGGACCATCAGTGGCCCCTTTGTGTTAAAAGAGAATGGATAGGCATGGAGGAATTGAAACCTTTTCAAGTAAAAAAACAATCACACAATAAGTATGAATAAATTAATTAAAATATAAACCACACACCTCTCAGCCATACAAAATAAAGCTCATTCACCAGGTAATTCAAACCTAAATACTATATAAACTGGTGTATATAAAACTGGTATGGCACTATTTAAGCTGAATACAGGTTGGATTCTTCAGTATAAGTCAACCTTAGTAGACTTTTATGACTCCTTCTAAGTATTAGGGAATCGCTGTAGCTTTTTTACTTCAACATGAATTAGCCAGAAAAGTGCTGACAGTACAAGGAATCACACCTTAGAGTCGACCAAGAACTACCATCGCAAAATTACTGGCACTAAACTCTGGTACTCGAAATCAGTTGTGTAACAAACAGTACATATATCCTAGATCTAATAGTATGATATGCAATAAGAAATTTGCATCAATGCTGTCTAAAGGTGGACCCAAATTGTACACAAAAAAATAGTCAACACTATTACTGTTATAAATACAGTATATAAATAACCATTTTAAAAGTTTAAAAAAATGATTCACGCCACTTTTCATAAGTGTGCGGAACTGAGACTAAACCATGTGACAAATCTTCTGTATATATCAAACAAGGTTGATATTTAAGTAAAATCTATTGGATATAAGTTCTAATTTATCCCAAAAGTATTAGTCTGCAAAAATATTCTCATTCTAATTTCACTGACAGAAAATTGTTTTATGAATTGGTACTCTCATGATTATTCATCTCAGATATTTTGTCAGATATACTGCATAGAAAAGACATGTTGAAGGACTAGAGTCCACCCAAAATCTACATATGTTGTACAAGCTGCAAAAAAAGATGAGTATTATGTATCAAATACATTTCTCAAAGATAAACAATTTCAAAATTAAGCACACAAAAAATACAAAATGAAAGTATGTTCACATACATATGCATCTATTTATATCATCACAAAAGTTATTTCCATCACAGCAATAGTAAGAGATTCAAATTTGAATTTACAGTAAACTCCCCATTTACCTGTTTGACTTGCCTGAGCTCATGTTTATGTGAATGTTAATGCCTCAGCAGAAAATTACAATTCAAGACGTGTGCAATTTGTGTATACATGTATACAAGACATGTGCCATTTGTGTATACATGTATATGAATATGCACCACGGGTTTCAAAGCATGAAGTGCAACTTTTTTATGTGTTCAACTGGGATGAAGATTTGGCTTGCCATTGATAGATGGATTAAAGTCTCAGGAGTAAAAAAAAAACGTGAGGTTTCTTAGGAACACAATATACATGAAAATTGGGGGATTGCTGTACTATTAAAGAGTTTCAATTTATTTCCCTGTTGATGTTGATATGAAAATCTCAATGTAAATCTATATATTTTCCTCTGAGTGTGTCTGTGAGAGAGAGGTTTCTTAACCTTAACTGAAGGATATAATTAAACAAATATGTAAAAGAACACAAACAGTATTTGAAGTTATTAAGTACAGAAAATGATACATGTGTATCAGTCACAAGATTATAACCCTGTTTACTTGTCTAGATGCTGCTAAACAAAATCATATACAGTCCTACTGTCCATGAATTTAGTATGACGCATCAAGCTATTAATCTCAATTTCTTCTACTGAATATGTATTCAGAAAATCTGTGCAGATATTTATGACAATCTCATTATGTATATCGATAATTTCGTGTATGTGTGTGTGTGATGTTTCTCAACTTAATGATATAATAAAAAAATGCATAAAAGAACACTGAGTATTCGAAGTTACTAAAAAATGATATTGAAAGTTTCTGACTCTGAATATGAGGAAAAGCTTAGTTATTTCATGTAATGCATATGTGACACAATACTCTTCAAAACTGATAATTTCAATGTTTTTGTAGTGCAACATTAGTTGGCCCTTTGGATGTTTAATGATCATCAATGTTATACAATGTTTGAACTGTTAATAAACCAGTGCTTTAGAGTTTTTGTTGTCTTTCCTGAGACCAGTAAATTTTCTAAAGCTATCATGAAGAAAATAATGGAAATAGCTGTTGTATTAAACTATATCTTTCCAACATTTCGGTTTGCTTTGTTGATGTAGCTCTTTCTATTAAATCAAATTGCCTCTTTGCTATTAGCACTCAAGAAAAGTCACCTTATGTTTTCCATCACTCTTATCCACTCTCTCATGAAGATTCTCCCTGTGGCACTTTTACCATATGCTAGTACAACAGATCCTTCTACATTTTAAATTCATATTATTTATTGTCATATAAACTTCAATTAGTTTAAATCCCAAGAATGATCATTCAAAATGCCGTTTGGTTGGGAAATTTACTTTTGTTTGTTTGTAAAATATGCACCTTTGCTAAAAATAAGAAATGGGGTAAAAAAAAAGTGTGCTTTATGTACACCAAAATATAGTATAAAGTTTCCACACTGTTGGATACACTTTCACACATGGCTATTTTATGTTCTAAAAATCTTAGTACTAACTCTAAAAAACTGGCCTAAATTACCCAAAAAAACCCATCTAAATTACATGTATGGAAGCAAGTTAGAATATTATTACATAGTTCCAAAGCATAAGAAAATTATATATTTTCTGCCAAAATGCATTTAAATCAAGACATAAAAAGAAACATGATATATACATAGCACCCAACAATAATGCAATCAACAGATCTGACTTTATGTACTGTAAGTTATATAACCTACTCCATGTTGATACAACCATCTGAGTGGTGACAAGATTTTCAATATGGCCACCATGGCAGCCATATTGGATGTCAAATGCATATCTGATAACATGACTGACATGCACCATTTTCAGTAAGGACCAATTAAACACTAGGAAGTCTTTAAGTGAAAACGTTTGAGTAAATATGGCCATCCTTTCCGCATTGATTTTCAATATGGCCACCATGGCATCCATACTGGATGTCACATGCATATCTGATAACATGACTGACATGCACCATTTTCAGTTAGGACCAATTAAACACTAGGAAGTCTTTTAGTGAAACCTGGAGTCAATATGGCCATCCTTTCAGCATTGATTTTCAATATGGCCACAGATGAAGCCATATTGGATGCTGAAAGGCATGTCTAAAGGGCAACATGTTCTTTTACAACCATCAAGACATTATAGGAAGACTTCTGGTGAAAATCCCAAACCTCTATGACCATCCATTCAGGAGGAGATAAATTTTCAATGATGTCCATAATGGTAACCATGATGAATGTCTGATAAGCACCATTTTAATTCACGATCAATCAGACATTGTAAGAAGTCTTTCAGCAAGAACCCAATGTTGATATGACCATCCATTCAGAAGGAGGAGGTGCTATGACAAGAATTTCAAGAAGACCACCTTTGTGGCTAGGTTGTATATCTTAGTGGCATCATTTTTATTCTGAGCCAACTTGACATCTTTTAGTGACTGAAAATAATTAATTGAGAAGCAAAATCCCATGCAAGCCTTTCATGTCCAGTACATCAATTATCTCAAGAGAACTGAAAAGTAATTTTATATTACATACCTGGATATGTGCATTACATATGAGAGCAACTTTAACCATTTTGATGTAATAATCTGTAACTGAGAATTTTGATTTAAAAATATTTTGCTTATACAATTACACATGTGAATGATGATGATTAGATTCAGACCTTCTTAAAGTTTGTCTAAAATAAGTTGTAATCTTGAAATTAAAAACATGATGTGAGAAACTACTCATCACATTAAAAAAGAATGTGATAACAGTCCTGTATTGAAGATTTGAAAGCATTCAGTCATAAATGGAGTATTACTGTTGACACCTGTAAACCTGGTATTTGTGACAGTAAAACCAAACAAAATTCAAGAAATACATGATTGTTATCCACTTCTGACACATTCAGAAACAGCTGAATAGAAATGGGAAACTAGTGTTCCCTGGGACATGTTTCAAATCATGCCATGTGTCAATGATGTCAACACTGCCCCCAGTGTATTTTTGAATTTACTTCCTGAAATTACAACATTAGTATGAAAAATAATAAGTGTAATTCTAAGACAGATAAAAAGGAAAGCTTGAGCAAACTGCTTGTTACAGGACAACCACTAACAGCTTGAAGGTATAAATGAAAGTATATGTGCACAGAATCAGAAAATCAGCATCACAGATTGCACAGATGAAAACTAAAACTAACATCTATTTAAACTTTCAGACACATACAGCTTATATACATATAATAATAATATAAAAGATATTAATACAATTCACTACAGAAATTATTTATCAATTACAACTGCAAACACAACAGTCATAAAATTATTTCTTATCAGGCTGGTTAATTTCACACTTAAGAATTAAAACCTATCTAAATGTTGGCTGTAAGTTTTGCCCACTAATGAAGGCTAGCTTATTTCAAATGAAAAAATTGGGAATACCAACAGTTCAAAGTGAAATTCACAATATGTCACTTGTCAGTATCAGACACTTTGTCTGTTTTCTACAAAGTTTCTTCTTTATCTATATTAAAGGTTCTTGCATAAAGAATATAGCATTATGTCATGAACTGTCAAATTTGTAATGGACTGATGAAAATGAAATTTCTGATGTAGTTCTTTTAGGCACAATATGCTGCAGAACATTCGTATTATCACCATGCTAACATATGTAGAGTAACGCAAACTACAACAATGATTCTTATCTGAAGAATGTTTTAACTAACCTTTAGAACCCTTGAACCAAATGTTTCTTATACAGAAAACTATGATGAATATGCCAAGAATGATCACTGCCTTGGTTGGGTTAATTATTTCTTAATACCAGTTATATCCTCCACAAATTCTGCAACTGTAAAGTTTGATTTGTTGTAAAATAACATTTAGATAAAAATAAATTTGTCCTTATGGCTATTATATTTATACACACTGTACCCAGTGAGGGCACTTTAAAAAAAATCTATGCCAAAGTATTTTGGTTACTCAAAGTTCATGATAAATTGATACAAAATTTGAAATTGCATCTATGGGTGACTATTCCACAATGAAAGTGTCTTTCCTGGGTTTTTTTCTGTACAAATAATTGTTTAAATTTAGTCCTGAAACTAATGAATATGATCCTTCCATGTTGTTGTTTTTTAACCAAATACCTGTCAGAGAATATGTCATTCATTTAGTCTTTAACTACAAAAGATGAGACTAAATACACAGCAACAGTTCCTGAAAAGCAGAAACATATGCAAGGAAACCAGTGCTTCAAGAAGCTTAACATTTTGTACAATAAAATGTACTGAACGGGACTCTGTTAACTGCATGGATTTCTTCAGATGAAAACTGAACATGTCTGCAAAAAATATAATATTCAAGAATTGGAGTCTGAAGGTTGATGCTTTCTCCTTCTAACACTTGATTCCTCATGGTCCTCAGAGTCATCTTTCTCCTTTAACAAAACCTCATTCTTCTCCTCAATTTGCATGTCCTCATCCTTCTCATTTTCCTGTGCCATCTGGACCATGTTTAAATTCTGATCCACTTCTTCTGGATGAAGAATCTCCACCTGGGCACATGATCCTTCATTTCCATTTTCCTTGTCTGGCTTGTTCACCATCTCATAACTTTCTGTACTTGAAGCAGATCCATTTGAATCATCCCCAGTACCAAACTAAAAGAAAAAACAATCCACATATGTATAGAGTCCAAACATGAATCGTCACTTTAACTTCCCAAAAGTAAAAACAAAAGTCAAATCTGTTAATCAGAAAATTGTGCATCACTGCTGATATTGGTAACAGTTATGACAAATCTGATATTGTCAATTGTAACAAAATTATATGACACATAAAATTACATGAAACCTCGTTCCAGATGCAATAATTCCACTATAGTTTGGATGGAGTAGTTGTAACCAATCACAAATAGAGTATAAAGATAAACAAAGATAAAATATTTATCAAAATATCCTTAGATATATCAATTGAGAATGTCGTTATATTTGGAAGCTGGGTATGGATTATTGTAGTGAGTACCATCAAACGTTCAAAAGCTGATTGTTCTAAATTTACATTTGCATCCTTTTCCTTCTTGGTCTCCATCATTTCCTCACTTGGTTGGCCTTCTGTCTCTGCAACCCTTTTGACCTTCTGCTGCACAGCCTGCATGGCCTGTAGAATCTTGGTCATCTGGGCCTCAGTTTCCGCTAGCCGCTCTTGCAGCTGAAGCATTTCATCTTCTTCTAAAAGACACAATGTCGACAACACACTGTATAAGAAAATTTCCATAGTTTTACATTTTCATGTATTTATGATTTTGAAAAATTCAGCTTATTTAATTTCCACCAAATTTTTTATTCCCTAAATTTCTGTGTATTTAATTTTTAAGTTTTTATATGTAGCCACAAAGGAGCAAAAAAAAATAATGTTGCAAAAACTTATTTACAGAGTACCATGGATTTAAAGATATCAAAATATACAATTGTTTAATGCTACTGTTATCTTTGAACTGTACTCTTTTGTTAAGTTGTCAATACTTTTATGGCATTCACATCATTAAATAAAAATCTATTTAAGTACCTGGCCATAAATCTGCTCACTGAATACCTTTGAAAAACATAACTATTTTGTAAGTTGGAAATCTGTAGTAGGGCAGCATCATTCTGAACATTTTATATGTTATTCACCTCCTTGCTCCTTCCACACTCACTCCTTTCCCCACTAAGGAGTGAATCCACATACCAAGACCACCACTAACCAAATCCCAAAATGTTAAGTTTCTATTTAAAAGTTGTTGGACAAGCTTTACAAATAAGTACTTTGACAAATGTATACAAACAGGCAGAATTGCACTGTAACCATAGTTTCTTTAAATATTAAACAAATTTCAAATATGCTAAAGTTCAATTGTTTCTCAAAATTTACACCATGGTAGTACTTCTGAAACATTCATTACCGTATCCCAGCTAGAACTGAACATGTGGCTATATGAGCCTGAGATGGCTTACTTGGCCGATATGTGCTTAACAGGCAAATGCAAAGTCAGTAGGTTAGGTTCTATTTACATGTTGTTAGATATGAGCTAAAGAAAATTCAACAGATACATAGGACTAACATTTACAAGGATACCATATAAAGGAACAATTTAATGGAAAGAAAATATTTACTTAACAACATCATATTAAAGGTGGTGAAGAAGGAATAACAGACTATCAACACCAGGATATTTTAGAATAGAGTAAAGGCTACAGAGACTGCTAATACTGACTATCAACACCAGGATATTTTTGAACAGAGTTATGTCTAGAGGCTGCTAATCCAGACTATCAACACCAGGATATTTTAGAACAGAGTTAAGTCTACAGAAATTGTTTTGTTAAAGCATGTTAAAGTAGGTTGCTTACTCAAATTATTGTCACCAGCTTTGTTTAGAAACTGATCCTGTCCTTCTTGTGCTCTTTGCAAATCAGAACTAAGTAATGATCCTGTACTCTTTTGTTGCTGACCAATAGATACTCTACCTTCAGTTTCTCGATAACCATGTGTTGGACTATACTGGTCTGATGTCTTGCTGTCATTCTTTTTACCAAACACCTGAAAATCAATGATGCAGTCATAATTGTCATCATCATCATAAACATTATTATCACCACCACCACCATCATCTTGGCCATCATCATAATGATAATCAACATCATCTTTATCACCACTAGTACTACCATATCATCATCAAAATCAAAATGCAGGAATGTGCAACTTCTTATGACATGGCCAGGTAAGCCATTTGTAAAGCCAGACCCACTATGTAGATAGACAGATGAAATTAGGTCAGGCCATAGGTTGCACATGCATGCCCTAATGTGTCATCAAAACTATCTCTGTCACCATCATAACTGACTAAAAAATAGGAATCTATAAGCTTTCAATACCAAACCAAAACAAAGTTTCTCAATAATAACAAAGGCTATGGAAAGTGTCAATATAAACAAGATTACCATTATGAAAAGTGCAGTTTCTCAAGTTAGAAACTGTCTTGTACTATTTATTTATCTATGGAGGCCATTTATTAAAACAAGTTTAGACATGCTGTCTTCATTCCTAGGATAATATTTTATTATTCTGACCCATGCGAGCTTACCTATGTCACCTTTGGTTTTTTGGATAGAGCATTAAGTAGTATAGTAGAGAAAAGTACTATGTTGAATAAAATGATGACAGTGATGAATAATGGTTTCAACTCACTCATCCTGGGGACAAGTTCCTTTAAAATATTCTCCTGAACTCTGATAATGCTTTAAGTTACGAGTACATCCTCTACCATACAAATCCAGCCCTCCCAAACCAAGAAAGATAACAAGCATGTCTTTTAGCTCGTTTTAGAATACAAATTTACAACAGCCATCTGCTTACTAAGACAGAAGCCAGATGAGAGTAGTCTCTCATTGGATGGAGAAAATGATGCAAAATCCATCAATTGACAGAAAATCTTCTCTAACTTGTACACTTTGGGACAAATGATGTTGGCCAGGGAAAAGTTGCACTTAAATATACTTTGTTGGCAAGGACTCATAAGCCAATATACATAAGAAAATGATCTTAAGTTAGTTCCATATAGGCTGACTGGCTAACACAATTGATCATACAGCACAGAGCCTAAAAGGAAATAAATGCTATGAAAATGCTATAACACCCTCTTCTGATCAGCTCAGTCTACTTAAACTAACATTTCAATGCCCTAAATGGGTCCTACTGCTGCCTTGGGAAGGAAGGTCCGCAGAAGCCAGTGGTTTCTAGACAAAAGACTGATTTCCCATGAGCAGGAACCTGTTCTTGACATCGAAAGCAATGGCTTTCATGAGAAATACCAAGCTATCATGATGGAATGGCAGACAGATTCAGTTAACTGGCAAGGCATGTATCTCTTCTATTCTGTCTTTTGTTTAGGGGCCCCGAGTGGCCGAGTGGTCTAAAGCGCTATCTGTTATGGATCACTGCCATCTCATCTCTGTCTGCGTGGGTTTGAGTCTCAGATTCGGCAAATGTGGGTATGTGAGAAAGCTTGCCAGTAGCTTCTCGTGGGTCAGTGGTTCTTTCCGGGGGTTTTCCTGGTTTCTTCCTCCACCATTAATACTGGCCGCCATGTATAGCCTATCGTGTGCAGAAAAATGGTGTTAAACCCAACAATAACAACAACAACAACTGTATTCTGTAATTAATTTGACTAGTAACCAGGTCTTTTTTTTTAAAATCTGAGTCATGGTGGCTCTTAATATTTGTTCAAAATGTGTTTGGTTAGGCCATTACAGGACCCACTAAAGATTCCATTGTAAGAAAGGTCAAAAAGCTTTAGCTCAGACTGGTCAAAATTGATACAGAGGTCTCGCTAGGAGTTTAAAACTAGGAGTCCAGGACTCCCATTTTGGTAAAGATAATAGTCCCACCAGCAAAAGTTGTAGTCCCATCCAATAATGTTTAACTTTGCAGATTAGAAGAACTGTTGGTTGCCATTGAGTTCAATTTCTACATTCTTTATAACAATGACATAACCGTGTCAGCCTATTTGGTGAGTCTGTTAATTCTGCACAACGACACATCATTTCTGTAAACATTAGATCATGTGCTGTTTTGGTTGAAAATTCAATTTTTGCTGAACTGCCAACAGAATTATTCCAAAGTAATGTATTTCATTTCCATAGCATGATGCATGAACATTATATCTTTTCGAAGCCATGAGCAAAATAGTCCGCCACATATGGAGTCATGAAAACATAATGGTGGTATCCCATTTGTCCAAAATTAGTATTATTTTGAATAAAATATTCTGGTGAAAATTTAGAAGGAAACAGAGTAAAATTCCCTGCAGTGAGAAAACTTTGGACGGATCACTCAAACTGGTAAAAAGGCATGAAGTGGAATATCTTTGCGAGGCTTCATGTAAGAATGTTTTAGCCAGGCACAAACAGAAATAGTAAGTCAAGACAGATGGGATTTGGTGCCAATCTCTTATCCAAGAAAAGAACATTCCTGACTTGAAGCAGATGACATTTCTGCGCTCTTGATGCTAAAACAAGACCAAAGATGTGATAAACCTCTTCTTTGGGGAGGGGAGGGCACATGATGAATTCGCAAAGTAGAATGTACTCTAAGCATATTATGATTGATTAAAGTATCAAACAAAATGTGTACGTGTAGTTATAAAAATGTAAATATCTGTCTGCCATACTTACATTAAAAAAAAAATTAAAAAATCACTGTTTTCACCTTACACAATACAAAACTTTTATTTACCTTGAAGAGTGTGTACATCAGGTACAACACTATGCCAACAGCATACATTGGCAAAACAATTCCCATCATCCCACCTCGCCCACTCTTGGCCTGTTTACTCTGCATTTCTGCTGCTGCAGCTCTCAAACCTGGATGGGGGCCAGTCTAATAACATAATGATTAAATTAGTAAATCTTCATCAGAAACTGATGTGGAAAAAAATGCAAATTATATGTATGACAACTGAATTATTTCTTCATAAATCTGACATATTTCTTATATGGACATAATGTGGTTAACTGTTTTTCATGGGATACAGACTTGTGTGGATTATTCGGTTCCTCCAAACCACTAATTTAAAGACACTTAAAAAATAAGCCATAAGTGATGCAGAAAGCATCCCACCCTTTCATCTTTTCACTAATACATTCCTAGTAATCAAGAAAGCTCTCTTATTTGATAATTTAACTTCATTACTGTAATAAAGTTTTATCTTTTACATGTGTTCACTTTTTAAAAAACCCATTTTGAAGAAAAAAAAGGAATTAAAAAGCATTTGGTATTGATTGGATGCACATGTATGTGTTCAACATCACAAAACTGTCTGTACCACTCAATGTCTTAAATATGGTTACATTTTTAGATTAGCGAGGAAACTGAGAAAAGATGAAGAGCCTACAATATTTGAATATTAGCATTACTGAAAAAAAAACACATAAATGAAATGATCTATAAAAATTTGATTTAATACATGTTTACATAAATCCAGTGCTCAAATTTAAAAAAAATTTAGACAAGGGCCCAGGGCTGGTGACTTTTTCCAAATGCCCAAAATTTCTCCTTTTTGTAATATTATTTGTCACACAATATTGCAATTGCTACCTTTCAAAACTATAAATTCAATAGTGGGTTTTAAGATAAAACAAGTGTTATTAGTGTTCATCACTAAACTCGCTAAGGACTGGATGGTATTCATGTTCAAACTACTTTTCTGGATTCTCTGAGTAAATCCTGGTCAGAACCAAGTTGTTTGTCTGATTAGGATTTTTATCATAGCTTTAAAAAAATTTCAGTCATATCGCTACAATGTCTGCATTTGCTCAAATGATAGATTCAGTCTGCAGTCTTCAAATACATTTCATTCTCGCTAGTTACTGTCACCCAATTATGTAATATGTGAAATGGCAGATTATATCTTACCTCCATCCATCCATCCATTTTGATTATCCAGGCCTTTTATTAATCCTCTAACGAGGGTAGGCCTGTCTGTTTGGTCATGTGAGTATTCAAACCTCTGCCTTTTAATTGCCACTAATTGCCCAAATGATTGATTTACATCAGCCAGTCATGACTGTACACTGTCAATACATTATACACATAACAGGCATATACTGAATTTGGTGGAATCTTTTTTCTTCTCTTTTCATCTTTTCAAAGATTACAGAAGATTGTGTTTTCTTGAAAAACAACTTTGTCATGGGGTTTGGGAGTATCACAAAATTGTATTTTAGCATGAAACGCCATGTTACAGTTTGTTTAAAATCAGATCACCAGTTCACAGTGGTGATCTGATTTTAATGAGATTGTGCTGTGTAATATAGAAGGTATGTCATCATCCTGAAAATACACTGAGAATACAGAACGGGCCTGTTTTTAAATTCTGAATGCCCAGGACATTAGTTATCAGATCTTATGAGCACTGAAATTGTTCATTCAGGTGACACTGCTGTCAAAAATACTTGCATGACAAAACCATTTACTTTATTATTGTCTGTAATACTCTGTGAATTAACATTTAACCACAGTCATAATAAATCTGAATGAATACGCTACATGAAACATACAGAAATGCAAATATAAATACTTTTAAGTAGAATTGATCCTACAAAGGGATGTAATCCCAACAACAACAAAAATTAATTGGTTAAACAGAATTTGCTTCACTGCTTGTTTGTATTTTCACAAAAATGAGTTATGTCAGAAAACAACATTGACCTTACAGATCTTCTCGAATTCCACAAAACAGCATATATCTCTTACCTAAATGATTACATCCTGACTAAATTTTCTATCACATAATGTTATTAGACTTTGCTTTCTATGAATTTTATATATTCCTTACTAGATTTACCCAATGATTTACTCAAACAGACAAATTAATGAATGGTACTTCCTAAACACAGTGATGCCATTACAAGTTAACTTATGGTATCAAACTGATTTTATAAAGAAATTAATGCAGACACATCAGGTAAAGTCCATATATATTTTGGTTTAAATTAGAAAGTGCTTATCATCAATACAAACTACTATTTATTTACCACTGTTAACGTTTTGAAACAGACATTGGAATTAAAACATATGCCCGTGAATGTACGAGAGTTTGTTGGCACAATTGGTATCAATAATGCATGCAACATTTCACTTTGGCCAATACTGTCAGGAATACCTGGTTATGGTCAGGAAGCATCTCAAAAGTCTTAAATTAATGGCAAATAGTGTATGCATAAAAATCACAGCGTGAAGTCATTTTCACTTTCCTAACTGAAGAAGGCAAAGTTTACATTTTTTAGGCAACTAAGTCACCCACTTCGCCTGGTAGTATGGCCCTTGATACACTGACCTGTATTGCAATCTATCACAATATAAAAATTCTGGCAACAGTCAACCTTATTATGTTCTTTGTATCTGTAACAAAGAAATGCAAACAGCCTGTAACTGATGGTCTCTGCTTCCTATTTTCCTGTCTAAAAATTTAAAAACTGTAAATGTTTTGCAATTTACTTAAAATATCTTCCACCAGTAAATCAAGTTTTTAAGTTAAAACTAATATATTGTGTATATAAAAGAATTAAACTGCTAATCTTGGCACTCACTTAACTGCTTAAAACTCTCCTATTTCAACTGCAAGAACAAACTTAAAAGCCTAATAATGTTTCCTATCTTGTATATTTTCAGCATGTTTTCTGTTCTCTAATTTCATGGTGTTTTTTTTGTAAACATATCATTATATATATGTTTTTTTAATGTTATTATTATTATTATTATTATTATTATTATTATTATCATTATTAATCAATATGAATTTCAGCAATAAAATTCCAAACTAAATAGTTGAAATCTACGAGTCAATGTATAATAATATACTCTTGGTTCAGAAAGTTGTTTCCTGGTATAAAAGGGATGAACGCTCCATCATTATACAGTAAAACCTGTCTTGAGTGACCTCAGCTCCTGTCATTTACAACTACAATCATGCACAGATCGATTTTATTAAATAAACACCCTGTCATGAGTTACCACCTGCTGAATGCAACCTGTGACATTGGCAAAATAATTATTTTGACATGCTGTGAACAACCACATCACAAAATTTGAGATGAACACCGCTGACCTTTGTTTAGTCCTTTCAAACTATTATTGCTACGACTGTTCTAAAAAAGAAATGAATGGCTACTGATTTCTGACCTTTTATTGGCAATGCAAGTAGTACAGATTGTAAACCAGACAAAAGCACATCCAGCATTATGAATGACCATATTACAACAACTGAGAAAACACTACTGACCATTATTTAATCCTTTGTGATCATGACCTGCTTTAAAAGTTAAGAATTTTTTATGATCAAAAGAAAAAGGGGAATGGAGCCTGACTTATAAATATGGAAGAGTTCAGCATTTTGTGACTTTTGTTCCAGGCTGTAAACCCAGCTCAAGGAAATATCACAAACTACCACTGTAGTGCCCAAATCTAGGTAGTGGTCACATGCATTGTCTTTGGAATTAATTCACATTGCATGGGGGTGAATGAGGCCTTTGTCTATTAAAGGAGCAAGTGAGAACATTTCCCCAGATCTGATTGATATTCTCAAAGAACAGTGTTGTTTGTTGCTTTTATTTTATTTTACAGTGATTACATCTCAAACACAATGCCATCATCTGGTCCAGTCAAGTCCTTTTGTTTGCAGACTTGATCCATTTATGTCACCTGTGAATGAAACAACTAACTTTTGTCTCTGAATAAAACATACTGTTTCTGAATTAGTTAATTATGTTTTTTGATTTCATTCATTGGTATATGTACAATGTACACATGTGTGTGTATATATATATATTGTTACGGCTATTGGATTTAATTTATTTATTTTTTAATTGTTAAACCCAAATTTATTATTTAGGATTTAATATTCATTAATTGGGAAATTGTTCTAGAAAGTTCAGCTTAATCACTTTCTGTAAATAGGCTGACTTAGATTGTAAACAAGTTTTGACCTTGGCTTACAATGGTCTAGTTCCTGACCTTGCTTTAGACATTGTCAACAGGTCTTCAATTTCATTGGTTAATTTTAGGGACAACATTCTATTTTTAGTTCTTAGGGGTAAGAAAATCTAGAGTATGTGATTTTTAGGGAAGGTAGTGACCTTCCATGAACTATCAATTTCTAGAAAAGCGCGTGATCACTTGTTTACTTCAGAAAAACAATATATATAGCTGTATTTTAGAAGCTGACATTAGTAGAATCTCTGGGCTTAAAGATTAGTTGTGTATATTTATTTGAGTTATAATTATTCTGGACTTTGTGTCAATACATTGAAGAAAGAGGATTTATTATCTATTTGGAGGAGAAAACATGTGCTCATAATTCATTTGGATGATTAAAAACAAGAACTGTACCACGTGACATTGTCAGCCATTTTGGATTACATCGTCAAGATTCGAACCTGGAACTATTAGAACATTTATTTATCAGGACTTGCAATTCTATTAGTGGATTATTTTGTGAATTCTATATTTGTTGGATTTGATTCTCTAAAACTGTAAGTTCAATTGTTTTATTTAAATAATTGTACTTAATAAAATCTTTGTTAAAGTTATACAAGCTTGTTAGTTTTCACTCTTTCTGTGTTGCTGCTTTTTCGAGCCTAAGCACGTAACAGTCCGGGATTGAGATTTGAGATAAATTTGAATTTAAATTTGAATTTCCCCTAGGTTTTGAGAATTTTAAATCTTTAGTGAGGCTAACACGCTTGTATCAAAATGACATCTAAGGTAGAGATATTTCTTTCTAATCCTACCCAGGAGCAATTAGATCTTTTCAAAAAAGACGAGTTGGTTCAACTTGCCAGAAAATACGATCTTTCTGAAGTCAAGGCTTCTTTAACGAAACAAGATATCAAAAAGATTTTGGTCCAGTATTTGGTAGAACAGGATGTTTTGGAACAAAGTGCTTTGATTCCAGTCAGTAAGTCTACACCAGACTCTGACATTAAACTGAAGGAATTAGAATTAAAATTCAAGATGGAATTAGAGTTGAAGAAGCTGGAATTTCAGAGAGAGAGTGAATTAGAGTTAAAGAAGCTGGAGTTTCAGGAAAGGGAGAAAGAGAAACAAATTGAATTACAAAAAGAGCAGATGCAGATTGATAGTGAGAGAAAAGAGAAAGAAAGACAATTACAAAAAGAGGAGAGAGAGAGAGAATTAGAGTTGAAGAAGCTGGAATTTCAGGAAAGGGAGAAAGAAAAACAATTACAACATGAAATTAAAATGAAAGAATTAGAGCTGGCAAATGAAAAACTCCATCATACTTCAAATTCTAATTTAAATTTTGATATAACAAGGTATATTAAATTAGTGCCCCCTTTCAGAGAAGAAGAAGTAGACAAATACTTCATTCGTTTTGAGAAAGTTGCTGAAAATTTAAAGTGGCCAAGAGAATATTGGACCATGTTATTACAATGTGTACTTACTGGTAGGGCTAGTGATATTTACTGTTCACTGTCCGTTCAGCAAAGTGGTGATTATGATGTGGTTAAAGAATACATTTTACGGGGTTATGAGTTAGTTCCTGAAGCTTATAGGCAAAAATTTAGAAATTCCAGAAAAGAAGCTGGACAAACTTATGTCGAATTTGCCAGAGAAAAGGAGCAGATGTTTGATAGATGGTGTTTAGCCAAGAAAGTTGAGCAAGATTATCAAAATCTCAAGCAAATTATATTAATTGAAGAGTTCAAAAACTGTGTCCATAGTGATGTTAGGACTTATCTCGATGAGCATAAGATTGAAACCTTGGAAAATGCTGCTCGAGCTGCTGACGAATATTCTTTGACACATAAAGTTCCTTTTGTTAACAAGACTTCTACTCAACAATTTTCTGGCAGAAAAGAATTTCCGCCTAATTCAAGCCCTTCTAAAACTCAAACTAACACAACTTTCAAAAATCAGACTTCAGAGAAGTTTGATTCTAGATCCTTGTCTCTTCCGACGTGTAACTTTTGCAAGAAAAAAGGACACGTTATTTCTGATTGCTACAAATTGAAAAATAGGCAACAGAATCAAGATAGACCAGTTCCAAATGCTCTTATTTACAAGAGGTCAAGGTCACAGTCATGTATTGAAAGCAATACATTTGTTGGGTCTAATAAATCCCAGTCTGATTTTGATATGGAGAATTATGAACCATTCATATCGAAGGGTTCTGTATCACTTTTGGGTGATTCAGCCAATCCCACCCCTATTAAAATTTTAAGGGACACAGGAGCCTCTCAGAGTCTTTTATTATCAGGTACTTTGCCTTTATCTGAGAAGTCTTCTTCTAATGAAAGTGTTCTTATTCAGGGGTTAGAGTGCTGCTTTGTTAATGTTCCTCTCCATTGTGTAAACTTGTCATCAGACTTAGTGTCAGGACCTGTGACAATCGGAACAGTCTCGGTTTTACCTGTTGAGGGAATAGATTTATTGCTAGGCAACGACTTAGCTGGAGACAAGGTTGTGGTTAATCCACTTGTAACTGACAAGCCTAATTTGGATCAGAAAGTTGATCCAATTGAAGAAGAAATCCCTGATATATTTCAAGCTTGTACAGTTACTAGAGCTATGGCAAAGAAAGCTCTTGAGAATGAAGTTGAAAAGGGCAGTATTCCCTTCATTGACACATGCATGGGTCAGGCTTATGTTGTTGAGGGCAGTAATCCCTTATCTGATACCTGCGTGGGTCAGGCTTATGTTGAAAAAGCCAGTATACCTTCAACTGACGCTTGTAAAGGTCAGGTTTTTGATGAGGTCACTTTTACTCTTGGTTTAGATCAATCAGAAGGTATTGATCATAGTGATCCTCTTTTAATAACTCATTCTCTTAATCAGGGTGATAAACGACAGTCACTTGTCGTTGAACAGGAAAAAGATCCTGAGATCTCCTGTTTGTTTCAAAGGGTCATAAATGAGACTGAAGTTATTGAAGTTCCTGTCTGTTATTTCATTAAAAATGGAATTCTTATGAGAAAATGGAGACCTCTCGAGGTACCTGCTGGTGATAAATGGTCAGTGAACTATCAAATAGTAGTTCCAAAACCTTACAGACAGGAAATACTTAATCTGGCCCATGAAACTCCTTTGGCTGGTCATTTAGGGATTAATAAAATGTATCACAAGATCTTGACTCACTTCTATTGGCCAGAAATCAAAAGTGATGTTGTCAAATATTGTAGATCTTGTCATGCTTGTCAAATGGTAGGAAAACCCAATCAGAAGATACGTAAGGCTCATCTGCAACCTATTCCTACGTTTGATGAAACATTCAGTGGAATTATGGTAGATTGTGTGGATTCCTTATCTAAGACCAAGTCAAGTAATCAATTAAAGTTAAAAATGAAGCTAAGGTTTGAAAGAACTGAAAGGGAGAGAACTTTTGAGTATGATAATGGAGTTGTGTTACTCTTGTTCATTCTTCTTACTTTTCTTCAAATTAGATATTACGGCCCTTACAAAGTTAGGAAGAAAATGAATTAAGTTATAGTATTAGTGCTCCTGGGATCTAAATTAATTATAGGAGTACCAGTATATTGAAAGAGATAGCCATGTTAAATATGTAATTAATTTAGTTGTACCAGTCCCTCTTAGTGAAGGAATATCATCAGGATTCGACTGATATTGGAGCTACGAATTGTTGGAATTCAGAAATTGTAAAAAAAAAAAATCCAGACCAGAAACTTTCACAGTTGCAAGTGAAAGAAAGAAATGAACTGAAAGTTATTATTATATGAGCACTTATGTCCAGATATTCTTACCAGGACAAATAAAATTTTCATGACGTTGAAATTGAAAATTCCAAACAGCATCTATGCTGGACGAGTCCACTCAAACAGGAATATTTGAAAAAGGAAATTCAATATTTGCTGTAGAATGATTTTATCAAGCCCAGTAAAAGTGATTGGAGTTCACTATGCATATTTGTTCCTAAACCAGATAAAACTTTCCGTATGTGCACTGATTAAAGGAAGGTGAACAGAGTGACAAAAACAGATTTATTCCCATTAACAAGAATTGACTATTCTATTGATAAAATCGGGAATACCAAGTACGTCACTAAATTCTGACCTTCCGAAAGGATTTTGGCAGATTTCAATACGGAAAGAGCAAAGAAAAACTCAACATTGCGACTCCAAAAAGGACTCTAGCAATATAAAGAAAGTCCATTTCAACGTCTTATAAAAATGTTCATCACTGGTCTAGAGATTTGTGACGTCATCATCTACAACGACACCTAGAGAGTACATCTAGCAACAATTCGATAATTCTTTAACAGACTCACTAATGTATGTTTGACAATTAATTTGTTTAAAAGTGAGTTCTGCTGTGCTTGTGTGCCTTTCCTAGGACATTTTGTGGGACATGGACAAGTTAAAAATTTGAGGCTATTTCTTGATAATGTAATTGTAGACACTCTTTCCCGTGTATAATTCATTATATTGTGTAATTTTTAATTTCATATGTAAATTGGTTTGTGATAAAAAGAAAGTTTTATCATATAAACCTTTCTTTTTATTTTATGGGGGAAGGTGTTACGGCTATTGGATTTAATTTATTTATTTTTTAATTGTTAAACCCAAATTTATTATTTAGGATTTAATATTCATTAATTGGGAAATTGTTCTAGAAAGTTCAGCTTAATCACTTTCTGTAAATAGGCTGACTTAGATTGTAAACAAGTTTTGACCTTGGCTTACAATGGTCTAGTTCCTGACCTTGCTTTAGACATTGTCAACAGGTCTTCAATTTCATTGGTTAATTTTAGGGACAACATTCTATTTTTAGTTCTTAGGGGTAAGAAAATCTAGAGTATGTGATTTTTAGGGAAGGTAGTGACCTTCCATGAACTTCTATCAATTTCTAGAAAAGCGCGTGATCACTTGTTTACTTCAGAAAAACAATATATATAGCTGTATTTTAGAAGCTGACATTAGTAGAATCTCTGGGCTTAAAGATTAGTTGTGTATATTTATTTGAGTTATAATTATTCTGGACTTTGTGTCAATACATTGAAGAAAGAGGATTTATTATCTATTTGGAGGAGAAAACGTGCTCATAATTCATTTGGATGATTAAAAACAAGAACTGTACCACGTGACATTGTCAGCCATTTTGGATTACATCGTCAAGATTCGAACCTGGAACTATTAGAACATTTATTTATCAGGACTTGCAATTCTATTAGTGGATTATTTTGTGAATTCTATATTTGTTGGATTTGATTCTCTAAAACTGTAAGTTCAATTGTTTTATTTAAATAATTGTACTTAATAAAATCTTTGTTAAAGTTATACAAGCTTGTTAGTTTTCACTCTTTCTGTGTTGCTGCTTTTTCGAGCCTAAGCACGTAACAATATATATATATATATATATATATATATATATATATATATATATATATATATATATATATATTCCATATTTCCCCAAAGCATGATCAAAACTGTCTTTACAGTCTTTATTACCATATTTTCCAGCCTATAAGTCAATGTGGATTATAAGCTCAATTCACCAATTTTGTAAATTTTCCATATTTTACCCATATGTAAGTCAATTGAGAGTATAAGATGAAGCCAGGTCAATAACTTGGCTTCGTATTTTACACTAGTAACTTCTGGATTCACAAATATTAATGGTATCACTGTATGATATTCCGTATTACTGGCAATCATGAAATTGCATCACCGATGATACATTGCAACAAGATCCAGTTGACTGTGCATGCTATGTACATGTTAAAGGTCTAAAGCTTTAACTTGATTATTCCAATTGAAACCCGTCTTGAGTGCAAAATTCAACAGATGAGATAAACTCAGTGAGGCTAACATTAAGGAAATTAGGCTATCCATAAAGAAATCAGAAATATGAAGAAAACAGAAAGTTACAAATGAAAAATAAATAAAAAGTTTTATTATCCTTTAACAAATGTGAAATGTAGTATCAAATCTGCACAAATGAACAGTTCTTTAATAGATATTATTTATTTAACATGTCAATTATAATTAAAGCATATCGATGTTGTAATACATTTTATTACCTTTTGTGGAACTGTTCCACATTCTAATTAAGAAAATAATGATTAAGAGTTCACTTAATCATCTCCAATATCTGAAAAACCCTTGAAGTCTTCATCTCTTGTATCGAAATGAAAACTGGCAGCTATCTCTGGGCTTAGATCATTGGAAATGTTCTCATTATCATCTGTCACGTTGTGTCAAGACATATTCTTCTAATTTATCCTCAATATTAATCCATCTTGCTTTGCAGCTACGATTTGCTTTCTTTGTTGTTTTTTGAGTGGACATCATTTCCTATGGTTCTTAATCCACTTGATATTAAAAATTGTTATCGATTAATATAAAGAACAATGGGATTCTGGCAATACAGTAACTAGTATCGGTAGCAAAAACCAATTTCAGGGTTTAAACAATCGTGGCAACTGGCTTTGATTGTTGTTGAAAACCAAAGACCAATTTATCAACTACCGGTATAATCAAAGAAAGACATTGAAACGACAGCTGGTTATGAATTGGTGATGTGTTGACATTTTAATTTACTTCAAACTGAAATGCAAAACTATAAATGGATCATTGACGATCTATCTGATTTTTAGTTTAGTTAAAACCATACATGTATTTATCTGAGAAACTTTGTCAAATACAGTTATAAACATAAGATTTGGGAGATTCAGCAGAAAGCATAATCAACAGTATATTATTAATAATCATAGAATGCTCATGTTAATATGGATTACATCCCTTTATAGGATAAATTAGATCAATGAAAAAAGCTATGCCAGTAATCGCTCATGTTGTGTCCAACAGTATACTAAAAAATCAAATATCAATGGTCCAGTTGCTAAAATGTGATCAGGAAGAATTTGGTATGGTTAAAAAGGATGAATAAAAATTGTTATATACATTTTTTTTATAGGAACAAACTAGTACTGTACACTATAGAATAAAAGCCGTTAGTGTGCTATGCGGACCAGTGATTTTTTAAAACCTGCAATTGTTTTTTTTCTTTTATTTCATGTTTGAGAAACAAGAAAACACACGCAGACTGCAAACTAAATAATGACAAAATGTATAAATATAAATGCTCATGTTAGTTTACAACAATTTATTGACATAGTAGTTTAACAAGAATTTTTACTTCAATGTGGCCTGTTTTCGATTATGCAGATTATAAAGCAAATTTAATAGCATACCGGGTACCATAATCCACATATAAGTCGATGCAATTTCAATGACAAAATCCATATTTAAGTTGAATTGGAGTGTAAGATGAAGACCTGACTTTCAGATAAAAGTATCAACTTATAGGCCGTTAAATACGGTACCACAAAGCAGTGAAACATTAACACCTAGCATAGCAATGGCAGAACCTCCAACGAAATGAGACACTCAAACTCTAAAACTGAAGGAAAAATTATTGTAATTGAAAGAAGTCAAAAAGATGAGACAAACTTGCAAAAAGGCATTTTAAATGTCGGAAAAACAAATTCAGTTTCGTTACAAAGAACAAGGAGTAAATGAGAATTCATGTGCTAATACATGTATATGTGATCTTGAAATAGGAATGCAATTAATGTCTAATGACAGATGCATATCTTAACTGCCATATATTTTTTTCAGACGAACGCATGCAATATTTTAACAAGAACTATGATAAAGACATGTATTGATGTACAGTGATTTTGGTTATTTTTCCTTTTTAAATAGTGCTCAACTTCAACCATGGAAACTGGTCTTTTTGTACAGATCTGTTATGAGAGACCACCTATCTTGAGAGACCATATTTTTGTTGGTTGAAGGGATGGTTTCCCAAGAAAGGTTTTATTGCAATGCCATGCATTAATACATTATTCATGTTATAGGGTGGTATTATCATAAAGCCCATTTCATTATGTAGTGTTGAAATTATGGGTACAATGTATTCCATTATAAGGCAATCTCACTATAAGGCTATATACCCCAATGCTCCCATGGACAGTGATATTTCTTGTAAGTTTAATGCCATTTTCAGCACATGGTAGGCTATACATGGCAGCCAGTTTATCTAGTGGAGGCAGAACCAAGGAAATAACCACTGACCCATGGAAAGCTAGCAGCAAGCTTTCTCACATGGACTGTTATAATGAGGGAGTCCAGTACATGTATCTGCAAATGATTCTAGTCACAATGTACATACTTTCATGTGCTGCTTTATACCCTCGTGATCTCCGGGATTTGCTGGCACCTTATGTTGTCCACCATGAGGTATAAATGGCATTCGAGCATTTGAAGCTGCAAAATAACAATACAAGAAAAATATTTACTATCATAACGCTACGTGGCCCATGTCAAATCATCCAATAGAAAACTGCATTGAACATCAAGAAAATATATTATGATAAAATGTAATGCATGGTAATAAACAACAATTTTAACTACGCAATCTTTAAATGGTTTTGTAGCAAAAATCGGGATTTTTAAATTACACTTGTTTATAACATACTTCTTGAATGACAACACATGAAATAGTGTTGCATTGACTACTTGAAAATTTCCACAGCCTCCAATGCTTGAACATTGATCCCAAGGTAGGATTTGCTTTTTTTCTATATACCAGTTCTGGATGGTGCTCCCTGTATCCTATCCTGCGAGCTTTTCCCCGGGATTCCACCATGGAAGATGTTTTTAATTAATGACTTTGCTGAATACATGTATAGCTAACTTATCATCCTGCTGACACCAATCTCCTTATTTGACATTGACCTTCACCATTTTCTCTTTGACTTGTGCAGCAAATGTTAGTTTCTTTACTATGCAAGCATCCTTGTGAATATAGCATGTCATTAAATCACTTTTATTAGACTTAGCAATTCCATACTTCCTAAACCTTGCCACAATTATGTCACAAATAAATTTACAGTTTGATAGGGAATAGAACTGATCAGGTTTATGGAGGTCAAAGGGTAAAATGTCTGTATATTCTTTTAACACTAGTACATGGAATAAAGTAAATTTGCATTGTCATAAATTTTTCACTACATATTTCATTCAGTTAATGCAATAGTTTTAACATTGACTTCACTTGAGTTCTAAGACCTATAATTTCACTGTAAGTAAGATGTTATGTAAATTTAATTTGTAATTGAAATTTTTTTCTTCCCTGATTATACGTTATAACTGTATTTTATACCTGACCTTCTCCAAAATCAAATTCAACTTATACCTGACCAATAATTTCTAAATCTATAAACAAATAATCAGTGTGGGTTAAGTATTATGATCATTTATCAATGTAAGCAAACATACTTATTTGGGTATGGACCATGGTCATTGGAATTCCCCCATAAAAATACTTAGTCTACCTGTATGTTTACCACATTCTATTTTGTAATATTAGTAATATATTTTATTTTGTAAACATCTTGGAATGTTCTAGAAAGGAAAGTACTTAGTCATAGTACTTTCGGAAAATGCAAGTTGTGACCTGGTCAAGTAGGGGGCTTTATAATCTTGTTTATCTAGAAATTATTCATTTGTTCTGTAATATCCTGAAACAGAATCATTTGTATTATTGTGTTCCGTATTTGATTTGGGCTAAATTATTTATTCCAATTATTTATTAGAACTACAAATTGCTCAATAATATTTTTGCACAGAGATATTAACTTGGAATTGTAGTGAATTCAAACAAGGATATCTTGGATCATTTTTTTATGATTCATCGAAAGCCGAATGACACATCAACACATTTACGGTTAGTGGAAACTAGAGTACAGTTGAATCTACAAGCAAATCAACACATTCAGTGTTGCATTTTACTTGGAATTGCTCTTGAGTTTAGTTAGAACTTTATTTATTAGGACTGGTGATAATAACTTTTTGGACTACTGTAAGATCTTTTAAATTTTCACTTTGTATTCAAGGGAAATACATCATTTGTTGAATTTTACAAAACCTGTTGGCTTTCATTCTTTCCTATTACTTAGTAATGATCATAGAGTTGTTACACAATACCGCCACAAGGTATACTGTGTAAGCAAAAGCAAAAAAAAGCACAAGTATTTTATTTTCATGCACAACATAAATTTTAAAGCATTTTTTTCCTAGAGAACAATAAATGAAAATAAGAAAAATAATTGCACAGATTTTCATATTTTGTTGCAAGATGGCACGCTACAATTTTGTATTTGGATAGGTTTAGATTTTTAAAGAAAAAGAATTTTCCCAAATTTCCTCACTGGTTATTTTTGCAATTTAGAAAAGACCTTGGATAGGTTAGGTATTGTTAAAAGAACATTTCATTTACTTTATTTTGGCATATGATTGATGGGTATAATTTGGGTTACAGAGTATACAGTTTGACTTTATATGTTCAACTATATAAAAAAAAACTGCTGGATCTGCTTGGTCATTTTCACTTCCTGGACTTCAGAGGTAAATTGTAAAAAAGATCATATCTTCAAATAGTATACTTCAGATTACTTTGATTTTTGAGCACATGGGAGCAGTTACTTTGGTTAACTGTATGCTAGATCATGTACAATTTCAACAAGTATAATATCCAAAGAAATTTCAGCTATAGCACATGAAAGTATGCCAGCATACTCTACAATATGCATGACGCAAGTGCAAAGAACTTCACTTTACACCTTCACTCTCAGAGATTCGTAATATCTGTAGACTGCCTCCATGTTTTCATGCCAAACTCATTAGAAAAACTTGCATCTTTTTTTAAACTGGTCAGATGAATGCTGGTAAGATGGTTGAATTCCATCAATGAAATTAAACTACATCTGCCAAGACTATTGGCAAGGGAAGTAACTAGTAAACAGAACTTATTGTGCATTTAGTAGTCTCAACATGAAAATATGAGGTGTATATTCTTGGTGATTTGCCTTAGATCTTTTTACAAATACCATGCTGGGAAAAATAGTTAATGACACTGGAAATGGAGCAGAATATTGGCCCAAAATCAAATGCAGAAAAATCACCAAATTTTAAAGACTTCTTTCATTCCCTAGAAGCACACCATAGAAAAAGTTGGGTCCTCTCTGTGAAGCAGAACTAATGAATTAATATGGAAACTATCAGTCACCTTGTCTATGACCTTTGAAATTTTGAGGTAAAAATCAGCAAGCTTTAACCTTAGCTGAAGCTATCAATAATGTCGGATAAATGCAGATGATAGAGAACCTATATTATTGTGCAGAAACCATTTATCTTCTTTTAATCATAGTGACATGTGACCCCCAACATCAATATGGCTCTATGCAAACCATTAACAGTGTCTGGTGACTTTGGATTGTGAACAACTTGAGTTAATGTGTGGAAACAAAACTGGAAATAGAACAATGGACAACCATAATATGCTCTACTTCTGGGGAAGCACACACAATTTTTTTTTTGAAATATCAATTTGAAGGTATTTAACTTCATGTTGAAAACAAAAAGAATATACGAATGTGCATTATACATTATAAAACCAAAAACAAAACCAGCTGGTATCAAAGGAAAGATCACATAGAACTTGTGTAACCTTTTCTTATGTTTTTTTTTTATATTAAACCCATAATAGCTTAATGGTTGGGTCAGGGAACCATCTCAAGGTCACCTTACAATCAAACATTTCTGGTTATCAGATAATCTAGGTATAAGAAATATAATCTACAGAAAGAAAAAAAAAAACACACACAAACATGCTGGCACACATGCATATGGTACGCAATCTTGGTGACACTGACTTTGTGATATTACAGTATTTTGTTCCTGTTTACCATCAAATCTGATACAAGTTACATATGGATTATTGAGGTCCATATTTGAAGAAACTAGTCCTCTTTTTATTTACCATAGCAGTATATTTTTCTTATGCATTGCAACTATCTGCTTAAAAGCATAAATAGAAGGATTTTTCATATTGAATCTGCAAGTATAAATGTAATATTTTGCTAAATTAAGTAAGAAATTACGCACACTGTCCATTTGTTTACTTCCTAAAATTGTTTCTATTTTGGACAAATTTACAAGATTTAGGCAAAAAGTTCAATACAACGGTGCCAAAACTGTGAAGTAATATTGCAATCATTGAAGAGATGATCAATACTTTCATTTTCCCTTCTTATAGGAAGTAAATTTGTTGTCGTCTAATTGTTAATTCCTTTCAGAAATCATTAGCAGTGATTATTCTATGGATAAATTTAATGTTAAAAGAGATCAACTTGATATCCTTGCTACAACATTTTGCCCAGCTATAAATCTTAGACCACTCCTCATTTCTTATATTTTTTATTAAATACTTGCATCCAAGTTTCTTGCAGTGTGTTGACTTTAAGCTTTTTTTTTAAAAAAAAGATCTTTGTAAACAAACTTAAGTGAATTTTGTTTTTGCAAGTTCATTGTTTTACCCTAATGCTAATCAAAATTAGTATGTACTAAATGGTATTTTCATGCTTTTGGAATTCTTGATATTAGGGAGAAGTATTTCAAGAAATTATGGCTTCTAGTTTTTATTTTATTGTTTCAAACGGTATTATAATACTGTGATCATCTACTAGATCATTAAAAATTCCAGCATCTGTCCAGGATTTGTATTGATATAACCTTTTAGAGGGAACATTTATTTAAAATATTCATGGATAGACATTTATTTGGACGTTGAGGTGCCTCTTTCCAAATTAGATACTGCCAAAATTACATCTCTCCAAAAACTTTTTAAGAGGTTAAACATTCTACATAACTACTGCTTGTTTGGTTTATTCAAATACCAAAACAGATTATCTGAAGTTCATGCATGTTAAGTCAAGCCTTGCTTAACTATTTATATTTTTTGACTGAGACTCAAACACATCCATGGCAGAGAACATTGTTCTTACAAGCGTCCTTTTTATCATACACCCCCACCTATTCCATTAGTTATGGAACAAAGCCCCGTTTTATTACTTTCATTCAATAATCTTTTATTTATTGCTGCAGCCTTGTTTCATTTATGTAAGTATACACGCGCAGCTAAAAGAGACCCATACATGGGTTTTATAGTATTGGAAGATGCATTGATACATATATGAAAATTGGATACACTCTCATTCTGACGAAGAAAACAAGCCTCGTTCCTGTTTTGTGTTCCGGGGATCAGTCTTGACATTGGCAATGTTAACATGTATTTTATGCCCAATTGATCTCAATTACCCTGTTCGTTTGGCTGAATACTATAGCCCAGCATGCTCAAAACAACTGGATGCAATAATTTCGGATAGAGATAAGAAAAACATCCAATGACAATTATACCAACAGCAACGATTCGGATATGAGCAATCTCCATTTTGTAAACAAAGTTGAAATCTCGTAAAATACCGTTGCAATCACATGAGTTCGCCATCGAATGTTTCGTATCGTGCACTTTAAAGAAAAATAATTTCCCCAGCTTTCCTCACTTGTTTTACTGGCTATTTAAAATACACCTTTAAATCAAAGAACCTTTAATTCCCTTTATTTTGATTTGGGTTTGATGGTTGTATTACGGGTTGTATAGTATACAGCTTGGCCTTACTCAAGATCTGCATCTTTCTAAAAGTAATAGCTCCACTTGGTCATTTTCACACTGAAATTCAGAGGTAAATTGTATTTTTTTTTTATTATAAAAAGAACCAATAACTTTTATTTACATTTTATATAGTTGGTAATTCATCCATTGCACTTTCAGAAGCTGATTTTGTCTAGTCTGGCAAAATTAAGTTTCCTTATTTTAGTAGCTGCTTAGGATAGTGTACTTTAGACAAATTCAGGCTGCTTTTTGCAGCACACAGGAGCAGTCATTTTAGTTAGTAGTGTCCTTAAATCATGTGCAATTTCAAAAAGTACAATATCCAAAGAAATATCAGCAAAATTACATTAAAATAGCATAGACGTATGCCAACATTCTCTCCATTGTGTATGCTTTAAAAGCAAACAAGTTCACCCTACAGAGGGCACTCTCTCAAAAGTACATACTAACTGATTGGCTTAAGAAAACATAGGTATTATTATTGTATGATTTAATTTTGATTGTAATTGATTGCTGAAATATTTAAGTCGCAAGAATCAAAACAGTCATTTTGAATAATTATCCTGTATTTCCCCTTACAGAAGAGTATGTATTAGTGTTAGAATCTCTAGCCCCCTCCCCATCATAAAAAGTGCGATATTTAAAAAAATGCACATTACATTTTTTTTTAAACACCAGCCAATGTTATGCCGAAAGACAGGAACATAAAACTACCCAGAATTATTCCTGAGATGCCAACAATAAATTTTACAATTTTAAAAGGGATGGAACATAAAAGGTTCATAAAGGTCAAAGGGTAAATTATTTGCCTATTATTTAATATCGAAGAAGCGGATTTGCTTTTTCATCATTTTTTGTTGTTGTTGATGTTGTTGTTGTTAAATTTGCTGAAACGTCATTTGCTTAAATAATAAAGCTTCCTACGAAAATGACAAATACAAGGTCAATAACGCCAAACCAAAGTCTCTTATTTACCGAGAGTTTATATAATTGGGTTAGTTGTTTTTGCTACTTAAATTTTTTTTTTTTTTTTTTCAAAATTTCGTACGAATTGTTTACCCATACGACGTCTAAGTGAGTCTCCTTGATGATATGATTTATTGTATCAGTCTCTCAACCAAATATTTTATAAAGACCTACACGATATCGTGACCTAGAATCATGTAAATTTATCGTTATTAATCCGTGTGTGGTATCTTGTGCGCGAGAAAAGAAGTTTTAAAATTTAATTATATCCATAACTCCTGAACACCAAGTCTGATGAATATTTCTAAGTGTATGTGTATCAACTCCATTAAATACCGCAAAAAATATTACAGTTATCTCTGATCATTTTCGGAATTTGTGTATAGCTCGGTGTAACATAAATAATATCTGCATTTTTATGCCTACTTCGGGAAAATATTCTTGCTGGATTTGATTGTTTATCCAGCATTACATCATCACTAACAACTAAATCATTAATAAATCCATCAAGTTCATAAACACTGGGCGCTTCATCAATATCAGTGATAAAATAATAATATCATCACCTTCTTCATGTAATAATTTTGCGTTCTCATTAAAATCTTTTAAGAACATTGTAGCGTCTCTGATCATCTACAGACGGTATCACTAAATATAATTTATCCCAGTTCAGCCATCTCATTATCAAATTAGGTAATAACTGTGTCTTTTCATTTCCAGTCGGACCAATTTTTATCGTTCGAATATAATTCGGTAGCCCAGGATGATGTTTGACTAGTTCTTGTTTTCGTGTCATTGAGAAATCAATTGCATCTATTAGGACAGAATTCATCATAACAAGTAGATGGAGAATATTACAGTATTCCTGGACCTCTCGCTCTGCCATTGTTCCCCAGCCGTGTTTTATCATCGTAGTGAGCTCATTCTTCTTCTCTTTTTTTTTTTTTGGGGGGGGGGGTGAGGGGCACCAAACATGTGCCCACCCACCCCTCAAAAAAAAGTAAAATGTTTTTATGTTTGTGTGTGTTCCCACCTGATATGTTGTTTTGGTTGTTTTTTTTTATTTTCCATTTATCTCCCCATTTAATTTTTCCCCATCGGGATTATATGTTTGAAAAGGGGTATTTTTCTTCCCTAGTGTATCTTTAAGTAGATCATTACTAGATGGGATTTGATCTACCCAAAACTAGTATTCTACTTTTGTTCTCTATTTATTTGACCATGGCTAGTGGTCGCCTAGTATCCTTGTGTTTGCTATTTGTGTTGGTGCTATTTGTATGTTTCTATGTATACGTCTATACTTTGTGTTATTGTAAGGATAGCCATTTTCATTCAAATTCTTGTCACAGTTGTCTTACTTTGTGATTTCTCTCTATGTGGGTAATCACACAATTCTCTTTATTTGGATATAGTTTAAATTAATTTTGAATTTTATGAAAATTGAAGTGTATTTAATTAAATATTTACGGTGCTTCAATTTACTTTCTAATAAAATTTAAATTTTCTAGGTCCGTCTGCCTTGAGTTGGGAAATGTACGAATTTATTTAGTTGTACAATTCCAGATTCAATTAGGGCCGTCCTTCGTTTATTTATATTAATTATTTAAAAAATGCCAAAAGTTGTTTAAGTTTACCCTTTAATGGGTTTCATGTCTAGTGAGGGATCTAGACATGAAAGAAAAAGAATGGACATAGTATCCAGAGAAAAGGAAGTGCAAAATTAAGTAACATTAGAAGTAGTGGGGTGATTTTTCCAAACTCTGCCATAGGCCTGCTCACTTCGCGTAGCGCCATGTGATATAGCCCCATGGCGTACTCATTAATGTACTTTCCCCGGTAAGGTTTACAATATGAATTGAACTATTTTATAAAACAGGAAATAGAAGAAGAAAAACATTTCCACACCAAAGATAAAGAAAAATATTTCATATTTAAAAAATTGTTTAAAATTTACCTAACCTTCATCAGTGGTCCACATTTTATTAACGTCCTCGTTATATAGTCCGTAATTTGTCGTATTAGGTTTTTATTAAAATTTCCGTCTAGGAATAGTATTTGACGTCTGTCGTACTTGTCTACCTTCATTATTTCAATAATAAGTTTGATCCTTTCTTCGTTTGTTTTGTCACATTGAGTCATCGTATGATTTTTTTTTGTGAACGGGGCATTTCTGCATAGAGGGCAGCTAGCAGGGGCCTGAATCATTCGTCTTCTAAGTGCCATTTCGCCCGTAAGCCAGGCGTTGTGGAGGTTCGTATAGATGACACTCTGTACCTTAGGAGAGTTGATGTCACTTAAAGGTGCATCTAAATCACAAATCCAGTCATTTGTCTTATCCTTACTTAGTGCCCATAATTCATTGTAGTCACTATACCTATATAAAGTTTTTTTCCGCTCCCCCCCCCCCCCCCCATGTAAGTTCTTCTCTCTCCTTCATTCCGGTATCCAAAATTAATACGACTATGAGTTTATAACAACTATCATCTTCCCACAAAAAAAAAAACTCTCATAAAAGTTGGTGGAGAATAAACGACAAATTGGATGATACTATCATGAATAAAGGTGTCACACGTATAATTATGATCCACGAGAGAGATTCGCACCAACGCCTGTACGAGGATCAAACTTCACGCCGTAAGCTACGCTACGTCAACTCCAGAATGACTGGACAACTCATCTGTTATTTTCGAACTTTTCGCCCACACGAAGGGTCAGTTCTAAAACATCAGCACCAGTAACATTACAATGGGAACGAACACAATTACAACTGAGAGGCTTACCAACATAAAATCAGCGCCGGTGCAAGGCATTTTGGCGCCATAGGCGAGATCAGATATCTGGCGCCTCCCTTCCCACTCAAACCGATTGAAAATACGCCTAGCACAACATATAGAAACTGGAAAAATCATCAAGAAACCAAACACCAGTTCAAATCAAAACAAGCCCGAACAACAAGTCAGTATACAAGAAGGAAATACAAATAAATTAGAGTATAACAAAGACTGGCTAACAAGTTTACAAGAAGAACATGTAAAGAAACCACCGACAGCAGAAGAACAATTCCAAAAAGAAAGGATCAAGGCAAGGAGAGAGAAAAGAAAGAAAGAAAGAGAAACAGAAAGAGAGTCACGAAATAATGCATTATATGACGATGAATGTTTGGAATAAAACAATAAAAAAAAAAGAAAAAAAAAGAAAAAAGAAATATATAATTAAAATTGTACTAAAAGGAAAATAAAAAATATATATTCAATGATACTATAGCACACATTTTATTAAACACAGGAGGGACTTCCCTTAAAATGGTCTGAGAAGATCAGCGGGAAGATAACCCTCCAAAAAAAATAAAAAATAAAAAGCGATATATATTTCACACACGCACTGGTCAAGGTTTGATTGCAAGTGAACATACGTCATGATTAAGGTAGTTTTAACACAACTCTAAAGTTTTCACTTTCCTAACTCTTGATTAATACCAAATTCTAACGACATTCTCTTCGCAACCATTTTTACTTCATTGTTAATGGCATTTTGTTATACTATTTATATAACAGGAAGATAAACAAGTACTATCCATAAGAACGAGAATCACAATTGGCTGAAGCAAATAATAACCGTAGTCACCCATAAATATGTTCTGCTGATGTTATGCAAATAAAAAATAAAAAAGAAGAAAAAAAGAGTAAACTAAAATAGAACAAGAAAAATAAAGATACCAAGAACTGCATGCTACTATTTTGTGTTACAATTGTTTGACAAGCCTAGTCGTAGAAGTAGATTGCGTAGAAATTTATTAAAATATTTTAAAAACTGCTTTGGTCATCATAATTGTTTAAGTTTTATATAACGTCGTGCCACGTTATTTCACTGTATTTTATGAATTTATCCAATGTCGTGAAGTGTTCTTTTCACATTGTATTTTTTTTAAATTATAACAAATATTTTGCATTGTACTCTTCATTGTACTTTTTGCATTTTACTGAGTATTTTACAATGTACCATAATTGTACTTTTTCCGCATATTACCTTGTATTTTACCGTTTTTTACATTGTATTTTTGAACTTTACAAAAATGTCTCGAAATGTTATTGTTTTTTTTACCATTGTATTTTGATCTTTCACCTTTTACCTTGTTTTCGTGAATGTGATTTATTTTTCTTTTCGAGCCTCAATGACTCGGCTCAAATGACCCGGAGGGTATTATTAGGACAGAAGTTTTAGTAAAAGTAATAAGATAGACATTGTCTCTAAGTTGTATTAAAGTAAATTTTTCACTAAAATATATTGACGTAATTTTCTACTAAAATACATTAAGAATTAATTTCATTTATTTCTATATCACAGCTATATACTATTTGAATAAGTTGCGCGATTAAAAGCAAGGCACAGTTTGCTTGGATTGTAAATTACTCTTGTAATAGTCGGCAAGAATATTATGCTCGTTAAGCTACGTGATCGCGGACGAAGCACAACGGGAATTCCAATTGGGTTAGTGGCTTCAATTAGATGCACTTCTAGAATCCCAATTTGGAGAGTGATTTTAATTAGGTGAATGGGTTGCTGACGCGTCACATTTTCAAACACTCATAGACTTCCAATTAGGTGAGTGGTTTTAATTAAGCGAATGAATGAGCTGTTGACGCATCTAACTTTCGGTCGAATGACGTAAACAAGCATGGAAGCCCTGTAGTAGGGATAAGGGTCTCATCTGGCTGAGTGAATTGAACATCGACATATGTTGCACTACCATAATTGGTCACGTGGTTGCGTCCGAATCGCATATTAAAAGATGCAAAACTCGCCCATCAGTACTTTCAATCTGAAGCCATAAAAGACTCTCTCTCTCTCTCTCTCTCTCTCTCTCTCTCTCTCTCTCTCTCTCTCTCTCTCTCTCTCTCTCTCTCTCTCTCATTATAGGTAAATACCATTTATGTTCGTATAAACTTCGTTAAGGAATAGGCATCTTTAATGTTTGAGATTGTAATGGTAAAGTTCATATGTTTGCAACATGTTTATACTGAATTCTTTTCTTTTATAATATATTGTAATGGAATGTTTAATTGTTTTAAAGAATTCGTATTCATTTATATTTATGGTAAATTTATTGTAAAAGACGAATCTACTTCCAACTTCATATTTAGATTCAATGTAGAGATAAAGTATTCTTTAAGTAACAGAGAATAATATTTAATAACATATTCCAAATCAGTATTATATTTTAAATGAGTAAAATACATTTAGACGAAAATGATTGTGCAGTTATCGAAGCTATTACATTTTATAATTTTAAGCTCTCATGAAATTAATTGAGATTTAACGTTTTGTATTGTATTCTAAAATTCAGAAATTATATAAATGATGAAGTTGATAAGCTCTAAAGGAAAGTGTTATTTCATATGTGTTTCATGTATTTTGAATATAAAGCTTATAGATGTATTTCTGGAATGTAGTAATCTATGTATATTAGTTATTGAAATAAAGTTCTTTCATTCTGAAGCCAAAAAACTCTCTCTCTCTCTCTCTCTCTCTCTCTCTCTCTCTCTCTCTCTCTCTCTCATTACAGATCTGCTCCAGTACCTGTTCCCCAAGACATTTTCACCATCCTTGTGATATCCTTTTCTAAGGCACTCGTTGTTCTCTTCTCTCTATCGTTCCGGGTTCCCAGATTAATACATCTATGTGTTTATGAGAACAAAACCGTAAACATTCTGGTAAAATATCAATGTTATAAATATATATGAATCTATATTGCTTACGTTGTAGAGTTTAAACTCCAACCATTGATTTAGCCATGGTTAAAAAAAGAAAATAAAAGAATAGCATATGAGTAAAATGTGCAACATGTAACATTAAAATCACAATTTCCAGGATCTCCATCGGTTAAATACTCAGGAGAAAAACATCTTCTATGATATAATTATTGTGGTCCTGGAACCCGACTTGATATTCGACTTGACGAACGAGATCAACCAAAACCTGAAGAGTTTCCAGTAAATGTTATTGATCAAGCATGTCACGTTCATGATGTTGCGTATAAACATAAAGATTTAGAACAACGACATATTGTAGATGGGAAATTGATACACTCGTTAAATTCCATAACAAAATCTAAAATTATCAGAGAAAAACTTGCTAGCTTCCTCGTAAGATTCGCTATGAAAGGTTAACTAGCATTAGTTGTTGCTAATAAATAAACCAATTATTAAAATACTTGAATCAATTTATAATTGCCCAAGAGGATATTGGAGGGGGTAGAGCAGCGATTAGTAAACTCGCCGATGCAGCAAATGTTACATGTTATGTTGCTGCAGAATGGTTCTCATGACATTCACTATGGCAAATTTATCTACCAAAACCTAAACGAATTCATCACGCACATTTTGATGTCAGTTTTCCTAATGAAGCTCATCTGGCGGATATTTTGATTTTACCACATGATACTACCAAAAGTGACAGACGCCAATATACGAACAACTTCAATGAAGCCTATTAATGTGATTGCACAAAAACAAACAATCACCAAACAACATACACCAAAACAACAACATGACTTTTCAAAACAACCAGTACTAGGTAATGTGACTGTGAGGTATTTATATACAGTATATGGACCCGGTGAACTTGAAGGTGGCAATAATAGAGCGACTGATTCCATTTAGATTATCACATCACATCTAATTTCCAGCACATTAAGATCCACGGGTAGACTGCAATATACAGATTAGATTCAACTGTTCCTCCACGAGGATTTGTACGTGAACAATAACAAGCAATTCTTGAAAATATACAATTACCACCGTCTTCACTTACCTAGCGCCTCGACGTCGATTACACTCAAGACAGGTCAGCATGACATTTTCGTGCGTGTGACCACTACCATTAAATCTGTCTACGGTAAATTGTCATAGATTATTATCTGAATACTGCCACAACACTACTCTGTTACAGTTAGCACAATCATTATTATGTTGTTGTTTTAATGTCATGATAAATCCAGCGTCAAGATCAAAGTCGCGTTTATTTTTGTCAAATTGTCTATAACTAATTTTTAAAAATTTCTTATTATATCATCGTTATTGCCAGCAGCAGTTTGATTTTTTTATTCTTCTGTAAAGTCTACGATAACCCTTTGCAACTGATATCTTCTTCCAATTCGAGACTCTGCGAGATGAAATAAATTTGACCACTCGTTACGCTCATCAGTCATCTAAACAACTGTATCAGTAATAATTAATCCTTGAGACGAATGGATTGTCATTGCATAGCCTGGCATCCATGAAATTTTTGTCCATGGCTAATGCGCTGTCAGCAACACTGACAGGAACAAAAACAATATCATTTAACACAATATTTTGTTTTGACAAAGATCCTGGTATATCAACGTCGATATTTTGTCTTCGTGTATCTGCTGGTTGATAAGGTAATGGTACGGGTAGCAGGCCCGCACCTAGGGAGGGGGGGGGGCAACCATGGCACTTGTCAGGGGCCCGAGCTAGATAGACACATATACGCACATATTTGAAACACGAAAGGGGCCCGAACTCTGTCAGCTGCCTGGGGCCCAGAATTTCCTAGGTGCGGGCCTGCGGGTAGATTTGAATTTGTTTCCATATGTAACAAAATTAGTTGTTGTTGAAGTGTATCACGAACTATCTTTCTACTTGCAACTATCAAATCATCTGGTATCCATAAATTACAAAAATCGTTATATTTGTTTCTGAAATTACTTCACGCATTATTTCACACTGAATGTTATTCGGTTGTAGTCTGATTAATTTCTCAAGCTCTCAATTCTGGACCAATCGGTCTATGATCATCAGTTATTTCTTCATAATAATCTACAAACATTTGCAACCATTCGCTCGGAGACAATCCAACAAAAGTTGACCACGATCGCTACATATTATTACAGCAGTATTTTTTTTTTGTCAATGGCCATCAAGAAATGCTGGTTTCCACGAAGTTTTCCCTTTAGCAGCAACTAATGGAACTGTAAACAAATTACTCAGTAAATGTTCAGCATCATCGGTATATTTCAACGCAAGATTTTTCATTTCTTCGTGGAGAGATTCCGTGCGATAAATAACTCCATTAAATCTTACACACTGCTCATAGTTTCCATCATCAGAACTTTGAATGAGCCATGCTGATACAGGATCGCTTTTACTTATTTCGTTAATTAAATCGAATACATGATCAATAAGAGTTATCGGCGCTCCCTTTTATATGTTTCAAATAATGTAAAATCTCTCCTTTTATGACTTTTTACTATTATCGGAAATTTTAGCGTTTATATATTTCTTTCTAGTTCAGCGAAGTCTTTGAGAGATGCTCTAGCATATTTAACTATTTCTCCCCACTTGTTTATTATTTTAAGTCTTTTAACCGTTAGACCATTTCTACGAGTCGAAACGGTACAATGTTCAATTACTCGTTCGGCTACAAAATTATAACTTTGACAATTTCATTGGTTTTAAATTATTTGCCCTCGGTTTATCATTTATCGGATATAACGCGTAGATAACTACGGTTACAGGATACCCTCGTTTCATCATATAGTTTGGTCAATGCCAGTCAACATTCCTGGTTTGGAATTTTGACTCAATATCGCAACTTTTTCATTATGAAGGACAGTATCATGTTTGTCACGGATAATCCAAGTATTATTGTCTGTTTCTGCTAATACGATACATTTTTACCTTAAAAAGATATTTCAGATTATCGAGATAATTAGTGCTCATTGCGGATCGTTGATCGTTCATTGTAGCATCGACATCTTTAGTGTCGCGTATGATTTTATACGTTGGCCACACAAGAGATGCGTCATCTTTGCCAAATTCTTTCTTGGCATTATGACTACTTTTAATCAAAGTTTTATTCGTTGGATCAATCATATCACGTATAGGTAGGTCAGGGGATATTTTGAAGATGTTAAAAATATTTATAAGGCTTCTTCTTAGATAATCTCTCTAATTCATCAATATTAATACCAAGACGAATATTTACATTGAAATATTAATTATTATGCAATTTAAGTCCAAAGCCGTGTTTCAAATGTGTTGATGGATTCAGAGGAGAAACACGACTGTATATGCAATGTGATGGTAGAAAATACAGAGAGCTGAAAAGATATTATGAATATAACACCGACAATTTTGACAAAGTTTTAAAAACCGCGGAAGGTTATCAATCTAGATTTTCAAAGTAACAATTTACACAGCAACTTTTCCTAGGGAGGTTACATCGATAAATACTGAGACAGGCAAAGAATATTTAAATCAATATTTTGATACATTCTGTTGATGATAATGTAACCAGATAGGCGTTTTCAAATAAGTATAAACAAAAAATAACTTTACGGTATTGTTGAATAGAGATATCTGTCTCACACACACACACACACACACACACACACACACCCACACACACACACACACACACACATATATATATATATATATATATATATATATATATATATATATATATATATATATATATATATATATATATATGAACAAATATATTCTAACTTAATTATTTTTTCTCTCTTGAGTTTGTCAAAGATTTTTTTTATAGAAATTTGTATTGAAATGAAATTCCGTCACTCAAAGAAATTTGTTAAACATCATTATAATACGAACATTTTCTCAGAAAATGTAAAATTTCGATCAAAATATCTGATTTTTGACATAATTTGCTGAATTTTATCATAGAAAATCTGTCGGATTTCTATTTATTGATGGCTGAAAACCAGAGCCATTTTGTAATTTTTGCCTTAATTTAGTTGAAAAATCACTAAAAATTAATTTAAAAAAATAATTTTTGATTATGTTTCTTGCAGTAATGAACAACAAATCCCAAAAAGAATTAGACAAGTCTTTGGGGTTTTGATCCTTCCATAAATAGAAATCTGACAGATATTTTTTGATAAAATTGATTAAACTAGGCTTAAAAAACGACTAACTACTAAATTTAACAGTGTTCACTAAAATCACAGAATTTCAATTTAGAATAAATCAGATAAATTACAAAATATTTCTGTGATTTATTTATGTCGGGTCACCCATTAATCTGGAGAATTAGATCATTTTTTTCTTCAATCAAATTTGATACACGAATGTGTATAATTCATAATCTGATCTCTATCACACTTGATCATAATAATATGTTCTCGCCTTAATTCATTAAAGTGTTTCGGCATCAACAAAAAAAAATTCATTGCGATATTCATCAATTATTATACAATCGCTAAATTGTTCTACCACGACTAGATCAGTGTAAATATTGTTCTGATGGCGTTTTCAAGTACCTCTTTGTCGTGTATAAAACACTCACCTGTTGCTATATTATATAATATAAGCACTTTAATTAATTGTAAAATCTTTAAGATTTTACGCAGTGATTTATACTCAGAATTTTATCTCTTAAATCAAGAAGATATTCGGTCTGGTTAGTAAGTTTAAAATTTATTCTTGATAATAACGGATTATGACATCGTAAGTTTAAAATTTATACTTGATAATAACGGATTACGACATCATAGATTAACCTAATTAATGGTTCTTGTACAATCAAATATCCAGGAGGTACTTGCGGAGTAAATTTATATGAAATATATCTTTGCTGAGATTAATTTGATTCTTCAAGATTTAAAAAAAAAAATGACATCATTTACATCACATCAAAGATAGACTGCAATTGTTGATTTGATATTTACAATTCCTGGCGAAATTTGAAGACCTCCACTGTATGGATCATTTTCATCTTTAAGAATACTTGCTGATGGGGCTATTTTTCCCCCATAACTCAAGTATTTTAGGAAAATAATTATTAATAAGAACGTTGACTGATATTAATAGTTCGTCGACATTAGCTATATGGCAGTACACATTTTGATATGTCTGCTTCGGTAATTTTATACTGTTTGGTAAATAATTGTTTTAATGTTATTGGTTTAGAAAATAAAATACCATAAATGAACCTGTACTATTCATATCATAATCATCACTAGCAAATACCATATCTGCGATAACTGTATTAATAAACTAGAGATCTGATCTAACTTGGCGTAGATTTTGCATCGTTTCAATAAACAGTTGTTTGGTATCGTCGCTGTAATGTAGAGATAGAGATAGAGAAGAAAACAAATTCTGCAGATCTATAAGTGATTTAGGGTGTTCGTACTTAATATTTCAATCCAAGTATTGTTAATAATAGTTTTCATTAATGATTGCTTATTTTACTCATCATCAAAACTGTACACAGTATTTGTTAGTTTTGGAAGTCTCATTCCATCGGACACAATAAAATATTCCGCTTCATCACAAAATTTCCAAGTATAATCGTTCGACGCTCTGGAAATTTTATAAATATCTATGTGTTAGTAGAAAAATCATCTCGATAATTAATAAATATCAAGAACATAATCTAGCGAGTTTATTTCAATTGCATCTGATATTGTTGGCTCGTGAACCGTCATCGTTATTCTGCGCTTTAATTCATCAGTTATTCGTTCGATCGGATAACGTCCGTTGGAATAGGAACAAATCCAGTCAGTGGTTCCATCTATTTTGCTTTTATTTGCAAATACCAAAGCAATATTCGTCTGTAATCCACCGAATGATTTTGATCTAATATGCAACTATGATATGCTCGTAATTGTGCAAGCTTAATTTCTTTTACTTGAATTTCAGCTGAAAAGTTGACGCTAAATTCAGGGTTAGTATACTTGCTGATATCATTGTAGTCTTTGACGGAGTTGTATGAACGACTATCTGTTGCAATAGTTCTTGCGATGACGGCATTACTATTATTATTATTTTCTAATTCAGACGTAGTCATTGTCGCAGTGTAAATCTTGATCATTTCTGTAAACTCAAAATCCGATACTATTCCATCACTGAGGCGTGGTGATATCAACGATGATATTTCGGAGTTTGCTATCGTCGCTGTATGCAGCTTTATAATATACTCATGTAATTTTTTTCGCTCCACTTGGATATTTTTTGCAATGATATTACGAACACAAACAATAGTTGTTGCTTCTGAAACAAATTGTTACAGCTACTGGTGTCATCACTAGCGATGCTATTGCTGATAGCAATAATAGCAGAGACCTAATATACAATTATGTCAACGACAACTACACGTATTCGATATCTTTGTCAATTTTCCTGTATACTCATCAACTATACTTTTAGTCTATTTTGCCATTCACTCACCTGATCGTACCTATTCTGTTGGCAGCTCATTATTTTTAAGTAACTGATAGTTTAGCGACTAATTCAATACACCAATGAGAAATCAACCACCGTCTTTTTTGTTCATGTTCCACTTCAAATGTTATTTGTTCGTTTTGATCTAGCAATATTAACATAGATCGAGGAGATCCAGTTAGTGGATAACGCTCTGGTATTGTAGAAGATATTGTAAATACTGTAATACCTAGCACTGAGAACCTGTATATACCGGTAACCTTAGCACGATGTTTAATAAATTTATTAGGCGGTGACCATAATACTTGCCCAAACGTTACAGTGTATAGTACTCGATCGGTGATCTTTGTTATGTCAGAGAGCTTAATATCAATGACTGCTGCATTTCCGAAAACTCGTTAATGTTTCTGTTAATGTTTCTTCCAAAGGTCATAAATAATTGTACATGCTTATAAAAATCAGTTCTAAATAAAGTCATTCCAGTATTGATTGTTGTTAACGAGTCGATCAGTGGAAAGTTTTTATCGTCGACGTATTTCTTTGTTGCAGTTGTGTGTTTTAGATTAGAGGAAGATCTTCCGAAAATATCTATAATTATATGTTAAGATCTGTTTAAAACGATAGCGGTTACATGTATAATCATGCACGATTTTATGGGGTGGTTTATTGATTTTGATACTACGTCTAGTACAGAAATTGCTTCACGGCCACATATTGGCGGATCAGTTATTGTCTGTGTTTCTAATGTTGAATGCCAGATTGGAGTTTGAAGCGCACTACTTCGTACTATGTTGGCATATTTTAAAACCTCTTTTGGTGGTGCCAGTCCGTACGAATCAAAATAAACAATTCCAAGTAGATTAATTGCGTAAGTGACCTAATGAATACCTGGACCAAAACTCTTGTCAATAGTAGAGATACAGGTTTCATCATTGTTTGGTTGTTTTGGTAATTGATATTGCATAAAAACACCTCTAAATTTCTTTATTTTCAATTTTTCAGCAGCATTAATTTAATTTAAATTAGACATTTAAAGATTTAATGAACTGTTCCTGGAAGTCTCAGACTTTTTTCGTACCATGAGTCTTAGACCCTTCTCTCTTTTTTTAAAATCCTTTTCATAGTGCTTTCTTTAATGTCATTCCCGCAGCTGTTCCGACTGCACCTAATGCAGCTGCTTTTGCGACAGATTGTACATCAAAAGCTATTAACGCTTGTAGAAGTGGAAATATACCATCTATTTAATGGAACTCGGAGAAAGATGGAGTTGATCTCCTGTTTTTGTAAAAATTCTAAATATAGTTAAAATGTTTGAGCTGTGTTTTAGTTAATGCTAACTTGTTTGGACCACCACTAGCAATTTATTCTTTCTTCGATGTTTTTTGTTACGCAGTTACTTGCAACTTTTGATTGTAATTTTTTCACCTGACCAGGAGTCAAAGTGACCGATTTAACTAAATCAAGATGCTCCAGCAAAAAGTAATAGATTGGATATCATTTGTAAAATCTGATTGTGATAGTTGTAAGCCAGTGTCTATATTCTAATCAAATCCCATAAATGTGATCAATCGATGATAAGTTCGTGCAACATGGTTTGTGATATAATAGAATAATATATTCTCAGCTGGTTCTTTTTGTCCATTTATTCTTAAAGAAACCTCGGTAACTCTGATTTGGTCAAATATTATGACTACGTTCTTGATTGTTTAATCGGTTCATATTTTGCAATCCAATGAATATATGTCGTGGCGCAGAAACACCCTGCTGAGATGATATACACATCGAACGGTGTTTTGAATACTGTCTCTGATCACTTTTAACCATGACAATATTGATTTACCATAATGATCCTTAAAAGCAAGTAATGTTTATTCTTCAACAATCATTGGAGTCATTACAGGCATCTACAGTGAAAGTTTTGTTATATTTACTTTACCAGCATCAGCAACACCAGCTCCCCGCCCGATTGCGTCGTTATCAGTTCATTTTCCCACAATAACAAATGTCTGTTTAGCCCCAAACATAACCTTTCTAACATTTCTACAAAATCCGAAAATATGAAACAGTGGAATTATACGTGAAACTCTTCTATGTCTCCCTAAATACAAGAATAAACGTGTTGAAATTTGCATTAACACTTCCTATACTATCAAAATCAGCAGCTGGTCTAGTACATGTTCAAAATCATTTGGCTGTGCAATTGCAGTACCTGCATATGTCAGTAATTTAATATAGTGAACATGATCAGCATTGTTCGTAATATCTTTAGCAAACATGATTGATGGACCAGCTGATCTTATGTAATCAACATAATATCTCTCTAATCCTATTATTGTTGTTGAAAACAAGACGTCTTTCTGAATTAATTAAATATCTCTTTCATCAATAATATATGTAGCACTATCAAACAATGTCATAATTCCATTGTGAACAAAGCTAACACATAGATTATTATCCTTTGGCATATCAGCTGCAAAGTTTAAATTCTACTTCAATAAATGCTTCAGCTAAAAAGAAATATCTGCTTGTATCCTGAACTTGTAGTTCGATTAATCCACGCTGATTTGGGTGTCGTGCGTTATAAGAATAAGACTGATAATCGTGTCTCGATTAATCTTTGAGAACTGCGCATATATATCAAATTTTGGATCAGATATATGTTTAAACATTTTATTATAATTATTATCGTCTTAAACCAAGACCCCTTCCGCTGTTACATTTGGAGTCATATTGTTGCGCTTCATCAGACAACTCTGCTAGTTTTTTTTTTATTTACGGCTTGATTTATGATTTTACTGACATTCGCAGGCATAACTTCATGTCTTTTTTAATTTTAATTTTAATTTTCGTCGTATTAATCGAAATAGTCTATCTTTAATTGACGAAAACGTTTTACCGTTAATATTACCAATAGCATCGGGAGCTTTAACACAAACAACGTCGATAGCTTTCATTCCAAATTGTTTTGCAGCTGGTATTGCTTATGGAGCTAACCTTCTAAATAAACCCTGAACAATATCACCGTGTCCATCACCGTAGATCGCTTTATACGCAGGTAATCGCGATTTATCACCCTGACCATGATAGTTCCACTTTGAGCATTGTGTATAATCATCTTCTTTATTGTATATATTTATTTAATCAATTTGTTAGCAATCAGCGATTTCATCAATGAGAGTTTGATAAAAAAAAAAAATTAATGTACATGATGCCGTCTGTAAATAATCGTTGACAAATATCAGAGATTTCATTAATTATTTCTGGATAAATATTTGCAGCACATTTTCTTCGAATCAGAATTTCTAATCGTTCAACATCAGCAAGGATTTGTTATGACAAGTAATAACACCACTTCCTTGAGTTGTAATACCACTGCCAGTCGCGACGGACCCAGGCGCATCGTAAAATTTATCTTCTTTGAGTCGTTTCACCTACTGTTTTACATTGCGTTTAAAATCATGAAAATGCCAATCATACTCTTTGATAGGTTCGTTAGTAAATATAGAGTATACATCTTTAATCCAATCATCTTTACTCTTCCGAGAAGCAATATACCTATGTTTTAAGTATTTTGACATTAGACTTTTTTCATGTGCGGCAGTATCTACTACTTCGTCGTATTTTGAATTTCTAATAAGATTTAAACCCGTAGACGTAAGTTTATCCTTAATATAAATTTTAGTTTCAGACGGTTTTTTGCTGAGGTCGAGGAATTTTTTAAGAAGGTGGTGATTTAGAAAGTGGAATTATCGATGGATCAATATCAATTTCTTTCTGTGTTGCTTTTAGTTGATCTACTTTTGCAGAACACGTAACAAAATCTGGATCACCCACAGTAATAATAGCTGATTACGATGAATTTTAAAGATCATCTTATGAAAATCATCCTCATTAAGTCCATGATGTTCTGGAACCATATCAGACGAATAATTAGAATTGTCAGCAGTATATTCAGTTAATTTATCATTTTCCATATCTTTCATTTTTTTTCATGAGGTCGGGGTCTATGTTCATCAGTTATTTTTTTTTAACAGATGGAAGAATTTCTTTCTCTTGTTTTTCTGCTGTCGTTGTTTGTTTTGTTTTTTTTTTGTTGCTGTTTTTGTTCTGTCAGTTTTTCATCTTTTGTTTTTCATATTGACCATACACATTATTTACCGCATTGATGTATTCTATATACGATCCACTTTTTGTGTCGATTCGACTATTTTTTTTTTTAAATGTAATTTTATAAAACACATCAGCCTAGTGTTGTAACTGGAAATATATCTTCCATGTATTGTTTTTATTTATATAAAAAAATCTTAGTTCATAGCGTGAAACAACAAGAGCTGGAAATTCATCTGGATCAGTTTTATCCATTACTTTTAAAGCATCTTCAGTAAATTTATTAAGTAATTCTTCGACTATTTCTTCATCAGTTTTTGTTTTTATCCTTAGCAACAGGGTTTGCGGGTTGAGGCATTGGACCAGGAAGATCTTTTAAAAGTCTTTATGTATTTTTTTTCCAGCTATTTTTTCAAGTTGATGAAGACGGGGTTTAGTTGTTTCAGTAACAGGTTTGAATAATTGTTGCGAATTTTCATCATAAAACGCCTGAGACTCCTGACGTTCTTGTAATTTTCGTCTGCCAGAATCACGTACAGGAAGAAATGTCTTAATTGCTTCTTGAGCTAATGTAGCTGTATAAGATTCCTTAGCTGGTGCCATGTTATCGATATATAATAATGATCTAATTATAGCAGCATTATAGAGGGTGCGACATCAATGAAATATCATATGGGTAAACAAAACGCGCATACAACAAATGTACAAAAAGAAGTATCCAAAACAACTATCCCAATTAGCAAACTCTATAGGTAAGCTGGAGGCATCGGTTTGGCATTACTGACCCTGTAATTTTCATGTTTGTAGGAAGCTTTATTTATTAAACAAATCATCAAATGACGTTTCAGCAAAAGGCCGGTCCACTCTCTCTACTGGTTCACTACTTTCACAAACATGCTTTTAGTCTGGTTCCCTGCTTAGTATGCTCCTATGCGTTGCACTCCGCTATACTAATATACTAGTATAGCGGAGTGCAACGCATGGGAGCATACTAAGCAGGGAACCAGACTAACATGCTTCATGACAAGTTATGTAAGCAAGAGTAAAATGAGTAATATTAGCTTATTTCATGATTAAAATCAATATTAATTTACTATTTTATTCAGAACATTATACTTAATGATATTAAAATAAGAAAATAATTGCATACATTTTTTGTATGTTTAAAGAAAATATGACGAGAATGTACGAGATAAACATGGGTTCCAATATGGCGCTCTCCTTGAAGGAGCTGGCATCGTTACTTAGGTGAATATTCCTTTATCAGTCCAGGGCATTTATAATTTTGAAATCTGTACTTGAAACAGATGCTAAATATGTAGCTACTAGTAAATTTTACCGAATAATAAATGCGGGCAGTTAACTAGAGCAGCTGATGTTTGTACCAACGGGATCCAACAATGAGGAGGGGGTGGGGTACAATCGTATAGAAGCAGCACTCTTTTGTTAGAAAGTTTGCACTATTACAATAAATGGTCTTAGTACTGTAGTGGTTAAATTAATATCATAACTTTTTTTAAATCATAAATTGACAAAATATTGGAAGAGGATCAGCTGTCATAGATCATCATCCAGTGTTTCACCAATTGTACATTGATGACACCCAAATATACAAATCTAGCCACCCAACTGAAGTTGATGCTACCATACAAGGAGTAGAGAGGTGCATTTCTGATGTGAAATCATGTATGACATGTAACAAGCTGCACATGAATGATGATAAAACAGGCCATTCTGATCACAACAAACGATTTTCTCATTCACATCCTTTACCTCAAACAATAAATATCAGCAATACCAACATTAAATTCACACAGTATGAAACTTAGGTGTTACTCGGGACAGTACCCTCACTCTCCAGTGGCCTAGTGGTTAGAGCGTCTGCCGTGGAAGTGGGAGGTCGTGGGTTCGATCCCCAGCTGAGTCATACTAAAGACTTACAAAAAATGGTACTTACAGCTGCCTAGCTTGATGCTCAGCATTAAGAGCTTAGTGTTAGGACTCGTCGGCCTGGTGTCACGATAATGTGACTGGGTGGGACATCATGCTACATGTCTGCAGCATGATGTCCCAGTGCTAGACATCACTATCAGCTACTTCACTGCAGACATTGTAGCAATATGACTAAAAATTGTTAAAGCTACGTTTAAAAAATCAAACTCTCACATTGTACCAACATATTTTGCATATTTTGAGCTGACACGCATCAGCTACATTCGCAAATATCTTTTGGTTGATGCCATTAAAATGCTTGTTCATTAGTACTTTCTAGACTGGAATATTGTAACTCAGTTCTGTCTGGTTCATCTCAACATCTACTCAGGAAACTTCAAAAAGTGTTTCCCTTTATCCTCATTTGGGCTTCAGAGACTCACAATTTTTGTTATTTGACCCCCAGTTTTGATACCAAAGTTTGTGTTCTTAGTCAGTCTGACCTCCAGTTTTGACACCAAGAAGTCCTAGGGGATAATCTGAAACACAGCTGCTTAGATCATCCTTTGAGTACCACAATCAGAGCACACCTCCCCACTGCTCTGTACCCTACACTGGCTATCCATTCAATACAGAATCGAACACAAAATTTGTTCTCTATGCGAAGTTTCACTGACAGACTTTAATCCAACATACCTATCTGGCCTAATCCATGTGTACACACCAGCAAGATACTTATGCTCTTCCGACAATCGTACACTCATTATTCCCACTATGAAAATGAAGTCATATGGACAACATTTTTTGCATACCAGGGCCAAGCAAAGCAACATGGAATGAATTGCCCATTGAAATTTACTACTGGCAAGCTTTCTCACATAACTACATTAGCCGAATCTTAGACTCGAACCCACACAGACAGAGGTGAGATGGCAGTGATCCATAACGGACAGCGCTTTAGACCACTCGGCCACTCGGGGCCTCTCAACCATCTTTGTTATATTTTCATAAATTAATATATCTGACATTATCATAATGCATACACAAAAAAGTAGAAACAATTCAGTTTTCATGTGCTGAAATCGCTCATTTAGTTATCATTCAAGTTAAAAAACCAATCGTTGATATATAATTTTATAATTCCAAAAAGACTTAAAAAAAGACTCAGTTTTGATTTTCAGCACATAATGTTCCATAAGACATGTTTCATTTTAATACACCGAAGATAATTTTTGGGATGGTTATTGCTTTCATTCATTATTATCCTACATCCTTTGTCTCCACCACAAATATAATATTTGACTACTAATTAAAATGGGTTTGTCAATTGTCTTTGGCAAATGCACTTGTTTTTGTGAACAGTATCCATACATTAAAGTTCAGGTATAATTCGCATGCTATAGCATGTAACTGATATTGTATCCTGAAGATCATTGACCGGTAATACTTTTTCAAGATGACAAGCTTAGAAACATCATACAAAATATTTTTAAAAAATTGCAATATGTCAGTTTGTTAAAAAAATCTATATATCATTTTGATTCAGTAAATATCCTTATGGGCAATTAAATTAGATTATTTTCTTTAATATATGTAATGATTTTTTTAAAAAGGTTTGTTAGGGACTTAAATGGTAATGTAATGTGCGCACACGTTGCATTGTGGGCATTTTCATGCACAATTGGTATGTCTGTGAAAACATACCTCCCAGTTTGTGTGTATCCCCTACTGATTTAAATAATGGTAATCTTTGATGTGATAAAAAGTGCACAGAGCATAGTTAAATATAATTTAAAGTTTATTTGTTGCAGCCTGTAATGAACCCTGACCTTGAATGCTTTAAAATTTGGGCAAATGACATTGATTTGCCATCCATTATGGGTGTTGTTGCTAAAAGTAGAAAACCTTTTAATAACATTTTCTTTAAAAAAAACTGATTATCAGAATTGGACTACATTTGCTGTTTTGATGGCTTTTCAAGTTTTTATTAGTGATGCTGATCCATTTCCTGATATCATCACCATTGCAGCAAAAAATAATATTTCCATATCTGTTTCACTGAATAACACTGGACAAAATTTGACAAAATCAGACAGTGTGCTTAAAAAATATTGAACAAGTGAAGCTCATTTGTCATCAGATATTGATGAAGATCTAAAGTATTGATGAAGATGTAAAGTATTGATGAAGATTTAAAGTATTGATGAAAATGTAAAGTATTGATGAAGGTGTAAAGTATTGATGAAGATCTAAAGTATTGATGAAGATGTAAAGTATTGATGAAGATGTAAAAGGAGATAAATCAAAATATACCATAGATTCATACAAATTTGTATAAAAAAAAGGAATGTATTTAGCCATGCAACTTTTAAGAAATTAATATTGACAGCTTTCACCAATTACATTTAAAATAAAACAACTTGAAATACACAAATAAGCATTTTTGATTATATTGATGGTTGGACAAAAATGCCATTTTAAAAGCTATATAGTACATACCATTTTATGGTTGAAGTATACTGCTTTTGAAAATGGAAAGATTTTTTTTTTATAAAGAATTTCAAAAATGAAATAAAAAGATATGTTTACACATTCTATCTACAAGTTACAGAAACCAGCCAGAATTGGAGACTGATCCTGTTCTACCAATGCAACATTTCATGCCAAACGGATGATGTGTAGTCAGGTTTTTGCCACATGTGTAAATAAGAAGCTGTAAACTGAATACACATTATTGTAATTTGGAGAGTTTCATGCCAAAGGCAGAATGTGTATTGAGGTGTTATAAGTAAATTTATGAAAGGTGATCAGTAATGGTTTTTGAGACTTTTATTAAAATTGGTGAACATTTGGCAAGGATGAGATTTTTAAAGAAAAGAGACCAACGAAACATAATTTTGGCATAAAGACATGAAAAGTAGTTTTTTACGGGGAATATTTAAGGGTAGCTCTTAACATTTTTGGGCCAATTCATGTCAGAATCTGAAACATACACTTTCTCCCAATGCTAAAAAGCTGTTGGCTAAGAATTATTGCAATAAGTTTAGCAATGCTGGAAAATCAAGGCAAGTAAGAAAGGTTTTCTTATTGCATTTGTATTGGTGTTTAATGCAAAGTTGAAACATGGTATATTACCAGGCATATACAGACACCATTGCATTGGTATATTACCAGGCATATACAGACACCATTGCATTGGTATATTACCAGGCATATACAGACACCATTGCATTGGAGCAGTGATTCCTACATAACAAAGACAGCCACATTGAAGGACGTAGACCTTATTGAAGAGAAAATCAAAAATCAAAAGTGGCACTTTACAAATTTTGTGGCTTGGAGGCAAAATTGGAATTGCTCTCATTAGTTGATTGCTCATAAATTGTTTAATGTAGTGCTTATGTAAACATGTATTAACCAAAATGTAATTAACTATTGCAGTGTGCTGTCTGAGGATGCAACGCAGACCCAAACATTTGAATCAATTGCATCAAGTTTTCACCACTACTTTCAAAAGCCAGACCATTTTAAGATTGGCATGGCCCTGGTAACTCTCTCTCTCTCTCTCTCTCTCTCTCTCTCTCTCTCTCTCTCTCTCTCTCTCTCTCTCTCTCTCTCTCTCTCTCTCTCTCTCTCATATCCAATATACTGTTTTAAAATCATTAGATTATGCATTTTGAACATAGTTTGATCAGTTTTATAAAAATTGAACAATTCATTCTCTGTTATAGTATAAGGAGCTGTCATGGCTCAGTGGTTTGTGTGCCAGATTTTCTACATAAAAGGGTGTGTGTTTTAATCCTACAATTAGATCAGCAATGTTCAGATACCATGGCATGCCCATAGGCAAAACAGTTTATTCCAGTTGCATTTGCACTAAATAACCTAGTTGTTTTGCTGTGCCATATTAAATAGAACCATAACCAGATTTTTTTCGTACAAGCTTATTCCATTAAATTTTTTATGATATATAGGCTTGGAAAGTTACAACAAAAAAAACCACACACACATGCACCAACATACTCTTGCTAGATTGTTGACCTGGAAAGTTACACAAAAAACACACACATGCACCAACATACTCTTGCTAGATTGTTGACCTGGAAAGTTACACAAAAAACACACATGCACCAACATACTCTTGCTGGATTGTTGACCTGGAAAGTTACACAAAAAACACACATGCACCAACATACTCTTGCTAGATTGTTGACCTGGAAAGTTACACAAAAAATACAGACATGCACCAACATACTCTTACTAGATGGTTGGCATGGAAATTTACACAAAAAATACACACATGGACTAACATGCTCTTAGTAGATGGTTGGCATGGACAGTTACACAAAAAACACACACACATGCACCAACATAGTCTTGCTAGATGGTTGGCATGCAAAATTGCACAAGAAACACACACATGAAATAAACATGCTCTTGCTAGATGGTTGGCATGGAAAGTTACACATGCACCAACACACTTACTAGACAGTTGAGCTGGAAAGTTTGACGAAAAGCTTTATTGACATACAGGATTTTTAGTAGGATTTTATAAAATTTACTAAAAGTTTAAATTTTACATTTACTTTGAAGTATGTTTATCCTAAACATAACGGCAACATTTCAAAAGTGATACAACCTTGTTTAAATTTGTTTTGTCTTAAATTGTTTATTGTTGGTATTGAAATTTTAATAAGGACTAATGATCTTTAATGGTCTCAAGAGATTTGTATAGATGGAGTTCACTACTTGACAACAGGGAGTAAAATTAAAATAAGGTCTTCAGGTTATCCTTAACTAGTATTCAATATCCTGAACTTGTTGAAATCAAAGTAATTTTCATTAATATGTGCAATATAGCTACCTACTTAAGATAATACTATTAATTGATTATATTAATAATAAAGTAAATTACCAATTCATCCCAAAATAATTTTTTTTTCGTTTTACAGGTGATGTTATTGCAGAATAGGGATCTGCTTCCTCATCCAACTCAGAAACTGGCGGCCATTTTTCTGTTGTATGAGATGTACCGACCTGACCCCATTGCTGTAAACCCATTTGCTTCTGTATTTGTTCATCTTCTGGTAATTATCTTATTATCATGATTAACCAACAGTTACATATTACCGGCACCACCACATAATCTTAACCATATGCTCCATGAACAGCCATCAGAAGGAATGACGTATTATGACATCTATGTTATGACACATGTATTATGACACAGGTATTATGATGTCTGTGTTATGACACATGTATTATGACATCTGTGTTATGACACATGTATTATGACATCTGTGTTATGACACAGGTATTATGTCTGTGTTATGACATGTATTATGACATCTGTGTTATGACATGTATTGACGTCTGTGTTATAACATCTATGTTATGACAGTTATTATGACATCTGTGTTATGACACATGTATTATGACATGTGTTATGATGTCTGTCTTATGACACAGGTATTATGACACATGTATTATGACATCTGTGTTATGACATGTATTATGACATCTGTGTTATGACATCTGTATTATGACACATGTATTATGACACAGGTGTTATGTCTGTGTTATGACACATGTATTATGATATCTGTGTTATGACACATGTATTATGATATCTGTGTTATGACACATGTATTATCACGTCTGTGTTATAACATCTATGTTATGACACAGGTATTATGACGTCTGTGTTATGACACATGTATTATGACATCTGTGTTATGACACATGTATTATGACATCTGTGTTATGACACATGTATTATGACGTCTGTGTTATGACACATGTATTATGACATCTGTGTTATGATGTCTGTGTTATGACACAGGTGTTATGTCTGTGTTATAACACATGTATTATGACATCTGTGTTATGACACATGTATTATGACCTCTGTGTTATGACACATGTGTTATGACATCTGTGTTATGATGTCTGTGTTATGACATGTATTATGACATCTGTGTTATGACACATGTATTATGACATCTGTATTATGACATCTGTGTTATGACACAGGTATTATGATGTCTGTGTTATGACACATGTATTATGACATCTGTGTTATGACACATGTATTATGACATCTGTGTTATGACACAGGTATTATGTCTGTGTTATGACATGTATTATGACATCTGTGTTATGACATGTATTGACGTCTGTGTTATAACATCTATGTTATGACAGTTATTATGACATCTGTGTTATGACACATGTATTATGACATGTGTTATGATGTCTGTCTTATGACACAGGTATTATGACACATGTATTATGACATCTGTGTTATGACATGTATTATGACATCTGTGTTATGACATCTGTATTATGACACATGTATTATGACACAGGTGTTATGTCTGTGTTATGACACATGTATTATGATATCTGTGTTATGACACATGTATTATGATATCTGTGTTATGACACATGTATTATCACGTCTGTGTTATAACATCTATGTTATGACACAGGTATTATGACGTCTGTGTTATGACACATGTATTATGACATCTGTGTTATGACACATGTATTATGACATCTGTGTTATGACACATGTATTATGACGTCTGTGTTATGACACATGTATTATGACATCTGTGTTATGATGTCTGTGTTATGACACAGGTGTTATGTCTGTGTTATAACACATGTATTATGACATCTGTGTTATGACACATGTATTATGACCTCTGTGTTATGACACATGTGTTATGACATCTGTGTTATGATGTCTGTGTTATGACATGTATTATGACATCTGTGTTATGACACATGTATTATGACATCTGTATTATGACATCTGTGTTATGACACAGGTATTATGATGTCTGTGTTATGACACATGTATTATGACATCTGTTCCTGCATCTGTTTTCGTTTGACACAATAATTTTAGTTTTACATAATCTACCTTTACAAAATGTGAATGGACTGGATTTTGGTCAAGAAAGAAGCCTATTGATTTGGATTTCAAAAGTCAACTGTTAAGGTGATTAATTTTATATAGATATATAGAGCAATATGTTAGAAAGGGTTTCTAATTTGTTTGAAAATGATTTCTGTGTTTTGGATTTTTAACAGAACTTTTAAAAAATAGTCATATCACTATGATGTCTGCAGTGTGGCAGTTTATAGTGATGTCTAGCACTTGGGCATCATGCCGCAGTCATGTAGCATGATGTACCATCTAGTCACATTATCCTGACACCAGGCCCACCAGTCCTAACACTGAAAATGATTTAAAATATGCAGTTATCTGTTAGAATACATATTTACTGTGCATTTTTGACGACTTTTGATTTTGTTTCTACTTTATCATTTTATGCCTGTTACTATCAATATAATCACAACAATACACTTCCCCTTCATCCTCATGATTGTCTTCTTTTACTATTGCTGATTCCACTACAACTTCTACTGCCACGATGACCTTACTTTACATAGACACTGTTGTTATCTCTATTAACATTTATTCTTTCTGTTCATTTAATATTGTTTAGCAACTTCTCCATTAAGAATTAGTTAAAGATTAAACAATTTTGTACCACTCAATAATTTTGTATTTAGTTCTCAAAATCATCAAAATTCAGATATGTTTCCATTGCCCATTTACAGTTATAATAATTACTGTATTTATAGTATGTTTTCAGACAGTATTTTTCTTCTTCAGACACTGTTTTTTTTATGTGGCAAATATAACATTTAAATGCCTTGTAATTTTTAGACATTGTTCTGCTTTAATTTTTTCTATGACTTAACTTATGTTTTCAGACACAATATAAAAAGATCTGCATTGTTTTAAGTAAAATTCACAGCATATTTGCCATTAGTTTAATAAACAAAATATGACTGGTTGTTTTTGGTGACCTCGTTCCACATGAAACCACTTTAAGCAGGCATGCAACAAAATAGACCCCTTATCCCTAAGACATTATATACCACAGTTTAAACATAGTTATTGTTCTGCAGGTAATAAACATAGATGATAAATATTGATTGTGAGTGCTACATGTTCAGTACATCGTGTGGTCTTTTAACAAAATTCAGATGGCTGCCTTTATTTCTGAACAGACCTGTCAAAGAAATCCTACAAGTTATAATATTAAAAATTATCACCTAGACATCTTGAAATCTCCAACATGCATCAAAACAATTTTTGAGCAGTCAGTTTTGTCAAGTCGGCAAGCTTTTCTCATTTTGAAGCTATCCTCAGTTTTGATGGAGGAAAAAAATAACCACAACATATAGATCACCTTTATTTTTTAAAAAATACCAACATATTAATCACGCTGGCTTGTATATTGCAGCTTGCTTATTTGTACCCATCCTAGGCATGCATACAACACTCACCCCATATGGATCCTCTCACCCTTGGTCCTCTAAGATTAGCCATCAGACATGTACCGGTATTTCTACTCTCGATACTAAAATGTTTCTGTCATAAATATCTTAAGAATTATAATTCCAAAATCATTTTATTTAATTTGTATTAATATCTTAATTTCACAGAAATAAAGCTTGCTTGCATTTGTTAGATAGAATTTAATGATCACTGATTAGCAGAGGGTTAAACTGTGGATTGCAAAATTACTAATATGGCAGTTATTTTGGAAAATACACACATAATCATGGCTCTAATACATTTATAGCTGTGTTTTATTGTGTATGGACATGTATCAAATAGACAAAATAGGCAAGTAATGCCTGTTTTTCATTCATTATCCTGTCTGATGTTAGATAAAATACTTGTTTTACTTCATGGCAGCATGTCATCATGTGAGCTAATGGTAATTTTGTTACGGATGTGGGGGGAGGGCACAAATTCATTTCCCCGTTTGTTTTCGGACACCTAATTAAAGAATTTAATAAGTCTTTGGGCAACAAAAAAGTAATTTTTGTTGTCATCCGAAAAAATGCAGTAAATACAGTAACGCTGTATTTGGTGAAAGCAGTCAATATTTATTCTTAAAAGTTGCATGGCTAAATACATTCCTTTTTTATATAAAACATTTTATGAATCTATGGTATCTTTTGATTTCTCTGTTTTTAGATCTTCATCACTAATGTCCATTATGTGTATTATATATTTTAGTTGATTCCCTTTATCTGTTGTAGAATCCTCAAACAGAGAACCAAGAGGCTGGTCAGTTTGATCTTCACTGGGCAATTCCTTCTATCTCTCCATCAGAGAGATACTTCCTCTCTCAACTTATCTCGAGCCCGTCAAAAGAGGTAGATAAAATATATAATCTGACTAAGAATATAAAATTTCAGTTTAATTAAAATTTCAGTTTAATTAAAATTTCAGTTTAATCACATGATCACAGTAAGGTTCGGGGAGTTTAGTTTTTGCTACCATTTAAATCTTTTGAGAAAGATGAGGGAAAAAAATTGTCTTTTCTGTGTATATATAATTATATTGATGCTAAAAATAGTGTTCATGGGAAAAACCTCTTCCAAAATATTATTATAATTACCTCCATATTACATACCTTTCAAATATGGCAAATGACAATGTTTGAAGATGCATTCTCCTTTCTTATTCTGTCCATGAATCAACTCTCTTCAGTTACATCCCAAGTCAAGGGGAACATGTTTACAGAGTTCCGGTGTGGGATCTTCTTAGGTGATGTTGTCTCCAACAAAACCACACTTAAATCGGGCACTTCCAAAGCAGACTGATTGTCCCCAACTCAGAGGCCAGATGGATTCTGCTGTTTCGTACCAAATGGTTCTTGTTCTCCTTGGTCTTCAGTCAAATTTGTATCTGTTAGCATTGGTCTCTCATAAACATTTTGTGGCAAAGTAGAATGCACTGCTCCCATCAATTATCTCTGTAACAGAATTGTTATCGAGTGGATGGTGGATTAAATGAACAACACAAACACAATATGTGAAAGATAATGTAAATTTATGAAATAAATTATTAAGGAAAAATAATGATATATCAACACAATAACTCATGCATTCAACCCACAATCATACTTCACAACCATTCACAATTAAAAAATAAATTAAATATTAATACAAAATAAACACAGATCCAAGGAATCTCCTGGACTAAACACAGATCCAAGGAACTTCCTGGACTACACAAATGTTTCAAATAAAATGGAGCCTTTACAAAAGTTGTATTAACGCAAGTTAAAAAAATTGCGATAACAAATACAAACATCAAACTATACTATCGCACGTATGGATCGCGACAACAAGTACAAACATCTACATGTATTTAATCAAGTTGCTAACTTTTATTGAGATTCATGTAATCCCTTGAAATACTACTGTGATTCAAAGTAACTATGTGTAAATATAACAATGTATTCAATTGTAACTACAATTGCAACATACACATGTGTCTCGACCCTGTACAACCATGCAATTCACCAACTGTTGAATCGCCACCCAGCTTCTCCGAATACCTAGGGTTGACCCAATAATTTATTGGCCACTTGCCCTTCATGGATCCACTACAGTTATACGTACAGACAGCATACAGCATCTACTAGAACCATTGGTCCCAAATACTTAGATACTATCCCGGACGTTTACACCTCTAGACAGCTCCGACACTCGGACATTTAGACTTCTAGATTTCCGGATATTTGCACATCTCGACAGACGTAGACGGACAGACAATCCGACAGACAGTCAGTCAGATACCTCAATTTGATCTCACAATTAAACAGCATAATCACGGTACATTCACGGCACAATCAATCACATTCAGCCCTTTTGCTGGAGCAATCAATCACATTCAGCTACAATTCCGAGACATTCAGCTACAATTCAGAGACGTTCAGCTACAATTCAGAGACGTTCAGCTACAATTCAGCTACATTCAAAGACGTTCAGAGATGTTCAGCTACAATTCAGCTACAATAAAGAAACCAAACTAATAATAGTTGTTTCTAAAACAATCTAAAATTTAGATTACGCTATTGCATTTAAAGTCTAATAGTGACTAGTAATTCCAAATATTCAACGGTTTAAATCTGCATTGTAAGAAAGGCATCATTACATGAAATGATAAACTGAATAAAATTCACAATAAAACGAAATATAAATTTAACACTCACCCCTTTGGCTGGAGAAAGAATGACGAGCAATCACTCCTTTGATAAGATACTTTTGGACTCGTAATCTTATCAGAATAATTCTGCCTTATATATCCTCAAATAAGTGAGCAGAATTCACGGCAAAATTCCTGTGCACCCCGTGATTCTAATGTTCCTGACTTCAAGTGATTTGTAGTCAGGCACATGCAAATTGCTACATGTCACTTACCTTTAAAAAACACTTATTCACCCCAGGTAACATATGTACGACGAAACAAAAAAAAAAATGGTGAAATTGGTTTGTAATTCAAGAAGAAATAAATTCAATTGTCGCCTAATTCTGTGACAATTTCTATATCTAGATCATAAAGTTTGGGCAAATGACATTCTTTTCTTGAACTTGAACAGTCTCCTGTTTCCTGTCTTCTTTGTGGCCCATGTAGTGCAGAAGGTGAGAGAAATGGACCGTTTATTACTGAGTTTGAATTAAAATCGGGGATCAGTGAACCACTGAAATTGGGTCAGAGATTACCAGAGAAATCCTGTCTTCTCTCTGCCGACACGAACAATTGTGAATCAATGTAGGTCTTCTGTAGATATCCAGAAGTGCTGAACCTTTATGATTGGCTCATTTCAAGTAAGCCAATCAAAGAAAAAAATTCTCATAACAAGTGGTGGACAGGACATTGGATCAGATATTTCCAGGGAAAATCCTGTAATTTCTCGGCCAGTTGAAACAGTCATGAGTGCAGGCTTCCATACTTACCCAGAGATGTTAAAACCGCATGCCTAGTTCATATCTAGCAGGCCTTTGGCATGCCTAGTTCATATTCAAGCAAGCCTTCTGCATGCCTAGTTCATATCTAGCAGGCCTTTGGCATGCCTAGTTCATATTCAAACAAGCCTTCTGCATGCCTAGTTCATATCTAGCAGGCCTTTGGCATGCGTAGTTCATATTCAAGTAAGCCTTCTGCATGCCTAGTTCATATCTTGCAGGCCTTTGGTATGCCTAGTTCATATTTAAACAAGCTTTCTGCATGCCTAGTTCATATCTAGCAGGCCTTTGGCATGCGTAGTTCATATTCAAGCAAGCCTTTGGCATGCCTAGTTCATATCTAGCAGGCCTTTGGCATGCCTAGTTCATATTCAAGTAAGCCTTCTGCATGCCTAGCTCATATCTAGCAGGCCATTGGTATGCCTAGTTCATATTCAAGCAAGCCTTTGGCATGCCTAGTTCATATTCAAGCAAGCCTTTGGCATGCCTAGTTCGTATCTAGCAGGCCCTCAGAATGACTAGTTCATATCAAGCAGATCCTCAGAAGAAAACAGCTTTCAGAACAAGTGACAACCAGATTTAAACTGGCAAGAAAGCCCTCCATATTTAAAAGCAAGTCTTTTTGTTCCCAGTGGTGCACATGGAAGCACGTTCTCATAAAAGTCTTAGAACTCTATATTTAGCTAATTTACACCTTTCTAAAAAAAGAAATTAGGTCCCATCTCCTTCATGGAAGTGATGGTATAGGATAAGACATATAATTCTACAACAAATTGCAAAATACTACTGTCTTGACCAAATGCTTTGGCCATTTGTCCAAAAAATGACTCTTCCACGGGTTCTAAAATGGTTGAATAAGGCGACCTTTTGAACCAATGCTTATAGCTTTGTTACCAGTGGTATAAACCTCCTTCCAGTCATTATGACTATAGCAGGGAGTCTCAGAAAGATACACATCTTGTAAGTCGGTCCAAACTATATATTCATGATAGCTTTAAGTTTAGGCATATTGGTCCTTACTGTAACTGTCAAGAATAGGCTCCGTTTTATCAGGAATGACTCCTTTGTTTTGAAATCTCTGTTTTATCTGTTTGACACAAGGGCATCTACAGGATCCTTTAAGGGCTCTTATTTGGGACTCTGGTGAATTTAGATGATCAGAAGATGGAGATCTCACATGTTATTACCAAAATTAAGACACAACGTTTTCGCTCAGGCTCAGTTCAAAATACAATGAGTTATTTTTTTAACTGATGAGGAACTAACCTAAGACCATTGTATTCATGCATATATTAGCTCAAGAGGTTAGGACACTAGCCAAGCATTCAATTGTGACTGTCTCCTAAATGACATTATCCATACTTTTATTACCTTAGAGATCTTTCATCTCAAAGGGCTCAGTTTTACCTAGTGGAACGTATGGCACCAGCACTGTGTTTACACGTGGTCAAGCGGTCTAAGGCAATGACCATGTCCATATGGGTTCAGATCTTGGCTCATCCTGTATACAGTATAAATATTTTGTTTTTATGGTTAAATGCCATTTTTCAGCACAATATAGGATATACATGGTGGCCAGTATTAAAGGTGGAGGAAGAACCTGGAAAACCCCCAGAAAGAACCACGACCCACGAGAAGCTACTGGCAAGCTTTCTCACATAACAGCATTAGCCGAATCTTAGACTTGAACCCACGCAGACAGAGGTGAGATGGCAGTGATCCATAACGGAAAGCAATTTAGACCACTCGGCCACTCAAGGCCCCAAGAAAGCTTGTAATTAGATTCCTATGGATCGGGTGATCTTCCTGGTTTGTTCCTTCACCAGATATACTGGTTACCATGTATAGCTATCAGGTGCTGAAAAATTTTCATCAGACGAATAACACCAGATCATCCATTGAACAGGTAGTCACCATAGAGATTGGAAGGTTAGAATAATTTCCTGGAAAGATTTTTCTTCTTGGTAATATGGTTGTAGCCCATTTTGTTTATAGACGTGAAGTTAATTTCATATTTTTAGAGCACTGGATTTAGGTTGATGCAAAAGTTAAGATAGTGACTTGAATATAATTGTATAGGTATTATTGCAGAAAGATAATTTATGAGTAAAAATTTTCCATTCAGTCATTATCAGATTATTTACCATTGCTTTCATGTATTTTATTTAAGTATTTGCTTATTTAGGTTTCATGAAGGTCAAATTGATATGATGGTATAAATTTCCTTATCTAATTTTGATAAGGAAATTTGTATATTCTTGAACACAAGTTATCTTGGTTATTGCATATTTTCCTAATGCACAATTTAATTGGATGTAATATATAAACATTTCCAAGAAATGGTTTTCATATTTAACAATAATGTGCTTTTTAAGAAATATTTTTCCTCTTCCTTTGAAGTTTTTATTTTACTTTGAACTTCCATATAATTGTATTTGTTATTTCAATAATTTTCAGATGTTTAAGAAAACACCAACCCATATTTTACAGATGGATGTGGGGAACATGCAGGTAGGTGAAAATAAGCTGTGTTTGGTACAGATTCAGTACATTGGTTATTTTTTTTCCATCCATTTGTTTTGATAGAAAAATGAAAATTGATTTCATCACATCATTTACTTGCTTACATTGCAAACATAGTGGTACAGCATTTTCTTTTGTCATTTAACACATTTCTTTTTATTTAGTTGTTTTGATCATCAAACCCATTGCATTACAGGGTGAAAATCATTATGTATGTCATTATAAAGTTATCTCGTGTATAGAGGATATGTTTTTTTTAACAGATATCAGGTAATATTTTGTGAGTGAAGTGGAAATATTGTATTGTCATAAGCGGTTAATATTTCCACTGCATGAGGGTATCGTTTTCTTAAATCTACTCAAACATGTTGATTTTCTCTTTATTACATTTTATTAAAAGTCCAAAACCTTTGATTTGCATGGATTTATTACTCTATTCTGTGTTGATGCGACTAACAGCTGCGTTAATACATTGATAATAAGTTATGAAAGTTTACAATCATTGTAGGACAATGACTTTTTACAAATTTAGATTTCAGATAAAATGCATTAAATTGTCAATTGTCTAATTAATGCATATTTTTGAATGAAACATATTTCTTCCATGGATTGATAAAGTGAACATTGCTATTGAGGTAGGTTTGACTGTATGCTGATCATGACCATGAAAAGATCCACTTTGATGAGTGGGTTTTTGTTATGTTGCTGACAACTACAAAAATCAAAGAATTATCATCACATTAGAGTCCAATTTATTCAATACAATAAACAATTTTAAAAGTAATTAACTTGCACTTTTCACTATTCCTTAGATTATTATTGTAATTGCAAATATCTTTGCTTGGTATGTTGAATGATAAATAATTTTGACATAGGTATATTACTTTATCTTGTGTGTTGCTCTTGTTGTATATCTTACCTGAATGTGCATACTTTTAATAGGGTAGGTGGATGTAGGCACAACCTAGGACTCTGAACTATTATCTAAATGTGCCACTTAAAAGTCATCGGGAAAATTCTATATGGTTTAAATTTTGCATTTTTGTGCCTGGAAACTAGACATGTATGCGCTGTTTGCCATACAGTGTTGGATGAGGAACATAGGAGTTTTGTACTAATTGGACAGTTGGATGATTAGATGGGATTTTATACTGATTAGATTTGCAAAACCTTTCCATAAAAACAAAAAAAAATGTTAGATAATTTATTGAATAAAACATGTTGGTTTAACATATCTTTATATAAAATACATAAGCAGCATTATTAGATGAGGTGTATCATTGTTGTCAAATTCATTTATCAGATTACATCCACTGGTGAGTTACTTCACTTATCCTTTTTCTGGGCTGTACCCATACAAAAAGTAGTTGCATTTGCATCATGGATGTATTGTCTGAAAACATGCAATCCCGTCAAGGTCTCCAGTCATACAAGAAATATTCCAAATAGAGAAATAAGATGTGCTCTCATGCCTTAATACATTATATCCATTCTAAATTAACCATGCAGGCACTCTAGTCTGCTTCACTGTAACAAGTGTTTATTTCTTTCTTGTATATCAATACACAGCAACCAGTGTGTATTCTTATCTGCATGTCAATCTACAGAAACTAGTGTGTATTTTTATTTGCACTTTGATCCAAAGTAACCACTGTGTATTCTTATTTGCATATTGATCAAAATATAGTTCAGTCTGTGTAATTTTAATTTTACTTACCAGACAACTAGTAGAAGCTTTATTCCACAGAAATGACATACTCTCCTTTCATGTTTTTGTGATAGACCAATAGTATATTTTGTGATTGCTCTAAGTCGTTCAAGACCCATAAACAAATGAGTCACATTTGATGAATTAATTATACTTGTAATTACAGGTATTAAAATAAAATTCTTTCAAAAGTACATTTGGTTTTATCCATGCAGTTTAAATATACTGGAACAATGAGACTAAGAGTAACTAAAATTATTGTTTGCAAGTACTACTTAACTACTTGTATTGATATACTAATTACAGCTAAATACTGAAGTTCACTTGCCACGGTTTTCTAAAATTCCATTAAATACACATTGTGTCAATCAAGTTTTCTGATTCATGAAAATATTTGTCATGTTAAGTAATCCCAAAATTGCAGAATTAAACAGGTTCACTTTATCAAAGCTACAGATCATTAGGTCTGATCTCAGATATTTTTTGGGGGAAACTAACTTGAATTTGACCATTTTTCACACTATAATCATTGAACTTATGTACATTGATTGAAGTAAACAGTATTTATTTATATTCTTCATTATCTGCATGGTTTGGTGCTGTTGGATGCATCAGCTCCATTTCACCGTTAGGGATTGATTTTGACAGGTGTTCAATTTGTGCTTATACTGTCGTTTATATTATTTTAACCATTGAAGCAACGTACCTTTAATGTCATCTCTTTTTGTTCTTTTTGTATTCTTTATTTATGGAGGTTAATCAATGAAATAAAAAGATTTAAATTTGCAAATCTCTGAATTTAAGTACCCGCACAGTATTTTTTTTCCACGAAAATTGATGCCCACAGAAATAAATGAGAAATTGGTATTATTCTGAATGATTCACTAAAGTGGTTATTTCTCAATTGATTTTAGCAGTCTGCTTCTCTTATGAGAAGTTTCTCCATTTTACGTTATATGCAATATCCTGCAGAGGATTAAGTGAAACTAGATCAGCACCTTGCTAGGGAAACTTGAAATTGCATCTAAAAGTTTGTATTTTAAATAATTAAATGTGAATAGCGATGATACAAGTTTTCTTAAGTCAGCATTTACCAAAGCCAATAGGTGTATTGAAACCCTTGCACTAAAGGCTTTGGCTTCGGGGGGACCCTTTTGAATTCAATAAAGATTGATATGAGAACATACATGCATGATAGCTATAATAAGCAAAAGCTGTGTACATGAGATCTTTATTTCTTTCTTTAAGAATTTTGATGTGAGTGGCTTGCAGTTAGCTTTGGCAGAGAGACACTCTGAGATGCCAGCACCAAGCAAATCTGCCATGCCATGTATTGTTCCTGACCCAGACAGCAAACCAACAAGGTATGGATTAATACAATGTGGGAATCAAGGAGTTAAACCATGATTGTTTTGCGTGGCTCAGCCAGTAATAACAATAATTTTGTCTTGATATTTAGAGTATTATTCTGCTAGTTATAATAAACTACTCATCTTTCTGACTCTATTATGTACAGTATTTACAAAAGAAACAATAATATAAATGTCATATTTATACCTTTCAATCATACACACACACACCTATTCCCACAAAAATTTATAATTTGATGATATGCAAAGATGCAAAGATAAGTATGTCACACAGAAATCTACCAAAGTATATAGATGAACCAACACTGACACATACCCTTATGTGCATGAAAATAAATATACATAAACAAATTGTTCTGAAAATTTTATGATTGAGAATGTGGCTGATATCATTGCTTACAATTTACCTGTCATACATGCAGAAGTGTAGCTACCTTGGTGGACAGGTACAGCTGTGCTGTGAGGCCCGGTCATCTTGGGGGCTCAGTCCAACCAACAAAATATAAGATACAGTAAAAGGTGGGGTGGGGACAGGTACAAAAGTTTGCTGTGGGGCCCGTGGTGAGATTGCATACATGTGCTATAGGCAGCAAAAAGAACCCATGTGGGCATGTAGCAGAGATGATGTGAAAAGCACTGTTAGAGAAAAGTCCATAGATATTGGAAAAATAAAAAGCACCCAGCAGATTTCAGCTCTGGCATACTTTAAACCATCTACTCAAGTCTTGAAAGCTAACAGTGCTGAAGTGTGAGCTTTCTTGTTGAACATAACCTGCCTTTCTCTGAGATCAGCAGAAATGACAGTGAAAGAGTATTTTCCATCCTGAGGGAAAATAAAACAGTCTGTATGGCCTCATTAGGTGCTGAAAATGTGCAACCATTTTAGTTACTAAGATCAATCACCAGGCAAAAAGCCAGACCAGTTTTGAAAACAAATTTATCATAGCCCAGTTGAGGAAGTTCAAGCCTTCACAGCATCATACCATGGAAAGTAGTGTGAAGTTTGTATATATATGTAACTTTGGCAGCAAATATATTTGTATATTTAATTAGTGTCAATAATGTTTTTTGTTTTTGGGGGGGATTTTCATATAATGCAGTAGTGATCATCAAAAAGGATGGAGATAGTGTTATATGATTTTTTCACTATCTGTGTTCAAAATGTACACATTTTTATACTTTTTTTTTTTTTAACTATTTGCAAGTCTGGACATTTGGCTGCTATGCAAGGCTATACATGCAATCTTTAAAAAAGCGCAAAAAGGGATTCCTTTGCAAAGATCTGGAGTAGTGTGGGACTAGAGACTTTATTTCAGATATCATTTTGATATAAGCTTATATCATTGCACATAATACAACTAAAACAAGATCAGCATGATATAAACCCCTTTACTACATTTTATCAAATTGGAATGATAAATGGTCTCTTGAGGTAACAAGCCCATCTAATTAGATGAAAGCTCACTAAATTAATATGCACAGATCTCATTTATTATAGACGTCCATGTTGATATAAACCTATAAAGTTTGATTATGTTATGACATTGGGTCTTGCAATATGTAACAAAAGGAAGTGAAACAATTTTAGTAAAACAACAAGCAAAATGTATTGTTCTCCAGTAGAAAGTGAAAATTCATGAGAAACTTATAATATTGTTAATTATATCCAAATAATCCTAAATGTCTTATAAAAAATTCAGAAATAAAGAATGTTTTGAATGAATTTTATTAGTCGTAAAGATCCTAATGTGACACAATGATGTAATCCAGAATGTCTTTAAATGAGTGCACAAAAATTCAAAGTAGTGTGCAAAAATCCCAAAGTCATTGAAGTCTTTAGTAATTCCAGTGAATATTTTAAGTATATAATTACTCTCGTTATATCTGACAATCTGATCTAAAACAGGAATGATATAATTGTTTATCAAATCCCTGTTTATATACATTTTCACTTTGCCTAGATGTGAATCATTCAAACAAAATATTTAAGTCGAATTGTAAAACAAGACTTTGCCTTTGAATGTTCCAAACTCAAATGCTATGTAAATATTCTATCTAGAGCTTACTGTTATGGACAAAAGTTAGCTATGTAAACATTCTGCTTACATTATAAGACTGATTACAATCATAGACACAAGTTAAGCAAACAATTAAATATACATGACAGTTGCAATCCAAACAAAAATAAAGTCTCTAAAATGATATGAACAGTGAAAGATAAACTCATTAATATGCATCAATCTGGATTAAAGTTCTTTACTGCTTTGATCTTTACAAAGAATTTTGATGACACTTTTGTAAAATAGGTGAAATGTATCAGATATGAAGGTTTGGATCCAGTTTACATAGGCTTGTCTTCTGACATTTATACTACATGAGGATGTTTGATAAAATATTAATGTTATTTAAGCAGGTGAGTGATGTCTTTTGTTTTCAGTTTTGAACAGTTTGGAAAGCCAGGGGTGATCAACCCAGATGTACAGAGACAGACAATAGAAGCATTGCTAGCTACAAACAAACCCCCAGTGGAAAACTGTATCCGGCCAGAGTTTATTCGTCTTGCACCTCCTTTACATGTAGCAGAGGATGAGGTAGTGTTTCTAAAATAAACAGTGATTAGTCTTTATAATGCTCTTGACAGGAAACCTAAAAGTTGCCTGTGTTATAGGTAATATTACAGTAGATTATAAGTATAATCTTGTACACATGTTTAATTACTTTATAGTGTTGAGTAAGCAGCTAAGAGCTAGCTTTATTTAGGTGAAACAAATTATTTTGTAATTTGGGGGGAAAATATATCAATATAAGGGGGATCTATGACCATAACCCTGTTAAATAGTGAATTACAATATACAGAATGGTTATATAGTGAGATAACATTGTATCTATATTGGGGTCCATGACATAACAAGGGGTTGTATAGTGAGATAACATTGTATCTATATTGGGGTCCATGACATAACAAGGGGTTGTATAGTGAGATAACATTGTATCTATATTGGGGTCCATGATATACTGCTGGGTTATATAGTGAGATAACATTGTATCTATATTGGGGTACTGATATACTGCTGGGTTATATAGTGAAATAACATTGTATCTATATTGGGGTCCATGATATACTGCTGGGTTATATAGTGAGATAACATTGTATCTATATTGGGGTACTGATATTACTGCAGGGTTATATAGTGAGATAACATTGTATCTATATTGGGGGCCATGACATAACAAGGGGTTGTATAGGAAGATTATATATATAGGTAACCATGATACACTGAAGTGCTCATTAGTAAGGCAACATTGTATTTATAAAGGGGGAATTATATACAGAGGAACTTTATAGTAAGGTAACATTGTAACTATATATGGGACTATGAAATATTGAAGGCTTTATAGTAAGGGACCAATGTGTCTACTTTGCATTATCACCCTCTTACCCATGTCTTATAGCCACATTGAGTAAGTGGTAAAAGGGCTTCAGCTTTCATATTATTACATAGCCATTTAATCATACATTGATGATTTAGCATTCATTATAGCTGTAACTTGTTTCATATTTTCAGACTTTACACACAGATCAATACTAGTTTGTTTTCACAGGCATCCATATATTGACTTTCTTGAAAACCAAATCAAAAACTAATCAGTTTGGAGTTGTAATAATCTCCATTTACAATGCATAATAAAACATATTTGGAAGGGATAAAGGATAATGTTTAGAAAAAACTGAATTGTGCTTGTTCTATGTCAGGTAAAAGAGCTGATTTGATGTATCTGAACATGTCTTGGTATAAGGGTATAGACAGATATCATACCTGTTCTTTCTGACAACTTGGATCCAAATACAGTACATGCATTGTTTGCGTCTACACGGCTCTCCCTTTTCTAAAAATCCTTGACGGTAATGTACTTCTGGATATATTGCAATGGCGCTGTCTACCCAAGAGCTAAGTTGACCATTGTACAATTGGTTTATCAAATGTATGACAATATGAGTTGAAAGAAACCAACATGATTCAGTATTTTGTCATTTCCTTTTTTTGTTGACAAAATGGAATAGATAAAAAATATCATGTAGTTAAAAATATATTAAGTTTTAAAAAATTTAAAGTTTTACTCCACTTTTTGATTCATTTTGTTTACTTGTATTCATTGAATTTTTTATCATTTACATTATAATGTGGTTTTATTACATTGTGTGATCTATAATTAAGAATCCAAAGACCATGTTGTAATGAGGAATAGGTGTGTATGTGTGCATGCATGATTGCTTGAGATTCCTCCAAGCTGATTCTGAATTTACTCTAATTTTGTCAAGCCTGCATTTAGCCGATCAGATAAAGAGACCTAGGTGTCACTGCTCTGATCAGCAAACCTGCATCAGCATTCAAATCAAGATTGTGATTATCATGTGAAAAGGTCTGGTCTGCAAGCTTTTTCCTACCCCTCCCCAGATGATCTTTCTTCCAAAGTTATCTATAAATTGATGGGCCAAAAGTACAAATGATGTCGATTGCCACTTTCTGCTGGGACAAATCCTGGATCAACTATCTGGATGGGACAAATCCTGGATCAACTATCTTCTCTTTTCTCAGTTTAGCAATAGAACTACCAAGGAAGATCCCAGCCAAGTCAGATCTTCTCAAACAGCCTTGGACACAAATGTTGTCTTCTCTTTTTACACGAGCTAGATGGCCCTCCACTTTACAGGCTTATGAAGAAAAGTGTCACATTTAAATGGACTGGTGTTAAGTCAGAAATGTCATCCCTTTGAGTGCCTCTGTCCCACAACCAGTTGACTTTGATATCTGGCTGTTCAAAGAGACAAGAGTTGGCACTGATTACTATTAACGGCTAGCATTCTATACTACCAGGCTTGTTCAGTCATGATCATCTCTGACTTGTTGATCAACTTTGACTTGCATAGGCCTAAATCACATGCATTGTTTCCCAGGTAGAATCTTTCTTGGGTTCTGACTTGGCAGAATTCACACTTTTGGCCAGGACCTTGCATAAAACCTGTTTTCTAATACCATTCACTCCTGCATGAAAGGTCATTGATTTACATGCCTTCTTTGTTGAACCTGTCTACAGATGTGACAATATAGCTAGGCAATCCTGACAATAAACCCCAGTTTCATCGCCAGGATTTGGAAGCTGTCAGGTGGCAGTCACAAAGGCATCATAGAACCTTGCATGATTGACACAATCCAAAAGTCACAGGACCCAGCACATGTGCTTAGACTTTATCTGAAGCAGACAGACTGAGCTAGTTTGTGGAGTTTTCTCCCTATTAAACCAGTAACAGGACCCAAAATGTGCTTAGACTTTGTGGAGCTCAAACATACCTCTTTGTCCATAAAAAACCATAAAGGAGGAAATAACTCTTCAAGCCCTCTGATATGGATGAAGTGGGTAATGTGCATTGCATACTCAGATACATCACTACAGCAGATTTGCTTTTCATGAAATAAGAGCAATATCTGTGAGCCTTGCTTTGGACTGTCATGTATCTATCATTATCAATGAGGCCTTTGGTTGATATGAAGTCAACCTTCTAAAATTTTCATAACCATGTTCCTCTCAGCTCCAAACCTGAGCCACATGTTAGTGGCAAAGGGAGGTAATGAGCAAGTAATTACCCTTAATCTGTATTAAAGACAAATTTGTGTCTTTTTAATAGGAGGTAGAAGGCTTATATTCTTAACATTAATGTGTTCAGGCAAGTATTCTAAGAGAAACATAATTTACTGAAAAATTTGCTTTCAGTTTGCACCTAATTCCTTGTTGTTGATTTGCAGTCATTTGCTTTCTATTAGCACTAATCCCTAATTTGCTGTCTTTGACCTTGTTTTAGCAATTAATCCCTAAAAGTTGATTTACAGTCATTACATTTCTAGCACATAATCCCTAATTGTTGATTTACATTTATTACCTTTAAGCACACATTCCCTAATTGTTAAGAGTTAATCTTTTTGATAATAGTCTTTAAGAACACTGAAGAAAACTAATTACCATCACAGATTGTGTAATTCAGCTGGTACACACATGCAAAAGGTTGTTGGTATCTTGATTGATTTAGATCTTGGGATTTGTTTAAAGTATTACAGTAAAACCTGTCTTGAAAGACCACCTGTCTTGAGAGACCACATTCTCAAGAAATACATTTAATGATTATATTGTGTCATGTCCTGTTATGAGAGACCACCTGCTGTGAGAGACCATAATTTTATGGCAAAAGGGGTGGTCTTTCAAGACAGGTTCCCCTGTAGCAACGAATAAGTTACCTTATGAGTCTAATTACTTCAGGAGGCATTAAGCCTGCTTGTTCTGAAATATTTGAATGTGATTATTTTGTTTTTATTTTTTCTGATATTACAGATCTACAAAATTGTGTATTCATGAACATACATTTTTTTATGAAGCCACAAAATTTTGAAGCATTTCACAGTACTTGGGCTACATTTTTAGGCCAATGTCAGTAAGGTTAATAACATTAGGTCCAGTATGACCCCTTGTTGATGTGGGTGAAACTAGATAACTGAAAAGAATCCCATGCACAAACCACTTCAAATACCAAAGCTTTCACTTGTAAACAACTTATATTTTCCTCAACAATTTTCAGTTGGCATGGCTGAATCCAACCGATGTGGAGTACAGTATAGCCTGGGATACCACTATGTGTGTCAGCAGTTCTGCAGGGACTGAAGTGCGAAGACTTATGGCAAGGGCTTTCAAAGGACCATTAATGTTGCCACAGCAGCAACAGCTGCTTGGAGAACTGGAGAAGGACCCCAAGTTGGTTTACCACATTGGGCTTACACCGGTTAAGGTTTGTAATTGTACAGTGTTGGTCTAAGATAGAAGAGTTTTGATACAGGCAGATTAAAAGAGCAAAGTGCATGGAATGTAACTGATATAGATTAACTCTTGAATTGATTTTGTTGATTTATGGTAGTCATTATTACTAAGAAAATACAGTGTGACCCCACTATAGCACACTCCGTTATAGCATTAATTCGGATATAGCATGGTTGTGGTGTGGCTCCAAAATTTTCATATACATTCATTTTTCTCATACGCAAAAATAAATTCTTCTTAAAAGTATGAAAAAACTTATTTAAAAAACATCATGTTTGGGAAGAGATCACTTATGAATAATACAAGACTATCATGGCTCCTGAAATTGTATACATATTTTTCTCATCCACGAAAAAATTGTTTTTTATTCTTAAAAGTATGAAAAAAACATGTAAACGTTTATTCACAGATGGTGCAGGGCTTTGCCAGTGTTGCAGATTGCAATTTTTTTATCTGGTGGTTTTTGTTTTTAATTGCAACATTGTTTGCTGTTTAAATTTGTATATATAACCATTGGTTTGGGGTAAAGAAATTCAAAGGCTCTATGAAACAAAGCCGCAAACTTGATATAAAATGCACTCAAATTTAGCTATTGTTAAGTAAACAAATTCTTTAACCATATCGACCTTAACAGTACATGAGTACTGTATGTCATCAGATATCCGATTTATTTTGCTGTTGACATTTCCTGAAACATAGATTAACTGGACGAGGCATTTTTGGCTGCTTTCTAGTAATTAATATTTCACTATAAGTGTATTTTTTATTTAACATGTATCAATTTAAGAAGGTAACTATGCCAATGAAGCACATATATTTGCACCTACATTTGTTATCTAAAACCAATTTTTTTTTGGTACATGCATCATTTTCTTAAGCTAACTAACCTGATTGCGTATAACAAGATTTGGTTTAGAACAGTATATATTTTTTAATCCAGACATAATCATGGAGATAACCTTATTAAAATTATCCACACAAAGATATTAGACTGTTGACACTTCTTGATCTTGCCTAATATTAAATTATTAAGTAAACAATAAGAGTTTGTTTGCTATAATTTCATGTGACTGCTGTTTAGACTTTATAGATAAACACTTTTTATAATAGTACATGGATGTCAATATAGTTCTTGGATCCTTGTGTGGCTGTGTGTGCGTTGTGAGAAGCCAATTTTCTATAAAGTTGGATCACTATGACCTTTGTTTCCAATTAGGTGTTTTAAAATTAGGTGTTTTAAAATTTGGTGTTTTAAAATTAGGTGTTGAAGGGTGTTTTAGAGTACTTTAGGCTTGGAGAAAATGCAGTAATGTTTGTGTCAAAGAAGAGAGAAGAGTAATATTGTCTCATGGTGACATTGTTTAACCTATAGGCTGTGGTACAAATGTTTACTTTTGTGTTGTACACACTAATCTTGCATTTTACAAGTCCGTGGGCACTTGTTGCCTTGCTTTAGCATTGTATACTAATCTTGCATTTAAGGAGTGATATTTTGGACATTTGTTATAAACATTAGGAAACCCTGGTGGCCATGTGGTCTAAAGTACTTGTGCTAAAAATAGCCTTAAAACCCTTAAAACCAAATCAGATTCTTGTTCCACTTTGGATACTGCTCAGTTGTTCATGTTCCGTTATGTTAAGCTTTATCCATGTGCTGAAATGTTAACTTCCTGTCTTGGGCATGGTTTGTGTTGAAATATTGAAACTGTATGATAATGAAAGTGTTCAATCTGAGGAAAAAGGACTGTTTATGGAGTATTTACTAATCTTCATGGTTGACATCTGTCAAAAAGCTACACTGACATTTATTTTCATTTCTTTCTTGCAGCTTCCAGATTTAGTTGAAAATAACCCAATTGTTGCAATAGATGTTCTCCTCAAGTTAATGCAATCAAATCAAATCACAGAGTAAGTAGATATTCCTTTTCTATCTTATTTTTGAATGATAATTTAATAGCAAGGAAATGTATGTGTGTGTTTGTGTTTGTGTGTGTGTGTAATGATGCAGGCCTCATTGATTCTTGAGTTTCTTAGAAATCACCAGTTTTACATTATTACAAAATATCCTGGAAGACAAGATAAAATGAAGCTTTTCATGAACAATTGACAAATTTATCTATGTGCAAAATATGTAGCTAACTGCAATTTTTTTTGTCCCTGATCTGCCATCTCATTAAGCTGTCAGTTTGTAGACCCTGATCTCATAAAGTGCCATCAGAACTGGCTCTGCTGTTCATTTTGTACAACCTGATCTGCCATCTCATATGCCATCAAATAAGGGCTGATGCTATTAACTTTATAGACCCAAATATGCCATCAAATCAAGGTATTTAATGTATTATCAGATCAGTCACTATGCTGTTTTGTTAGAAGGCCTGTATCTGCCATCTCATAATTTATTATCAGATCAGTCACTATGCTGTTTTGTTAGAAGGCCTGTATCTGCCATCTCATAATTTATTATCAGATCAGTCACTATGCTGTTTTGTTAGAAGGCCTGTATCTGCCATCACATAATTTATTATCAGATCAGTCACTATGCTGTTTTGTTAGAAGGCCTGTATCTGCCATCTCATAATTTATTATCAGATCAGTCACTATGCTGTTTTGTTAGAATGCCTGTATCTGCCATCACATAATTTATTATCAGATCAGTCACTATGCTGTTTTGTTAGAAGGCCTGTATCTGCCATCACATAATGCCCTATAAGATCAGGGACTTTGCTGCTTTGTACATTCATATCAACTAGCAAATTTTGTGGTCGCAGATCTGGGTCTACAGTGTTTTCCAGTGGATGAGAATTATATATTGTTATATTATAATATGGAATTTCATGCTGATTTTCACTCTGAGGATCTCCATGAACAAGTATTATTTGTAATACGATATTCACAATAGCTATTTTAGTAATTCATATTTGAAAATCTACCACCATCATTGCTTTACCATTATTTTAATTCTGTTTGCACAACATTATCCATGACTTGTGGATATTTCATGAACTGTGGTCACAAGAAATAATAGGAATTGCTTTTGTTCTTTAATACTTCAGATGAGTTTACTTGAAACTGTTTTTACCAAGGTACACTATTTCTTTCCATCATCCTGATTCCAAATTATCTGTTCTCACTCAGGTTGAGTAGTCACCCAATTAATTAGAAACCATGCCTGATTGATTGCAATCTAAGTCACACGAGTAGAACTTGGGGGTTCACTTGAATTTCCTCTCATTATTCAGGATTATGTATTAGTATGTCTATATTGTCTGTATTAGTATGTCTATATTATCTGTATTAAAATCTATATTGTCTGTATTAGAATGTCTATATTGTCTGTATTAGAATGTCTATATTATATGTATTAGAATGTCTATATTGTCTGTATTAGAATGTCTATATTATCTGTATTAGTATGTCTATATTATCTGTATTAGAATGTCTATATTATCTGTATTAGAATGTCTATATTATCTGTATTAGAATGTCTATATTATCTGTATTAGTATGCCTATATTATCTGTATTAGAATGTCTATATTGTCTGTATTAGAATGTCTATATTATATGTATTAGAATGTCTATATTGTCTGTATTAGAATGTCTGTATTGTCAGTATTAATATGTCTATATTATCTGTATTAGTATGTCTATATTGTCTGTATTAGAATGTCTATATTATCTGTATTAGTATGTCTATATTATCTGTATTAGTATGTCTATATTATCTGTATTAGAATGTCTATATTATCTGTATTAGTATGTCTATATTATCTGTATTAGTATGTCTATATTATCTGTATTAGTATGTCCATATTATCTGTATTAGAATGTCTATATTGTCTGTATTAGAATGTCTATATTATCTGTATTAGTATGTCTATATTATCTGTATTAGTATGTCTATATTATCTGTATTAGTATGTCTATATTATCTGTATTAGAATGTCTATATTATCTGTATTAGAATGTCTATATTATCTGTATTAGAATGTCTATATTATCTGTATTAGTATGCCTATATTATCTGTATTAGAATGTCTATATTGTCTGTATTAGAATGTCTATATTATCTGTATTAGAATGTCTATATTATATGTATTAGTATGTCTATATTGTCTGTATTAGAATGTCTATATTGTCTGTATTAGAATGTCTATATTGTCTGTATTAGTATGTCTATGTTGTCTGTATTAGTATGTCTATATTATCTGTATTAGTGTGTCTATATTATCTGTATTAGAATTTCTATATTGTCTGTATTAGTATGTCTTTATTGTCATATTAGTATGTCTATATTATATGTATTAGAATGTCTATATTATATGGATTAGAATGTCTATATTGTCTATATTAGTATGTCTATGTTGTCTGTATTAGTATGTGTATATTATCAGTATTAGTTTGTCTATATTATCAGTATTAGAATGTCTATATTGTCTGTATTAGAATGTCTATATTATCTGTATTAGAATGTCTATATTGTCTATATTAGAATGTCTATATTATCTGTATTATAATGTCTATATTGTCTTTATTAGAATGTCTATATTGTCTGTATTAGAATGTCTATATTGTCTATATTAGAATGTCTATATTATCTGTATTAGTATGTCCATATTACCTGTATTATAATATCTATATTATCTGTATTAGAATGTCTATATTGTCTGTATTAGAATGTCTATATTATATGTATTAGAATGTCTATATTATACGGATTAGAATGTCTGTATTATATGGATTAGAATGTCTATATTATATGTATTAGAATGTCTATGTTATCTGTATTAATATGTTTATTATATGTATTAGTATGTTTATATTATCTGTATTAATATGTCTGTGTTATCTGTATTAGAATGTCTATATTATCTGTATTACTATGCCTATATTATCTGTATTAGAATATCTATATTATGTTTTAGTATGTCTGTATTATCTGTTTTAGTATGTCTATATTATCTGTTTTAGTTTGTCTATATTATCTACATTAGAATTTATATATTATCTGTATTAATATGTCTATATTAGAATGTCTGTATTATCTTTTTAGTATGTCTATATTATCACAATTAATATGTCTTTATTATCTCTATTAAATGCCTATATTATCTGTATTAGAATGTCTATATTATCTATATTAGTTTGTCTATATTATCTGTATTAGAATGTCTATATTATCAGTTTAGTATGGCTATATTATCTGTATTAATATGTCTATATTATTTATATTAGTATGTCTATATTATCAGTTTTAGTATGTCTATCTTATCAGTTTTAGTATGTCTATATTATCTGTTTTAGTATGTCTAATTTATCTCAATTAATATGTCTATATTATCTGTATTAATATGTCTATATTATCTGTATTAGTATGTCTATATTATCTGTATTAGAATGTCTATATTATCTGTATTAGTGTGTCTGTATTATCTGTATTAAATGCCAATATTATCTGTATTAGAATATCTATATTAGTTTGCCTATATTATCTGTATTAGAATGTCTATATTATCAGTTTAGTATGACTATATTATCTGTATTAATATGTCTATATTATCTATATTAGTATGTCTATATTATCAGTTTTAGTATGTCTATCTTATCAGTTTTAGTATGTCTATATTATCTGTTTTAGTATGTCTAATTTATCTCAATATGTCAATATTATCTGTATTAATATGTCTATATTATCTGTATTAATATGTCTATATTATCTGTATTAGTATGTCTATATTATCTGTATTAGTATGTCCATATTATCTGTATTAGAATGTCTATATTATCTGTTTTGGTGTGACTTTTATATGTATTAGAATGTCTGTATTAACTGTTAGCATGTCTATATTATTTGTATTAGTATGTCTATATTATCTGTATTAATATGTCTATATTGTCTGTATTAGAATGTCTATATTATCTGTATTAGTGTGTCTGTATTATCTGTATTAGAATGTCTATATTATATGTATTAGAATGTCTATATTTTCACTTACAGTATGAATATGGTGTTGTTTTATTTTCAGATACTTCTCAGTTCTAGTCAACATGGAAATGTCCCTTCATTCTATGGAGGTTGTCAATCGATTAACAACAGTAAGTATCTCTGAAACACAGTAGAGAATAAATTCAAATTTGGAAGGTCTGCACCAGTTACCACATGAAACTGTTTCTGGCACAGTTGTTTTTTTTTTTCTTGACTTTGTGCTGCACCAGATATTTTTTAATGGGGCAAAGGAAATAACACATGATGTTAGGTAGTTTAGAAGAAATTAAGTCATGAATAAGTATTGATTGTGTGGTAACTGATGCAGACCTTTTAGAGAAAATTTTATGTACAGGAATATAGTTAAAACAAAAATTGTAAGGTTTGCATCTTTGCAGAGCTTATAATTTCACTGTTTGCTAAATCTCCAAAACACCCATTTCATTAGCTTACAGTCTTTCTAACTGGACAGTAATGATAAAATTTAAAATACTTATTTCTTTATTCTTAAGTAACCAGCATTTGAAATTTTCTTGAAACTATTAAATGCTTCTAGAATGTATTGTCATTATTTTTGTACACTTTTTTTCACAAGATTACTTATATGGTATAATACTTTGCAGTCACTCACGTAGTCGCCCAGCTATTCGTTAGGGCTGGATCTGTATGCTGATTAAGGGAATGTATGTTGGTGTTTGCTCTAAGATAGATTATATTTCATACTCATTTTTTTTTTCCAGTTAACTTAAAATGACCCTGCACTTTTGCAATTTAGTTAGCACAGTCAAAAGACAATATTTATCAAGTACGATTATTGCATGTCACTCTATATAAAGGTCATCAGGTTTTGTACTCTTGTATAAAAATCTGAATAATTATCTGAATCAAGTTGTATGCTGCTCTTAGAAAAGAAAAAATGAAAAAAATCGACAAAAATTTTAATTTTTGGAAGTATTGTACAATAGCCATCATGAGCCACATGCTAAATTTTTCATAATACTGCACATTAATGTTTATATGTTAATGAGGGCAATTGGCGACCCTAAATAAACAAGTTCTACACATGAGAAAATAACAACAAAACCCATTTCATATTAATACTGTATCGATGTCTTATGAAAATCACAAAATTAATCTTTTATATGGATATATTTTAACTTGCTTCAGTTCTAATTTAGAATAAGTTATATGGCAGGTTATGGTACAGTACAATACAGTGTACAGTTCCAAGTGTGTAGTGATGATTTATAATTCTTAATATTCTTGGAAATCAATATTTTCTTTTGGGGAAATATGACAAATGTTACTAGTGCAATGATACGCCACATGAAAATCTTGTGAGATGGCATGTGGATTGATGAATGAACCACTCTGATTGATAAATGTAGGAATTTTCATTTGTTTACAATCTTTGATTCCACTAGAGTTGGTTGGGGAGTATTGAACAAAGTTACTTTTCTTTTACGTTTATAGTCTCCTTCCCAACTTTTATCAATCTGTTCATCACATTTTCATTTTCACAGCATAACTCAACCATTTCAAGAGATCTATGTGAAACTTGGTACTGATGTTATGTGCCTTTTGTTACATGCATTTCATCAGTTTTAGTAGTTTTAATGTTTTTCTTTTTGAACATGCATCCATCCATCCATTGTTCACATTTGATTTCTGGGGCAAGATAAGCTAAATCAAATTTGGAACACAAATTAAACTAGTGATATAGATGTGCTTTATTCAGCTAACATATTCATTTTAGTATTTTGAACATTTTCATATATTTATTTGTTCATCAAACCATCCATCACTCACATTTGACGTTCATTTCTGGAGCAAAACTCAGTGCATATTTCTTTCCTTTCTACTTCATGAATTCAAACTGCTTAGCAATGAAATTTGCAAATATGGAGAAATCCTGACTTAGTCTATGCATCCAAGCTTGTTATCAAAATTTCACATATAGTACTCTTTGGTTAGCGTATTTGTATGTATATGACCCAGTGATATTTTCATTCTAATGCAACATTTATCTAAAATATATATCCACATTGTTTAACACTTTTGAATTGAAAGCCCTTTTAGGACCAAAAACAAATTGAGGTAGACAAATGAAATATTAGGTCTATTGATACTTATAATTTATAAGATTAGATGGCCCAATTAAATTTAAGATTAGATGGCCCAATTAAATTTTCAGGCTATTAGAGCAAATTTTCAGTTTTGGACTTCTGTTTGAGCAAGGAACCTTGAGGTAATCCAGTGAAATTCAGTACACCATTAGGTATTTATAAATGTCATGTTTGATAAATTTTTAACATTGTCAGGCTATTACAGGAATTTTTTACACATCGGATGTAGCCTTAAATTTACAAAACTCTCAATAACAGATTTTAAGTCAAATCCAATTGTGCTAGACATTTTTTTGTTATGCAGGTTCTGTACATATGTAGATGAGCTGATTAGATTTTCATCCAATTTTGCAATATTTCAGTTTTGTTTACATTTTACATTTTTTGGTCGTGGAAGATTTAGCCAGAATTGTGGCAATACAAATCTAGTAGGTAAACAAACTTGCTTGCTTCATCTTGATTAGCTGCTAAGAGAGAAATGCAAATTTGATACTGGTGGTCATTTTATAATTATATGTGATTAATCTGCTTAAAACTTCATGTGTTTTCCTCTTAATCTAGTCTAGTTTTTATTAGAGATAATATAACCTGGGACAGATTCTTATTTTTAATGTACATGTTGACCTTTGAAATCTCACCAAATGATACACATTATTAGAGATGTTTAGATTTAAATATGAAGCCTTCTTTGCTTACCTGTGACACATTTTTTATAGCTATATGTGTTTTCTATTAAATTTGTCAAAATAATAAGTGCACCACATTTGTGAGAATTAGCAAAAAAAATTAATTACACAAATGTGTATTTTCATTAAACAAATTTATTTTAAAAAATACAATATTTTTAGCTACAGTACACAGCATTCAATTCAAATATGTATTTTATTTTCCTTCTCCAGGCTGTAGAATTGCCATCAGAGTTCATCCATTTGTATATATCTAACTGCATCTCAACTTGTGAAACCATCAAGGATCGGTACATGCAGAATCGTCTGGTTCGACTTGTCTGCGTCTTTCTTCAGTCACTCATCAGAAACAAAATCATTGATGTCAAGGTGAGAATTGTAACATTGAATTGAGATTTTACAAACATCGTTGGCCAGAAGTAGACTCAAATCCCAAATGTGAATAATTCAGCATTTTAAAAATCAATTTTTAAAAGCTAGTCAGTATCTGATTCTGGCAAATTACCAGCATGAACTTTATTAATTCTTTGTCAGTTTTATATAAAAAAAACACTTAAAGCTGTATGTAGTCAGTGTTAGATGAAATTTAAGTTATTAAGAATAGATAATAATAATAATAATAATAATAATGAGGACTTTGTATAGCGCCTAATCTTTCGAAGCTCTAAGCGCTTTACACCATCAATAATGATATGACTACACTACCGAACAACAAATGACAAAAACAATGAAATTGGAAAACATAAAAACATGCTGAAAACATATAAGATACAAAACATGATTAGGTCGCTAAGTTTGTCCCCTGCAGTCGAAACAGGTGAGTCTTAAGAGCACTCTTAAAAGGGACCACTGTGTCTTTGTGTCTAATTTCAATGGGCAATTCGTTCCACGTCGCCGGGCCCTGGTGTGCAAACGAACGTTGTCCACATGACTTTGTTTTCACCTTGGGAACAATGAGTATACGATTATCAGAAGAAGAGCGTAAGGATCTAGCTGGTGTATACACATGGGTGAGGCTGGATAGGTATGTTGGACTGGAGTCTGTCAGTGAAACATAGCACAGAGAACAAATTTTGTGTTTGATTCTGTATCAAATTGATAGCCAATGTAGGGTACAGAGCAGTGGTGAGGTGTGCTCTGAACGAGATACTCTAAAGATGATCTGTGCAGCTGTGTTTTGAAGTTTCTGGAGTAAATATTGTTACGAACCAGACAGAATTGAGTTACAATAGTCCTTTATTTATTTATTTTATTTATGTGTAAAAAAAACTATAGTCTTGAAATTACTAATGAACACACAAGTGTTTTAGTGGCATCAATTGAAAGATATTTATGAATGGAACTGATGTGTCTCATTTCAATACATGCAGCCTTGCATATGTTCATGACATGTTGGTGCAATGTGAGAGTATTGTCTAGAGTAACGCCTAGGTTCCGTACTGACTGAGAATTTAATGTTGGTGTTGCTGATATTTTTTGTCTGAGGTAAAGGATGTGAATGAGAAAGTCTTTGTGTTGTGATCAGATAGCTTCAGTTTTATCATCATTCATCTGCAGCTTGTTACATGTCATCCATGATTTCACATCAGAAATGCAATTCTCTACACCATGGATGGTAGCATCAACTTCAGTTGATAACACAGATAACACAGAGAAAGCTGCTTATCTTATCCGAACAAGTAATGCATGAACCTAAAAATCCAGGACGACTGAGCTGAACTGTGAAAGCATTACTTTTGTTTTATCTAATTTACACCATAAATGTTATCCACAGTTAACTCCGAAATGATGGACCAAAATCCCAATTGCAATAAAAAATATTGAAAACATTGATGGTTTGGAAGGTCAAAATGCTACTAATAGACAACTCCAGAGATATTGCTTTTCATGGTCTTTCTTATTATCATAAACAGACAGCTCTAAAGTATCTTTTCATATTATTCTAAATATTTCATTGCTGTATATTTAGAAAATGTATATTTACATTTGAAACATTTTTTTGAGCAATTATTGTAGTAATTTTCTTTCAAGAGCACTTTCTGCTGTTGTTCAAAATATTACATTAAGTAGAATATACCAGACCTGTTTACCTGTCCATATTTTACCGTATTTGTGTTGTATATAGCCCATCTGTACAGTCATGCTGTCATTGATCTGAAAACACAATTTGAGGTTGCATTTATTTTGTATTTATTTGTGAGAAAAAAATGTTAAAGCCATTTTTATTCTGTTTCGTTTCGCTGTATCGGCCTCTTCGGTCCACGACTTCAGTCTGCGCCACAGCACTGATTTTAACATTCTCAACATCTGGTTGTTTAAACAAAGAAAATGCTGCTGTCAGGAAAGTTTCAGCATGAAACTGATGATGAAAATAGAAAGTCTAAACATAGAAAGCAGCGTTTTCTACCAGTTTATAATACTATGTCTTAAACCATCATAATAATAGTAATAATGATAATAATAATAATAATGAAGACTTTGTATAGAGCCTAATCTTTAGAAGCTCTAAGCCCTTTACAACATATAAAATGACTACAAAACAAAACAAAACAAAACATCATCTAAAGGAGAACATTTTGTGTTCTGCACTGTTTTCAGCTGAGACTTTTCCTGTATACATGGTGGAAGGAATTCACGTTCATGGCACGTGGAATTGGAAAATCATGCAAAATTGGCAATGTTAGTGAAGGGAAATAAAAAATGTTTTGTCAATGATGAAGGGAAAGGAAGTTGGTGATCAACACATATTTCAAAAGCAAATAGCACGTGCTAAGGCAATTATGTGTGTACTGTTCATAAATATCAACTTGTCATCAAGCACAGCCAACAAGTTATTGGAAGCAATGAAAAATGTTCCAAGATTCCAAATAGCACAAGGTATTTAGAAACAATCTCTCTCTTCCTCCCCCCTCTCTCTCCCTCCCCCCCCCCTCTCTTTGTCTCTCTCTCTCTGTCTCAGTCACACACACACACACTCTTATGACACTTCAAATTGATACCTTAGACCGATGTGGGATCCATTTCCTTTCATATTAGATCCAAACTTCTGTTCTTTTTTATTAAAATTAAAATGGAAACTCCTGATTTACAGTTTGAGGTCAGAGTCTTCAGGGAATATATGATCTTGAACAAAAAAAAGATGCTCAAAGTAGATAGCTGAACATTGGAAGGTATGACACTGATGAATTACTATTCACAATATATGTTAGCAAACTGCCATTGAGTTTTTTAATGTAACATTTGTTAACTTCCTGAAGAAATTCTTTGTAATTTCATTAGTTATAGACCAGCAATTCATTTACACTGTAATAATATTTCCATGTTTCAGTTATATGTACATTATTTAAATAATTAATCTAATATATAGACAATGGCCTTAATGTCAGTTTCTGGTCAGAATAAGTTATAAATATATTGATTTATGGAGTTTCTCAAATTTGTTGCCTTCTATACAGAAGAAGAGAAAAAAGGAAAATCTGAAGATAGGGGCTACTCTGCACTGAAGAGTGACATAATTTTTCAGTTCCTTCATTCTCCAGCAAACAGACTGTATTGTTTATTCCTCAGCTATACCATCAAGGCATTTGAAAAAGCCCATGGTCCATGAAGTGCGACCATTACTACATAGTCTCTTAAATGATCTTTACACTTGTTTAATTATTAGGCCATATGCTATTTTGAGTCATACCGTGGAGGAGGTCTGTTTCATAGATTGACAGGTACAAGAGAATGATGACGACCTCTTAATTGGAGAAGCAAGAGATTTTCTGGGCAAAGCAGAAGAAAATCATCCGCAAAAGAGCAGAATAACCGACTTTTATTCCTCAGTGAGACTTTGAAATGATCTGCACCTATCTTTTGGAGAAGCTGCAACTACAAGACCCTCTGCTTCAACACATTTGTGTTGTGGTTCCTAAGAATCAAATAACAGCGAAATCAATAAACTTGCTTTACTTTCTGAAAAGATTTCTGTGCATGTTACCACTAGGTGTAACTGTTGATACCATCATAGAGCATTCTTACTGTGTCTAATCAATGGACATCTCAGTTTGTTTGAAAAACAGAATATATGAATTTTGGATTGCTGTTTCTACCAAGGAACCTGATCTCCAGTCTTTGTGTAATGTCATGCTGAACTAGCTTACTGTGCCTCATAGCAGTGCTGCTTGTGAACGCATGTTCAGCTATGTTAGGAAAAATGTTACAGACCAGAGAGACCAAAAAAATGTTACAGACCAGAGAGACCAAAAAAATGTTACAGACCAGAGAGACCAAAAAAATGTTACAGACCAGAGAGACCAAAAAAATGTTACAGACCAGAGATCCTTACTAACCAATCAGACCATTGAGGCTTTATTGGTCCTGAAGTCAAAACCAAAAGAATTTTACCAAAGAGTGGACAGATGACCAGCTTGATTGGATAAAGAGTGCCTATTATATTGCCAATAAAAACCCATAGACCAAGCCTTCATTAAGACGTTATTTCCATGTGGATCAGTTTGATATTGTTGACAAACTTCGTACAAAATAATATATGAAGCTCATTTCCATTCTAGTAAATGTTGACAAAACTGATACTAGATGAAGTTATTATTTTTTGAGTGGATTACAGTGTCTGTCATAATGTTTTACATCAAGTCCTAATTAATCGACATTTATAATATACAGAATTGGTGCTATTTAAAATGTTATGGATATGTGTGAAACTGAGAAAACAGATTTTCTAGAGAAAATAACAGAGGTAAATAATGTAATAAATTTGGGTGTGTGGAAGTAAATAATGTAATAAATTTGGGTGTGTGGAGGTATTCTTTTTTGGTTTTTATCACTATAATATAAACAAGATCTTTTAAGTCAGTGGTATTCAGTTTCTGCAGATCTTGCCTTGAAACACAGAATTGCTCTATTAGCTGTGTCTTTATGAACTAAGACTGATTTACAGAATATTGTATAGTCTGAATGTTATGCAATGCTACATAATGCTAATTGAAGTGTATTGATAGTGTCTACATTTTGTGCACTGTTTCATATGTGATGTGTGCTGTGTTACGATATTAGAACAAAGAATGAAAATACTGCCTGCCTTCTAAAAATACTGACATCGCTTGAAATACTGACAAAAAAAATGTATGGGTAAACTGGTCTGATACACAGGGGAGATTACTATAAAATATAATAATACACAGGGGAGATTACTATAAAATATAATAATATACATAAATTTTAAAATTGCTTGTAGAAAATAATTTATTACTAAATTTAGTAACACTATACAGTTTGTTATTATGATTTGTGATAAAAACTGTATTTGGTTAAAAAAGAATAGATACTGTATTATAGACATGTAGGGGTTGAAACCCTTCCAAGACAGTTTGTCTTTGTATAAATTGTAGTTTGAGATGTATAAGAAGCAGATACAAATTAGCTAGTATTACTGGAACAGAAAGCATTTATATTGTGAACCAATGTGTGCGTCTAAACCAATCTTTCATAGCAAAATGCCACATCATTAAAATTTCATTATAGCATGGACCAGTTTTAAGTTTTACAAAAATCTGTGTATTTGTTTCAAGAAGCATGAAAAAAGTGAACTTGCTACAATTTGTTTTTTCAGCTGTTATATAAGCACATTTATTCATTTAGTAATGACTTCAAACTCTGCAAATCTGTCAATTAATTTTCTGCATATATTGATTTTTCAGGACATATTCATTGAAGTGCAGGCATTTTGTATAGAATTCAGCCGCATACGTGAGGCAGCAGGACTTTTTCGTCTTCTTAAGTCTCTAGACAGTGAGGACCAAAAATCAACCCAGCAGACTGGCAAAGTTTCCTGATCCATTTTAATTATCTCAGCAGACAGACAAAGTTTCCTGATATATTTTAATTATCTCAGCAGACAGACAAAATTGTCTAATACATTATAATTATCCCAGCAGACAGGCAAAGTTTCTCAATACATTTTAATTCAGTAAACAGGCAGTTAGTTTCCTGATACATTTTAATGATTTCAGCAGATATGCAAAGTTTCCTGATCATTTTAATAATCTCAGCAGATATGCAAATTTCCCAATACATTTTAATCGTGACAGGAGACCTGCCAAGTTTCCTGATAAATTTTAGTTATTTCCCGATCAACAGTGACACAGGGAAATCTGAGATATATTTTAATCTAGTGTGTGTTTGATTCAACTGAGTCAGAAAGTAAAAAATAAACTCCATTTAATTTTGTTGCAAAATAATGTCACATAACACCACCGTAAGATCTAAAGAAAAAAAGTTATGTTTCTTAAACTTTGGTCACAGTTTTGTTTCTTATCAGAATGCTGCAACATACCCAAACAATCACATTTACAGAGCAAGAAGAAGAAAGTTCAAATGATGACTGTAAGATACATGGAAACTGCTGTAATAAAGTAAATACACTGTTGTTTTAATCCAAGTATTTTATATGATTTTACAGCCTGTGTCTATTGCATTGTGGCTGCTGAACTTCAAATCTGCTGCAAAAAAAACTTCAAATAAAATCTCATATCAGGCCTACTGATGGTTCAAGGAGGTTTAAGTTTGTCTCCAGATTAGTTTATCAGTTATGGTCTTCATTAATAATTTATCTCCTCTCTCTCTCTCTCACAGGAAAAGCAAGTGTGTGTCTTTTTAAAATCTAATCAATCCACATTTTTGAAATATCAACAATTCTTTTATTTACAGAATTTTGGAAGTTAGTTCCCATCAGTTATTCAGAGTAGAGTTGTCTTTTGCTGTGAGGAATCCTATTTTTTAAAATTTTATTCCCTTTCCTTCTTTTTCAAAATCATGCATCCTTCAACCATAGTAGAGGCGTTTAAAGCGTTCACCATTATGGATCACTGTCATTCTTCCTCCACCATTTGTAATGTCCGCCATGTATAGCATATCTTGCACCAAAGAATGTAATCATGATTAAAACAAAGGTCTATGTATTTAGAAAATGGTAATAACTAATGTCTTCTCATTATCTTTAGCATAATCTTTTTGGCAAGAAATTTTCTTTTATGTGAGAAGGCTCAAATATATTAAACAAAAAAATCAGAACCAATAAACAAAACATATTTTTGAAAATTTGAGATATGATGCTGACTGAAGCTTTTGAATCCGTTTGGTGTACTGTATCCTCACAGACATGTCTTTCCTTCATTTGAAAGTTAAACTTAGGTTTTTAATTGGGTATTATATCACCCAGTAATTATAAACTTTAGACCCCTGTGAAACTGAATTTTTTTATTTTCATAACTCACAGCTCATTAAAAAATAACTCATCATTTATCAATAATAACAGTAAGAAAACTAAGAATCATCCTCATGAAATTCAATTCATGGCTTAAAGAATTCTAAAAATTATTATATACATAGTTTAGATAAGAGAATATCAATTATGCTTCTACATACTGATTTCATAGAATATTTAAAAAATGTTACGATATGTACTCACTTTTAAGTCCCACTGCAAACATCAACGAACCAGAATTGCCAGTACAGTATGCAATGGTAGGTCTGGGTCTGTGCAGTTTTTGTTGTACTCTACTTTACAAGTGAGTATAAATGGTAAATTATTGTGTTTTTTTAAGATGTTGTGTATAAGTAATGTTGATGTTTGAGGGTTTTGTCCCCAAAGTGTTGTTTTTAAGACCTTTATGTCTTATTATTAAAAAAGCAAGAATTATTTTTGTGTTCACATTGCAATTCGTTGTCTTTTTTTTTCTTCTTTTACATTTATACAAACAGTTTATTCCTAGACGCCATAATGTTTTAAGAGTTTTCTTGATAAGAAAAACATAATTAAAAAAAAGATGTAGACATACTGCAAGATAAGAAATTTTTGGATCATGTTTTCCAGGTGCACTGCATTCAGAGGTACTGATTTTCATCCCCACTGAATAGAAAAATCATGGTATTAATGTTGAAACTCCATTGATTTGAAGGAGTACCTTTATCTACATGTTGACAGGAGAACATACCATTTCAACCAAGAAAATCTGCTTCAGTGACCTAAGTGGTTAGAGTATTGAGATGCAGAAGGTCGAGGGTTTTAACCCCGGCCAAGTCATACCAAAGACTTTAAAAAATGGTGCTAGCAGCTGCCACACTTGGCACTCAGCATCCAGAGGTTATTGTTACAACTGATTGCCATGGTGTCAGGATAATGTGGTGGGACATGATGCTACATGTGTGCAGGCTGATGTCCCAGTGCTAGACACCACTATAAACTACAGACACCATAAAGCTATGTTAAAGATAAAAAAAACACAAACATGAGAAAATCTCATATTTTATCAGTAGTGATGCATATGGTCAGATCTGCTACTGTATATTGTGTGTGTGTGATTTTTAATGTAGCTTTAATAATTTTTCAGTCATATCACTATGATATCTGCAGCATGACAGTTTAAAGTGATGTCTAGCACTGGGGCATCATGCTGCAGGCATGTAGCATGATGTCCCACCCAGTCACATTATCCTGACACCAGGCCAACCAGTCCTAACACTAGCCTCTTAATGCTCGACACCTATCGAGGCAGCTGCTAGTACTAATTTTACAAGTCTTTGATATGATTTGGCTGGGTTTCAAACCCACGACATCCCACATCTGAGGCAAACATTCTAACCACTAGGCCATCAGAGCAGTCCTTACAGTACATTGGATTTCCAAGATAATGACAGTATATTAAATGTTATTATTTATATTTAAAGGATTCAGTATTTTAAAGGTTGAGCTTCATGTTCAGGCTTTATTTGTTCACCAAGTTCTTATGTTTTTTATATTACTTTTTCAAATAATGATTAAACTGCATACCATAGAGAATCAGACCTACTGTTGGATCAGCATTATTTATCCTACAAGTCACTTAAAGCAAATTCATGATGATCCATCCAGTACTTTATATTCTACAAGTCACTTCAAGCAAAGTCATGATGATCCAGTGCTTTATATTCTACATGTCACTTCAAGCAAACTTCATAATGATTCAGTGCTTTGTGCTTTATATTCTACATGTCACTTAAGCAAAGTCATGATGATCCAGTGCTTTATATTCTACATGTCACTTTAAGCAAAGTCATGATGATCCAGTGCTTTATATTCTACATGTCACTTCAAGCAAAGTCATGATAATCCATCCAGTGCATTATATTCTACATGTCACTTCAAGCAAAGTCATGATAATCCATCCAGTGCTTTATATTCTACATGTCACTTCAAGCAAAGTCATGATAATCCATCCAGTGCTTTATATTCTACATGTCACTTCAAGCAAACTTCATAATGATCCAGTGCTTTATATCATAGTAGTTCTGGTCGACATTTTTCTCTGTTAGATCAGTGTTATTTTGCAGGTAAAGGTGGTGTAGATGACTGTGGCACTTGGTATGGCACATTGTGTACTCAATAATTGCTCAAACTGTGGCTCTGTGTGGCATTATCAGGTACTCATAATTTTCCAAATTGTGGCACTTTGTGTGGCATATCATATATTCATAATTGCCAAGACTGGCACTTTGTATCATATCAGAAACTCATATTTGAGGCACTTTGCATCGCATATCATATATTCATAATTGTCAAGACTGTGGCACATGGTGTTGTATATCGACTTATTTGGACCACATTATGGGCAGATTTAGACCAAAAAAGGTTGATCTGAGATCGACTCCATTACAGGTTGATACGGACAATGTAACGGTATTTTATGAAAAAAGCCAGGAATTGTAAGGCATGTAATATCTAGCAATGTGAAAATCCCTACAGAGAATACCACTTTGATATTAGAAATTCAAAACAATGATGCATCATGACCTCATGTCACAGTAAAATATCTTTTTTGTAAACTGGCTTAACCAGTATGTATGCACCTGAAATAGATGGTGGCATTCATTACATCAGACCAGCACAAAATGGATCTTGACTTGTCTAATGTGCCAATTTAGATAATTCCTTATTTCGTTGCATGATACAAAAATGTTCTGAATGAAGTGGCAAATCTGGGTTTAGGCTGTTCTTAGTTGGATGCATGCATTACAAAAGTAAATTCGGTATTGATTCTAGCAGCAGAGGAGGTGAATCCTACAACGTTTTTAAACAAGTTTTCAATGGATTAAGGCTTAAAACCCTATCAAAACAATGAAACAGGCAAAAAATAATAATGAAACAGGCAAAAAATAATAATGAAAAATCAATGAAATCAGTCCAAAAAAAAATGAAATCAAAAAAAAGAAAGAGGAGGCAAATCAGACAACATTTTTAAACAAGTTTTCAATGGATTAGGACTTAAACCCCGATCAAAAAAGAGAAAGCCTCCATTTGCCAACAGAGACGATCCTGCAATGAGTAAAAACTTTTCAACCGAATATTTTATCCAATCCGATACGATATCGTGTCCTAGGGTCTGCTAAATTTATTGTCACAAATCCGTGTGGTTTTGATTGAGCGTGACTAAAGAAATTTCTAAACTGATTATGATTCATATCACCGCAGCACCAAGTTTGCCAAATATTTCGTAGTGTATGAGTATCAACTCCATTAAACACACACAACACATTGCAATTATTGCAAATCACTTTTGGTATTTGTGTGTACCGTTGAGTCACATATATCACATCAGTGTTTTTATGCCTGCCTCGGGAAAAGATTCTAGCAGGATTTTTTTGATTATCTAACATGATATCGTCATACACGACTAAATTGTTAATACTTCCATCGATGTCTTCCACGGAAGGGGCTTCATCAATATCAGTAATAAATTCAATAAAATCATCATCGATTTCAAATTCTTTTGCTTTCTCGTTAAAATCCTTGAGCCCTTCATAGCATCGCTGATCGTCTACACTCGGGGCTATTAAATACAATTTGTCCCATTTCATCCATCTCGTTATCAAATTAAGTAACAATTGTGTCTTTCCACTTCCAGATGGTCCGATTATAATCATTCTAATTGAATTCGGTAAAATTTCATGGTGTTTAATAGGTTCCCGTCGTCGGGTAGCTGAATAATCAATTACATTCATGCTGTTATATATAAATTATGGATCTATATTGTGTGAAGTGTAAAAAACGTACTGGCACAGATGACTTGACGACGATTACAACAAAAAATAACCGATCAGCGCTTTCTGGTAAATGCGTACAATGTAGTACAAAGAAATTTAGATTTGTTTCTAAACTCAAGGACCCATGGGCAAAATACCCCGGAGAAAAGCACCTTCCAGGATATAGCTACTGTGGACCCGGAACCAGACTTGATATCAGACTCAATAATCAAAATCAGCCCCGACCCGGTGAAGAACCAATAAACGCCATTGATAAGGCCTGTCACCTTCATGATGTTGCTTATAAAAGCAATAATCTGCAACAAAGGCATCTAGCAGATGTGAAATTAATTCATGCGTTAAATGCTATTCCTGATAAATCTTTCAAAGAAAAATTGGCTTCCTTTTTGATAAAATCGGCTATGAAAAGCAAATTGATGTTAGGTGCTGGTAATTAATAACAACATGGTATCTATTTATTATTCCCCAAGAGGATACTGGAGGGGTAAATCAGCAGTCCATAAACTCGCTATCGCTGCAAAAGTGAAAAAAAACACTGCGGCGGATTGGTTATCTAAACAGGCACTATGGCAAATTTATCTACCACCGCCTAAACAAATTCAATTCTCGCATTTTGATGTGACCTTTCCTAATGAAGTTCATCAGGCTGATATATTATTTTTGTCACATGATCGTGGTTACAAATACGCTTTAACCATAATTGATATTGCAAGTCGATACAAAGAAGCAGAACCGTTAAAAACAAAATCAGCCACTGAAGTGGCTTCTGCATTTGAAAAGATTTATCGAAGGGGTCCTCTGCACTGGCCAAATCTATTACAAATTGATCCTGGCAAAGAATTTCAGGGTGCAGTGTTATCTACAATGAAACATCACAATGTCACTATCAGACGGGGGCATACTGCGCTACATCGTGATCAGGCAATTGTAGAACGGTTTAATAGGACGATTGCTGAGCGGTTATTTGGATATCAATACGCAAAAGAATTTATCCAAGAAAAAAGATCCCGTGAATGGGTTAAAAGGTTACCAGCTGTGATTACTGCACTGAATAACGAGATTACTAGAACAATCAACATGAAACCTATCAATGCGATTAAAAAGAAGTCAATACCTGAAAAACCACAAAAAGATTTCAAAGAACCAATTCTTGGTAGTAATGTCACTGTTAGGTATTTATACGAACCAGGAGAGCTTGAGGGTGGCAGAAAAATGGCTACTGATCCTATTTGGAGTGTTACTGTACACAAGATATCTAGTATAACACGATCTACGGGTAGACCTCCAGTCTATAAACTGGATTCAACTGCCCCCCAGCGGGGTTTTACTAGACAACAATTACAAGTGATACCCGAGGATACTCAATTGCCACCATATGGTCTTAACTAGCGCCGTTGCGTCTATTGCACTCAAGACAAGTCAACATCACATTGTTTCTGACATGACCGAGATTGTTATTTTTTCTGTCAACGGTAACTTGGCGAGGATCTTTATCCGAATACTGCCAACGCATTATACAATTGCAACTTGCGCAGTGATTATTCTGTTGTTTCTTCAAAGTGATTATTAATTTAGCATCAATATCAAATTCTCGTTTTTTTTTTGTCTTGTTGTTTGTAACCGGAGAATTTTTTATCAATAATTTTAACATCAATATCATCTATTGTGGTGTCATCATCGCCTGACTCTGTCAGGACAATTCTTCGAAGCTGATTTATTCTTCGTACTCTGGATACTGCGAGATAGACTAAATTTGACCATTCGATGCGATTATCTACCATCCAAACAATTGTATCCGATATAGTCAGCCCCTGTGAAGAATGTATTGTTGCTGCGTATCCTAGCGTCCACGGGGATTTATTAGCACGCAATGCCTCTTCAATGACATTGATATCAACCAGCACAATATCATTTAATACCAGAATTTGTTTTTCACTCTGTCCTGGAATATCAACTTCAATGTTCTGTTTTCGTGTATCCGATGGCCTATAACATAACGGTACTGGAAGTGTTGCAAATTTTTGTTTATGCAATTCAAATAACTTCATCTGAAGTGTGTCCCTGACTATTTTTCTACTTGCAATTATCAAATCATTTGGTCTCCATGCTTCCCAAAACTCATTCATTGGAGTTTCCGAAATTATTTCACGGGCTATTTCACACTGGATTCTATCCGGTTGTAATCTAATTAGTTTCTTCAATTCTTTTAATTCATTATCAATTGATCTATGATCGGTATCAATTTCTTCATAATAGTCTACAAAACCCTTTAGCCATTCATGTGGGGATGTACCGACAAATGGTGGTGGTTGGCCGTGATCACCGCACATGACTATTTTTGTATTTTTCAATAACAACCACTCAAGAAATATTTTTAATACATCTTCTGACACTGTGTCTATTTCATCCCAAATGATAATTTCAGGAATAAATTTCTCTCCCATGCGCTCAGGAGTCCATTTATCTCCCTTCCATCGGAAAAAACTGTGATAGGTACAGGCATTTACCCCTCTCTGTATCATTTCTCTTGCAAGTCTGTGAGTTGGTGTTAGCACAATCATGTTTGGATTGGAAATGCGAAATAACTCAATTGCCTTGGTTGTTTTTCCTGACCCACCACAGCCGTTTAAATAAACTGTTTTATACCGGCATATTGGATCAGAAATCGGTGGTGCATTAGAAAATTCTGAACACTGATTGCTTTCTAAATAATTATTTTAAATTGTAACATCTGCTGATTGAATATAATCATGAAGCATTTCCTTCTTAATTCGCCATGACCCCCAATTCTCATTGCCAGTAGCCTTAAAATCAGCCATTTTGCTGTTTATGTAAAATGAGTCAGTGGCAACTCTAACTGCGGTGTTAGGAAATTTATTGATCATCGAAAACAGATTAATAGAAGCATAACCGAGCATAGAAGCTCTTAAGTGTGTGTACTGAGGATTGTATCCATCATTGTAAGTAACAATTGTACCCAATTTGGTTCCATCGGACAGAAATGCGTCTTTACGATTGACATATAGGCCTTTATTCCTTAAATCCGCGATTACAAAATCGTATTCAGCATTGTCTATAATCAATCGTGAAGAATATCTTGTATTATCGTATTTACCACCCTGAGTGAATTTACCGATTATTCTTCGTCCAAGATCTTTTGCTTCATTGTTTCTGATTTCAAATAACTGTTTGGACCAATCCATGATTTGTTGTTCACTGAAATCAGGAAACAGTTTTCGCTGTTCGCTAATTATTTTTTCTAGATCAGGTTGTGGTAACCAGACTGATTTCTGTGCTCGATAGGATATAATTGCTTCACTGACAATTAATGATTTTAACATCTTACAATCAAGCATATACCGTAATAACACTATTGGCATCCAGTGTTTTTCAGACATGTGTTTACCAATCCAAAGATAACTACACGGATGAAGTCCCTCAGCCATTTCAAATGATACTACACAAGCGAATCCTGTTAAATCAAAATCAGGCAGTGGTCCATTAATAGCAACACGGGTCATTTCGTGTGTGGGGTGTCCAAATCGTTTAAAATATTTCTCGCATTCTCCATACCCGAGAAAACTTCCTGGATAACACGCAATCATATCAACGGAAATAATGGTTTCAGGGTCGTATTTTGTATTCCATAACCCTCCATGGCTGTATTCAAGACAGGACAATCTAACATCTGATAAAAACTCACTTCGGGTTGGTTTCCACGCGTTTTTCTTTCTAGCAAAATGTGCTGCAATTGATGGTAGTGTAAAACAGTTTGCTAATAATTGATCGTTGTCTTCCCCCTCCAGTGAAAACTCGCTAGTTTTTTCATTTGATTATGCAGTTCTTCAGTACGTACAATTCTCCGTTGGGCCTTACAAACTGATCAAATCTACATTCCTCGTCTGAAGTACTATGAAATAGCCACATTGACACAGGATCGTTTTTACTCAAATTGTAAATAGCATCAAATAATTTCTGCTCTGAAAAAAACTCTTCGGTTCCAAACAGAGTTTGTGGGATATATTTTACAGTTATATCCCGTGGGAAAATTGTTACTGCAGATGACCATGCATGTTCATTATGATCAATAATTTCAATTGGGTTTCCATTTTTATTATATTTCGATTCGTATAATACTTCACCGGTGATTGTTCTTACCGATATTGGAAATCTCAATGATGTTTCTAATTTAATTATATCCTGAATTGCTGCCCCATTCTCTTTTACCGTTAATTCCCATTCGGTTATTTTTTTCGTCTTAGATCAGTTAGTTTATTTCCCCAGGACGCATTTGTGAAGTGTTCCATTATTCGTTCTGCTACACAATTGAGCCCTGTCGAATATTTCATGGGTGCTAGTTTTGCAATATCAGGTTTTTCATTGAGCTGATATATCCCGTAAACAACTGTTGTTACAGGATAAGATCTTTCGTAGTATGGTTTATCAATTCCAGTCAAAATTCCTGGTTTGGAATCTTGATTCACGGTGACAGTTTTTTTGTCCCTGAGAATGGGTTCAAATTTATCCCTAATGATCCATTTTCCACCATCACGGATAATGAATTTTATTCGAAAAAAATTTAATTCTTCCCCAAGACGTGAGATTATCACTGCTGCTTTTTCATCATTCATGGTAGCGTCAACAACACCATCAATTTGAAATGTTGACCAACAATAAGATGCTCCATCACGCTTGAATTCATTAAAACAGTGTCTGATTTTACTAATCATGGCTTTATCAGGAATTTTATTATTGGGTGTATTAGAAACTATATCAAGATTGAATTGAGCATCTTTCTAGGGTAATCTCTTGTTACATTTTTTGGGTTTATCGAGATTAAATTTAGGATTAATTTTCAATAATCTCTTAAACTCCCTCATGTTTCTGTCTATTAAACGTTTTTTGGGTTTATCGAGATTAAATTTAGGATTAATTTTCAATAATCTCTTAAACTCCTTCATGTTTCCGTCTCTTGGACGTTTGAGATTAATTTTCAATAATCTCTTGTTACGTTTTTTTGGTTTATCGAGATTAAATTTAGGATTAATTTTCAATAATCTCTTAAACTCCCTCATGTTTCCGTCTATTGGACGTTTTTTTGGTTTATCGAGATTAAATTTAGGATTAATTTTCAATAATCTCTTAAACTCCTTCATATTTCTGTCTATTGGACGTTTTTGGGTCTATCGAGATTAAATTTAGGATTAATTTTCAATAATCTCTTAGATTCCTTATCAGTATTGAATTTAGCATTTTTCGAAGGCAATCTCTTTAACTCCCTCATGCTATACTAAAAACAAGTATTTAAATGAACGATTTATGTATAATGAATCACTGCAAATGGCTTATGATTGGATCAGTAACCCCGTGTAACAAATCATGCAGAAAGGAGTTCTGTAGGTATCATATGCAGAGTTTTCGAAGTGGAAGCCTCGGTCCGTTACCCTGTATTCGATGTGGGGTTGGGGTCAGGGGAAAATCGCAGTTATGTCTGAATTGTGGTGGTAAGCGATACAGGGAGTTGAAGCGTTATTATGATAACAGAATAAAAAATGGACAATCAATCAGAAATTATGACCCTGAAAAAGTCTTTGACCCTGATAACGTCTTGGATAAAATCATAAGAACCCCCCAAGACTATATTGAAAGATTCATCATTAAACCAAACAATGAATTAGACAAACAATAGTATAGTATATAATGAACCAAGAATTCAGACCACACCCAGTGAGTACAAATTATGAAGCATCCAGTGATGGTGTTGTAAGACACTGTAGACTGAAGAAACCTGTTGGGAGGGATAATGGTATGGGGTATTTGTTGTTTACTGTTGGAAAGAAGAAATATTACAATCATCGTTTCGTATTTGAATGTTTTAATGGATTGATCAAAGATGGTTTTTTTTATTGATCACAAGGATTCTAATCCAAGGAACAATTCTTTATCACAGGGTTCCCACACTACCGGGAAATCGGGAAAAAGTCGGGAGAAATGGCAAAAAAAATCCCGACCGTGAAAAGCCCGGGAATTTTGCAAATATTGACGAAAGTCGGGAAATAACCGGGAATTTTTATGTAACCACTTCATTACAGAAAAAATCACATAAGTGGAAATTGTAATTGAACAGCTGGTGAAATTATATTTTTTCGAGTTATTACGGTACCGGAAATTTCGAAGGTTGCGGTATGGATCAATTAGTTGCTTGCCTGACACATTTGTTCAGTGAATCCAAGCACTCGGTCGATTAGATTGATCTATTAGACTGGTTTTTCGATGTACCACTACAGATTGGTATATTTTTATATTACGTAGAATACTTGAAGACCAGTCTATCATCTCAACAAGCCAGCATCATGACTGCGGTACGTGATCTCTGTAAGTTTTTGAAATAAAAGAAACAGCTCTGCAGTGTTTGTTCTGATTTATAAAGTTACTGAAAATGTCCTGTTAAAGCTTTTAATTTGGTGCTTTTGCATGCGAAATTAGCCATTATTGTCAGTAGTAACCTTGGACACCTTTACGGTGAATTTTACTTGGCCCTGTCCACAGGGGCTCGTATCGTTGCTTACAATCGACCGGTCCTACATATACTATATAATAACTACAAGGGAGGACACTTCTCTCCTTGCTCGCACGACCCATTTAAGAATAAACGCTGTTAGTTCAAGCCACATTTCGCCTAGAGTAATAAATTGGGTACCGATATTTAGCTCAGACATTTGACTATGCATCCCTGTCAGCAGTTTGACTAAATATAATACCTTTAAGGAATGCCAAATCATTTTCCCACGGTACCGCTCGACACGTACCTGATCGCGCCCGCTTAATATTCAAGAACAACGCGCTGAATGGAATACTGCACTCTCAATGGCCAACCGAAAATGACGCATGTTGGCTTAGATTTGTAATCGTAAATTTTTGATTGGCTGAAATACATTGACATATGGCGGGTGTTTTCACTGGGATCGAAGTATTGCTGATGCTGGCACGTGTTTGCATGATGGAGGATATCGTACACGCCGCAATGTCAGGTCACAAATCATGATATCAGGGCAGGCTAGTACTGGTAAAAGCTTCCTAGTTAACAATTTAAGCAAAAGACTGAAAGAAATAGGGAAAACAGTTTACTTAACAGCCAGTACAGGTATAGCTGCTTCTCAGTTGCACTGAATGACAATACACAAGTTTTCGGGCATTCAGGACGGTCGTTTCCCCGATGATATTTTAATAGATAAGAATAAAAACAATGATGATATGATAGATATTAAAAGAATGATTATGAATGTTGACACTCTTTTTATTGATGAAATTTCCATGCTATCTCTGAAATTATTTCTGCAAATAGAGAAGGTGCTCAGAATAGTAAAGGAAAGCAATTTCCCATTTTGTGGCATTCAGATCATTGTTTCTGGTGATTTCTTTCAACTGAAGTCTGTGCCAAATGATGTGTACCATGACAGAGGAGAACTCTTTATCAGTTATGAGAAGATTCACAGCCTGATTCCACATCATTATGTTTTGTCACAAGTACACAGATGAACAGAAGGTAATTTGAACATTGTATTTTAATAACAGACCTCATGTGATAAAAGAGGAAAAGATAAAATACAATTTAAAAAATCTTCCTTCTCTTTGAAATTTATTTTTCCTGTTCTTTTTATCATTTTCACCAATATTTGGATGTATATGTGTAAAAACTTCAACACACATATATGCTAAGTTCTCAGACAGTAATACATGTAGTCCTGAAATTCCTAAATTTGTAACATTTTGCATCAATGAATAGCAATGATCACTCAGTTTTTATTTGAGATACCATCCATAGAAATGATATTATCAGTTTATCACCAGTGACAATATCATTTTTCTTTGAACTCGTTTTTAACAATAAACTATTACAAAAATTATATACACACTCCTGTTTAAGGATACTTGAAATAGACAACATATGTTTCAATCAGTAATTTCATCTTCATTTCATACCATATTTTTACTTTCTCTGATTGTCACACCTGGAATTCAGTGTCTTACACTATGTTATCCACAACAACTTGTACTCAGTTCAAAAGAGAATTTGTACATGTGTGTGAGTGTGAGAGAGACAGAGAGATGGGATGGATGCAAAGTAATATATATGCATAAACATTCACACATATTATGATTTATGTATAGATTTTACAGATATGATCAAAATGGGTTAGTACAGATTTGCATAAGAGGTGTTATATATAATGCTTATTATGCAAACCTCATTATAACAATGAAATCCACATCATATAACCATTTATAGAATTAATGGCCATTTAGAGACAAATAAAATCATGCAGATGACTTGTCCACATAGGTCAGTGTCTGTACGCAAGGGTCATATCTCTTTTGTCAGAACTTATAAACTATTGAGATTCACACTGTTACCATATATAAAATGACTGATCATTGAGAAAAAAATGTATGCATGTGAATGAAATTGACTTAAGGGGTATATTCTCAGAAGGAAACATCAGGAACAAAACATTGACTTCATTTTATGCTGCAGTCACAAAGTTATCAGTACAGAAGAGTACAGAAATTATGTAAGGCAGCTTTTTGTGTGCACAGATCTCAAACCTAACCATTATATAGTTGCATTTGGGATATTAATGAAGCTGAGAGCAAAACTCATGGCTGATATCTCTGACCCGTTAAAAGCAAACGCAATAGAACTGTCTTTGAAGATACAAGCAGTGGAAGAGCCAAATTGAGATATATAGCCGGTTGGTGTGTTGCAACACTTAGACACAGAAAAAGAAGTGCTGTAAGAAAAAACTTGTACAGCAATAACTCCAGGGATTATGTGAACAAACTGTATTACCAAGCAATAATGTTAGATACACTCATCCAATATGAAAGTGACCTAATGGAAACATCAGAAGATAAGGTTTCTATGACTGAGATACGGAGAAAGCAAAATGTAAGGAGTGGTCTGTGCTGTGTAAGTGATAAAGCCTTTCATTTCTTCCAAGAGTTAGACAAGGTCATCAGAAAACTTGAAACTGTGGAAAATGTAAATTTATATGGCAAAAGCTTTTATGACTTTGTAACATCAAGGGTTCTGCTAAATGAGACACTGAACCAACAGTGGTCACAGATCTTTAACACTGAAGAAGATGAATATTTCTCTCTACATGTTCAGAAGTTAAAAGAGGAGGTAGTGAGTAAGTATTTGTTAATGTCATCTGCACAGTTTAGACGAGAATTCAAGCTAAAAGTTAAGGCTAGGAAAGAAGAAGCACACAGGAAGTAAATTCAAATGAGAAGAGACAGTAAAGTAAAATCTTCTTCCGAAGCACAAGTAAGCTCTAGTTCTAAGCAAAGTCAGTCGAGGAAAGACAGATCAGATTATTCTTCCACCTCCAAAAAGCAAGGAAGCCTGAATAAATTAGTAAAAAGAAAAGCAGTAAAGAACAAGACAGGAAAGGGAAAAGGAAAACGATCAAAGACAACTAAGTGGCCATGTGGAAGATGTCAGGAGGACTGTGTAGTTGATAGTGTTTGTTGTGACATGTGTGATACATGGCATCATTATGAGTGCATTGGTTTGCTCGGATATGAACATGAACTTCAGGAGGAGGAATGGATATGTCCAGACTGCAGATTTTCGGGTGACATCATAAAGGAATAATATCGGCAATGTCATTATTTATTAGTTCAAGTACTACCGTACCAGTAAGTGCACTAGAATTTTTATTTTTTCTCATAATTGCAAATCCCTGTGCTTCCATGCTATGTCAATGGGAGTAACTTCTTGCTATGGAAATATGTGTCTACAGTGTTTGGATCAGTGTTATATTTATGACCTACATGCATTCAGTATATTATAATATGGAGTTAGTTAAAACTTGCAACATGCAAAATTTGTGTATACATTGTTTATACATTTATCCTAAATTCCATTATAAAGGTAATATCATGGCTCTCAATTATGGTACATACAAATTTGAAGATTCTGAAAAACAGTGTCTTATCCACTTTTCACCACATAAGAGATAATATAAAATTCTAAACTTGTATAAACATTTCTGATGAACATCAATCATATTCCATAATGTCATGTCAAATTCAGCAGTGTTAAAGGAGATTCTGTACATTTATTAATAGAATTATGGATTGATAGAAAGGTACATAGGCTGTGACAGTATCTCTTCCCCCTGTGTAATCTTTTTTTTAAAAAATACTATCATAAAATATTCTCTTCAAAATAGAGATTGAGATGTGATCATGCACCCAAGACCCTGATGTAATGATGACTCAATGACAATTAAACTTTGGTAATCTAGTGTACTAAGGGAATAATTTATAAAGATATTATGCTTAAAATCTTAAAGTTTAAAAATGCAGTTAGTTGGATAGCACTTCTAACACTGCCCCAGTTTACCTGGAATACCTATAGGAAATGTGAAATTTCTCAAACAGATTAACCACCCTTTATTTGGTACCAAATAATTACAACCTTAGAAATCTGTAAAATACATGTTGTAAATATAGTTAATTAATACTGTACTGAAGCCCCACACTGCAGTATGTGTTTCAGCATTTATGGATATTTTTGTTGCATTCTGCAAACAAGTGCTGAAAAGATTCACATAATTTATATTAGAAATGATTATGACTAAATTAAAAATATAAGAGGAAAGGAAGGGTATTCTTTTACAAATTTTCATATACAATGATACATGTAACAATGCATGCTTTAAATCTTAAATCTGAAATGGTGCTTTATGCAAGCTGCAGAGATTTTTCAGAAATGGAGAGGATCTCTTTTATTTACATTTTCTATTATTGACATATATTAATGACAACAATCATATAGTCATATACTATTTAAGGAGTATATAGATTTGCAAACAGTTGTGATCTTTATTGTTTAATAAATTTAAAACAAAAGATGGTCTTCACATTTTGATAATTCTTACCATGAAACAATGTGTGATTCCGTCATATTTTATTCTTATTTCCTCTGCTTCTTTTGGACAATCGAGCAATTTAAATTTCCCGGACTAACTTATAAATAGACGCGTACGTAATTTTCGGTTGGCCAATGAGAGTGCAGTATTCCATTCAGCGCGTTGTTCTTGAATATTAAGCGGGCGCGATCAGGTACGTGTCGAGCGGTACCGTGGGAATATGATTTGGCATTCCTTAAAGGTATGATATTTAGTCAAACTGCTGACAGGGATACATAGTCAAATGTCTGAGCTAAATATCGGTACCCAATTTATTACTCTAGGCGAAATGTGGCTTGAACTAACAGCGTTTATTCTTAAATCGGTCGTGCGAGCAAGGAGAGAAGTGTCCTCCCTTGTAGTTATTATATAGTATATGTAGGACCGGTCGATTGTAAGCAACGATACGAGCCCCTGTGGCCCTGTCAACTGTATCAACCGATAGCCTCATTTTGGTGGACCAATTAGAGAGCAGCATTCCATTCAGTGTATTAAAGTTGCATATTAAGTGGATGCGTTTGTAGAGTAGTTTGGCGGGAATGTAGTTCATCAAATTCTTGACGTAAGTATCCAATATTGAATTCCGAGCTAAACATTGGCGCTAAATTGTTATTCCGTTTGAGGTGTAGCTTGAAATATCTGCATTAATTCTTTAATTATAGTTTGCAGTCAATGTTAGTAATCAGAAGAGGTTTGGTGACTGCTTTATCAGATTATAAGCAGACACGAGTGGATTTTCAGGCAATTCAATCTAGTAGGATGGTCATGATATATACTTTTTGAAGGGCTTTTTGTCAGTTTTAATCAACTCTATTATCATTAACTTATTTTCTTTTTCAAGAGATGGATTTTAAACTAATCCACTAAAGGTGCTTAGAATGTTTGAAAAATATTCTTTTTTACAGAGGTTTTTTTTATTGGCACAGATTACTGAACATTCTTCACTCATGTCAAAGAGTGTGATCAAATAAAAGAGGAGTATAAAAAATTTGTACAAGAGGCACAGCATCTGCCAGAGTTCAAGAAATTTAGAAAACTGAAGACAGGGTAGACGAGCTGTTTTATAACAGTATGGCAGGCAAGGAGATGTATAGTAGGGTTTGGAATGTAGTCCTTGTGCTTCTACTTTTGTCACATGGCCAGGCTAGTGTAGAACGTGGATTTTCTGTGAACAAAGAAGTTAGTACACAAAATCTTTCAGAAAATAGATTGATTGCACGCAGAACAATAAAGGACCATATAAAGAGTGTTGGAGGATTGAAGGGATTAGTGGTGTCAAAGGAACTCCTACAGTCAGCACAGAGTGCCAGGCAAAAGTACCACACTCATTTAAAAGCTCAAAAGACAGAGAAGGAAAGGGAAAAGAAATGTATGAAGAGAAAACTCATGGAAGAAGAAGTTGGAACATTAGGAAAAAAGATAAAAATGCTGGAATCGGACATTACGTTCTTGTTTACAGATGCAAACAAAGCTTCAGATAAAGCTGAAGAATTACGTAGCTTTGCTCACATAACAAAAGCCAATACTCTGCGTAGAAGAGCAATGGACAAAGAGGAGGAACTGGAAGTTGCAAAGAAAGAATTCAGTGAAAAAGTGCATCTGCTTAATAACATTTAAGACTGTTTGGCTATAATCCCCAGCAGAGTTCTAGCTTGAATCATGAACTTGAGGGAATTACTTTCTCATATAAAAGATGCATGCATGTTATAAAACATCTTGTCTGATTACATTTTACAATCAATCTCAATCAGCCAGTATATAACTACTGATATTTAATTTTCCATTTGTTGTAATATCATGCACATAGACTTAAAGTGTTTACTAATTTCTTTAGAATTAAAAGTTTGAAAGGAAAACACAACTAGTTGCTGTTGTTCATTCTGTTAGATTTCCCATACCAACATAATGCAGTGCAGTTTCAGTCTGTACATTGTAAACAGTTACATTAGACTTGTGATTTTCAGAAGTAATATCTGTTTCTTGTGAAACATTTTGTGGTTTGGTACATGGTTATTTGCCTCATTTAAATGATATAGAAGAGACTTGGAATAGAAACAGCATTTAATTTGAATTTTAAAAAAATTCTAAGCTAAAATGTTTTTTAATTTCATTTTGTATTGGTCATAAATGAACCTTGAAAAACTGAATTTTATCCTGGAAAAAAACCTGGAAAAGACCTGGAAATTTTTCTTTAAAAAAGTGTGGGAACCATGTTATCAAATCTGCAAGCTATCACACAAAGTGAGAATACCAAACGAGGAAGGACTGGCATTTGTTCAAAAAAAGCGAAACCAGTAAAATCTTTGAATACAACAACTAACGAAGAGAAAATATTTCAATCAATATATGAAGCCGGCAAGTATTTCAATATTTGTAGAGCCTCAGTACGATTCGTTGCAGAGGGGGTTTGTCGATCCGCCATTTCAAAAGAGAGCGGACAAAAAAAATCGATTTAGTTATGTCTGATACGCCATATTTTTCAATTAGAGATATGTCATTGTTATAGAATAATGAATTCTGAAAACATGAATAGCATCATAGTTGAAATTTTAAAATTGAAAAGTCATGATATTGAACTATCAGATGGTTTGAATCCTGATCAAATCAAGTCGGATTTTCAGGATATAGAATACGGAGTTAACAACAACAGGTATATCCTGCCAAAGAAATATGCACTCATCAAAAAAATTCAGAATTCTATTAGGAACTCTCTTGCATTTTCCAGTGACATCAGTGTGTTTGTTCCGTTGTATACTATCGTAGAACGAATACGAAAAGAATTAGGTAACGAATACGAATTGAAAAAAGAAGTCAACTCTAAAATTAGAAACCTACGGGCGTTAATTCAAGAAAATGAACAATTTTGATTACCCGACCCCTTTATCATTTTTGATTGTGACCGACCATTATCATTTTTTGATTGAAATCGACCCTCAAAGAGATTTTCATTTTTTTTAGCACTTTTTGATTGAAAATGACAAAATCGGTGATGGGCGATCAAAAAAAGAATGAAGGAAGTCACAGTATTATATATTTTTTATACAATTATGTGACTTCCTTCATCACTGATAGAAGCTGTTATAGGATGAAATAACACTTCCATGGTGGTGTTAAAATCAGTGAATAAAAAATATTTCACACACTGAATAAAAAATATTTCATAGCAATACAAAATATTTCACACACACTGAATAAAAAATATTTCACACACACTGAATAAAAAATCGATGGACCGTTATGGATGATCAAAAAAAGAATGAAGAAAGTCACAGTATTATATATTTTATATACAATTATGTGACTTCCTTCATCACTGATAGAAGCTGTTATAGGATGAAATAACACTTCCATGGTGGTGTTAAAAATCATCCGACATGTCAAAAATAGAATGGGGAAAGTCACATTATTATATATTTTATAGCAATTATGTGACTTTCCCCATCAATGATAATGCCCTTAAAAACACTTCCACGGTGGTGTTAGGTCGGGATTGAAAAATTGTTTCTGATTTCAAATAATGGTCAATGAAGCATTAACAACCCGATTGGCTCGTGAACGATTAGATGCAATTAAGAGATTTATACTAATTCGTGACTCTGTAAGAAATAATCTGCAAGAACGACAGAGTCTTCAGACTGATTTTGCTTTGGGATCTGAAGAATTGTTTAAACCAGTAATCACAGCAACGAAGGGAGTAGAGCATGCTATACGGGGAGATGTTCCCGAGACGGGGAAATCTGTTATTGGTGAACTTGAAAAAATGGCAGCGAAAACTGAACAAACAAAACAGGCTGTACAAAAAATGGAATCAAAAAGAACAGTAGATGATTTACGCGTGAGATTTAACGAGGAAATGTTAGCAGAAATTGATAAAACTGATCCAACAGAAATTCCTGCGCTTGTTGTTACGTCTTATGAAAACAGAAAAAAATGGTTGAAACCAGAACATCATAAGTATGTTAAGAATTTAACTCATTGGGCTGATATATTTTACAAAATCAAAACTAAAGAAAATCAGATTAAGACAGATAGTGCATCATACATTGAATATATCAATGCGGTGGGTATAGTGTATAATCAATACGAAGAGTTTAAACAACAAAAAACGCCAAAATTGCAAAGAAAGCGACAGCAACCTGCAAAGAAAATATCTTTCTCTCCTAAAAAACTACCACCTGATGAGGATACTCTTGATTATTTACAAACCACGGATACAGACAAACTAGATGAAGCAACTGGTTATAGCGGAAGTGGATTAGGAACCCCAAGTAGGGTATGTCCTGATAGTGTTATCAATGATATATCACGATTAGATGTTCTTGTAGGAGGTTTCCGAGCTGGAAATAATTCACCGGAAATAATTAATGAAGCAGCTGATATCTGTTGACGGTTATTTCAAGGCGGTATCATGGATATCAAAACATATCACAGTAGATGAAAAATTAGCGTCGATGGTGACTCCAAGTGACCAAAGCAATATTGCAAATATGATAGCAGGAAGTGGCTTTAAAAAACTACGACGATGAAATGGAAAATCGCGATTTAGACTCTGATTAATAGAATAAAATGTTCAAACAGTCACGTGATCCAGCGTTTGATATAGACGCCCCAGTTGGCAAGGATGATTCTGTACGCGATTATCAATATTACGCCTATCATGCCATAGACTCAAATAGTCGATCAAGAATTGAACTTCAAGTCCATGATACCAGTAAATACTTTTTGCCTTGTGAAGCATTTATTGAAGTAGAAGGAGAACTTGTAACAGCTGCTGATACTACTGCTGTACATGCACCGTATCCAGATGGTACTCAAGTCGGGTTTGTCAATAATGGTATTAGGGTGTTATTTGAGAGTGCTAGATATCTCATTGATGGAAAAGAAATTGAGTCGATAGATCGTGATGTTGATGTGGCTACAACAATAATCGGGCTAGCAAGATATTCTGATGATTATACAAGATTAGCAGGACCTTCTATGATGTTTGCAAAAGATGTTAAAAATACCGCTGGAGGAAATCAATTTGTTGTAAGACGACCAAAGAATAATATTGGTACCGCTAATATTGATGCCGAGGATATGATTATAAACAACGATGTTAATTTCAATCTAGGAGCTGCAACACGTATATCAATGTTGGGGAGGGGGCGTAAATCATTTTCATGCGCGATTCCACTGCATCATATTTTTGGATTCTGTAGAAACTTCCGAAAAGTTATTTATGGAGCGAAGCATACAGTAGCACTGGTGCGAAAGAGTGATGATAATGACGCAATTTGGAGGATTCCAGCAGATGCTGAAAATCCCAATGCTGATACCGGTAAAGTCAATTTAACAAAACTGTCATTATGGATGCCAGTGTTGACTCCATCAATTACTGCAGAAGAACGATTATTATCATTTATGGACCAGGGGGGAAAATCATTACTAAGTTGGCTAATGGTAAGTACAGATGTGAAGCAATCAGATATTAACGGGTTATTCACGTGGAATCTAGCATCAAAACAAGGCATGGCTGCACCACGTCATATATTTATTGCGTTACAGGATAACACACGAGTTGGCAATCAACTCTCCAGCCATATGATATTTGATCAATTAGGTGTTAAAGACGTCTCACTGAGAATAAACGGCCAGCAGGAACCATCTGAAGATGTACAACTTGATTACGGTCAAAATCATATTGCACGCGTGTATCATAGGTTGTTGTCATTTATGGCACGTGATCAAAATGTTGATACCAGTCTGCAAATATCACAATTGGATTTTAAAAGCCTCTATCCGATTTATTACTTTTCATTGGAACATCTTGATTTAACAAGACAATCTGTTGTTGATATACATTTTAGAGCTAATGTGCTTCGTGGTGCTATTGCTAATTATAGAGCGGTTGCTGTCATTCTCAGTGATAAATCAATGCTACTTGAAGGTGTTGGAGGAAGAATGAGAGTGGTAGATGCACCAGTGGAAAATCTTTGAACGATTTTTCATTGAAATTGTAAACGATTTAGAATCAATCTATTATCTATAATGTCATATAGTAATATTAGTGTTGCGTTAACCCCCGGTCAAATCAAGAAATTGCAATCAGAGTCGGCTAAAAAATGCGGAACCACAATCACGTTGAAACCCAATCAAATTACTGGTGGTGCAAATATATTATCGCTGACAACTCGTCAAATAAAACATTTCAATGATGCACTTGTAGAAAAAAAAGGGTGTTCAGATTACTCTTTCTGCGGCTGCTATCAAAAATATGTTTAAAACAGGCGGTATATTTCCATTGTTAGCTGCAATACCAGCATTGATTGCAGCAGCAGCCCCAGCGGTGGCAAAAGCGGCAGCGTTAGGAGCCGTTGGTACTGCAGCAGGAATGGCACTAATGAAGGCAACTGGACAGGATTATAAAAAAAGGGGAAAGGGTCTAAGACTACCAGGAACCCCGTATTCATGGTACAGCGGAAAAGGCCTGAGACTCCCAGGAACCCTGTATTCATGGTACAGCGGAAAAGGCCTAAGAATCCCAGGAACGGTTTATTAATTGAGGAACCTATGGTTCCAATGTCCAATTTTGATTTAATGGATGCTGCTAAAAAACTAGCGATTAAAAATTTCAGAGGTGTCTTTATGAAAGATCAGTTACCGGCACAACCCAATGATGTTGAAACTGGAATTATTAATTTAGATAACAGCACCGGACCTGGAACTCACTGGGTTGCATACGCTATTGATCCACGGGCAATCGTCTATTTTGATTCATATGGATTAGCACCGCCAAAAGAGTTTATGCGTTACATAAAAAAATTTCCAATGAAGACTTGGTATTCTACGCTACCAACACAACAAATGAATGATCCACCAATATGCGGCAGTGAAGTATTAAATGTCCTTAACGCTATTTCAGCATCTAGAAAACCACCACACATTGTCGTAAATGAATACACCAGTAATCGCTGGAAATCGAAACGATTTTAGAGAGAGGTGTATAAAATATCATGATTGATATTTGGGGAAGACCTCTGAAACCCAAACCCGATGACACTGCGACGGGTGATATAAAAAAAAATTAAAGATGAAATCGCTGAGACGTTAAATTTTACAAGTGTTGACCCGAATGAAATAGTTGTATTTCAAGACAAACAGGGTAAATTGAAAACAAGTAATATTTCTCTGGATGATATTTTGATTAAACAACGAAAAGCAATTGAGAACACCGTTGCATTATTTTCCGATCAGGGTAAATTGAAAACTAGTAATATTTCTCTGGATGATATTTTAGTTAAACAACAAAACGCAATCGAGAACACCGTTGCGTTATTTTCCGATCAGGGTAAACTCAAACCGGGTGTACTTTTTTCGACGATTACAGATAGATTGAAAACTCTCAACGATGAGTTGAAAAATTCTGTGTTGGAACTAACAGCACTTCAATCTAAAACTGAAGAACACGGAAAACAGTTTTCAAATTTTCGAAGAAATATTGTGGATAAATTTATTGGAACCCCGTTGGATAAAATTGACATAAAACTCCCTGATATTAAAAAATCCATCGATGAGACGAAAAACTTCATCGAAGCCATCAAAAATGATTTTTCGAGGATGATAACAATCATTGAAAAAACAAAAATTCCTCATGAGAAAACCAACAACGTAGTATACACAATCCAACACGGATCATTTGCGTGGACACCTACAAACAACAAATTAGATATCACTGCAACAGTTAAGGGTATTTATCGATTAACACTAGTGACAACGACTCAATTTAATATTTCATCGTCGAGTTCATCCGGGGTCAATAATACGATTTCAACGATCATCGACAAGGATACAACTGAAAAGTTCACGATAACATCTACTGATAAAAATTTGATTAGGGTTTCAACAACATGGTATGTGGAATTCGTAGCGGATTTAAGTAAATAACGGTTTCAATTGAAATCGTGAACTGATTTAAAAATAAAATGATTTCATCATCGCAATATTGTTATGATCAGGTCAGAGAATTTCAAACTAAACTCAAAACCCTCACTGAGGAGTATGCAATGAAAATTAAAAAATATCGCAGGAGAATTACCGCAATTGATGTTACTGTGTACGCTGTGAGTGGTGTAATCACCGGAGCCAGTATTATACTGTCTTCAGTGACAATGATGGCCCCGATAGCTGTTCCTATTTGCATTTCTGCGGCAACAACAATCGCGGGAATAATTTCAATTATAACAAAAAAAATATCATCATGCAGCCAACGCAAACTACAAGACTACATAATTCAATTTCATGTTGTGTCCACTGCATACTTGCAATTATCCTCATTGATATTGTCATCTCTCGATGATACAATTATATAGAGAGTGAGTTTTCAGCGATGGTAGGTATTTACGATTCTGCGGTGTCAAAATTAGAGCGACAACAACAGTATAATAACAATGACAACACAGATGGAATTACTTCAACAAATAGTGGAGAACACAAACCCAGTACAAACCAGCATGATCTCAATAACATCAACGAATCCAGAATTCAGTGTGAATTTCCCCTCTCCGGTCCCAGTGAAGGAAATCGCGCTAGCAAAATTGCGAGTATACCACAGTTGGCCTAATATCAGATCAAAATCATTTGGTGGTCAACAACCCAATAATTCACTGGTATTTGCAAATAAGAATAAAGACGACGGTACCCCAGACTGGAACGTTGTTTCCATACCAACCGGATCATACCAAATTGAACAAATCAATAATGAATTCGCGCGTAGAATAAAATCCATTACTGGAGCAGAATCGAAAATAGCTATAACAGTTCATGAGCCAACACTATCATCTGCCATTGAAATAAGCACAGATGGTTACGTCGTAGATATCTTTCAAAGCTCAATAAGGACCGTACTAGGATGGCCTGAATTACCACCCGGGGGAAAAACCGTTAATTTACCAGAACCACAAAAAAATGATTATATCACCGACAGGATAAAATCTGATAATCCAATAAAGAGTTATATCGATTACACCAAATTGAAATTTTTTTCATGAAGTGGTAGATCCCTTCACTAAGAGAAAATACTACTTAACTCAACAGGATAAAATCAATGAAAATTTCACAGCGTTCAATAACGATTTTTCACTGTTGTTAATATCTCTTAAATACGGCTCTCTCACCCGAGATGAATTTATCAGCGTTGTAGAAACATGTAACAAAATCATCAATGACATGGAAACATTTCATTCACAAATTATTCAAGAAGTATTAGGTGACAGTAGTCCTGAAACAAGAGATTTATTTGCAAATAAATATAAAATTCCCGTTAAAGATATTCCAGCATTCAAAATACCAGGATATAACGTACCAGAACTAAAAAAACTTCTCAGTGACACCATCGATGTTGGTTTTAAAATAATTCATGATGCATGGAAAAAAAACAGCATCACCGGAAATAAAAATCCTCAAACATAATAATGACCCAGATGGTGGTGGCAGGCATATTGCTCCGTTCAATGTGAATATTTCATCGGTGATAGCGATCAATTTAGTATGTGATGTCATCGAAGGAAGCTATCAAATAAATTTAGAACGATCAAATCAAGCTCAGCAGGGATATATTTTGTTTTCATTTGCACCAACAGCCCCTCCAGGGTTTCTAATTATTGAGTCTCCGGTGAATCCAGTCTATATGCGATGTCATAATAATTCATTAACCAGAATTAATTTCAAACTCACTGACCAGTCCAATAATCTGATTGATTTACAAGACGAAGTTTTACAAATTAGTCTGTTTGTGAAATCCTGAAAGGATTTTCGTCCTAGACCCGTATCGGACTTGATAAAATATTCGGTTGAAAAGTTTTTACTCATTGCAGGATCATCTCCGTTTGGCAAATGGAGGCTTTCTCTTTTTTGATTTCATTGATTTTTTTTTGGACTGATTTCATTGATTTTTCATTATTTTTTGCCTGTTTCATTATTATTTTTTGCCTGTTTCATTGTTTTGATAGGGTTTTAAGCCCTAATCCATTGAAAACTTGTTTAAAAATGTTGTAGGATTCACCTCCTCTGCTGCTATTCTTTAATGTACGATTGACACATCTATTTTTTTTTTGGGGGGGGGGGGTATATTGTTTTCAACTTAAGAAACCAGAATAACCTCAGCAAAATATAAAATAATAGACAAAAAAGTGCAAATTTGAAAATTAAGCCCAACTTTAATAAAAAAAGATGTAGTTTGTCATTCTCATAGATTCACTGAAAAACGTATCTACTTATCATACAAAAAAAATTGCCAATAGCATAACAGGTGTACTACATTGTTGTATTGGGTTACCATGTATGAACTTTCAAAAAAAAAAAAAAAGACTCCAGAGAGTAGATATATATCTATAACAGTAAAGAGATTTAAGGAACAAAAAGGAGGACATGTCAGGGAGCAGAAGCATGGTAACCCTATTGCTGTAAACAATAGAAATTAAATAGCAGTAGTGATTATAACACAATGTTTTATAAAAACACCTTTCGACATACATTAAATGCACAAGAATGTTCTGTTTTTCTTGCTTGTTTAAAAGTGACCAGATTTCTAAGTACGTTTATTTTATATTGTAATGCTTTCGTTACATAGATATGAGTTAATTTTTTTTTTGTTTCAATTTTACTCTTAATAATTTGAGGGCTATATAACGCAGAAGTGGCAGCCAAAACAGGTTTTGCATAACTGTTCTCAAGACAGATTTTACTGTATAACCATCAGCTTAGATCCTAATCTATGCCATTCCAATTAACTTTGTATATGTAGTATAACAAACAGCCTAGCCCATAATCTGTTGGTACTTAACTACAGATCTGTATCTATACAGCTTCCTTGAATTCAGTAATACATTAAACAGCATAGTCCTACTGGCCCAAAGTGTATCTGCAGATCAGGGTCTTTTCTGTTCTCTTGAAATCAGTAGTATAAGAAACACTAATATGCTGTTGGGTCCAATAATACACACTGCAAACTATGTAGTGTGGATGCTGGCTAACAAGCACCAATACTAATTGCAACGTCTGTGATGCCATCCTATAATGATATTGAAATGAGATCACTTTTATCCCAAAGTACCATAGTGATGAAAGACCTAACATGATACAGGTTTATTAATTGCAATAACAGAAAAGAACTAAAACCACACAAGACCCTTGGAAATTAGCGTTTAACAACAGTCCTGTCGGCTTTCTACTTTGGAAAACTGTTGGGTTCTCTGATTCTGTCATACTGAAAACAAATTCATATACCAACATGCATGTTTCTTTATGTAAATGTCAGATAGCAGGGCCACAAAATTAATTGTTCTTATGGACCAAAGTTGATTTCTTTGTATGGGTCCTAAAACCAATAAATTCAAATATTATATCCCCCAACATGAAGGTGATCTGAAAATTTTGTTTACATGACAAAAGCAAACGCATTGAGCCCATTATTAAAGCATTACTAAAAACTCATCAACTGCCAGCAGAAAAATGACAACCATGTCTTGCTTTCTGCTAACTTGGGCTTGATAATAAATTGTCCAAATTTGAACAATAACAAAGACTGTTTGATAGAGCAGATTTCACTAAATTAAGACCCACACTGTGAAGTTACCTTAGTTCATCAAAAGTACAAACTGCATCCTTAAATCTCAATTTCTACAGATTTTTTAAAATGATAATAAATTTCATAATATAGAAACTGATTCAAAGGTAAATTTTTAATTTAATGTTTTTATGCAAGGAGTTATATCCCAAGTGGGAGAAATATATAATACTGTTATGTAAACATCCATATATGAAAACTGTACCTAATACTCTGCCATGCTGGGTCCGATTTAGATCCTTTTGTGTCCTAGGCTTTTTAATAAAATGATGTTCATAGGCCCTAATAGGCAGAGTGCCTATTAGACTAATTAAGATAAAATACCAAAAGATTCAAAGCCACCCTGACATTCATTATTTAAAGCTGAACAATATATACCCATATTATAAATCAAGTGAAAATGAAAAAAAAAAAAAAAAAAAAAAACACAAAGACCCGGATCTGTCATAGCATAATGTGTCTGCAGATAAGGGCCTGTTTTTTGTTCAACTGATTACTCCTAAAATAAAACCTGCACAGACTCAGATCTGAGGTTGCATAATGTGCCAGCCCATATAAGTCTATACAGTTTGCAGTTGGACTATACTTGAAAGTAAATACACATGGCTGACCACACTATTTATTATAACATTTAATAATGACTCTTGAAAATATAAAATATCCATTCCTACATATAGGAATATGTATAAGGTTGACAATACCACAAATAAAAGCATAAATTTGATTCATGAAATTAACATGTGAAAAAACGTAATTTGTCAATAAATTTAAACATTGATTGGATGCCCCTGCCGACGACTGAACTTACAAATGTAAGATACAATTGTATATCAAGAGTACAGGGAACAGCACATTATACACCCATCCAGTGTTTTACAGTCCTCAAAGTAGACACTAGCAGTGCATGGTTGACTTGAGAGATAATTAACCCTCAGCGGCCTCAGTCTTTTATCCATGAAAGCAGTATAAACTATTTTTCTTAGAGCCACATTGTCTGATCTATGAACACACACATTAATAGCTTCTTCCAAGCTTAAGAAGCCCTCCACAAACTTCAATTATATTACCTGGTCTAGAACTAAGGTTATTATGCACACAAAAAAAAATCTTTCAGTATATTTAACCTTGACCTTTAATCTATCCAAAAATCAATATTTTTAACCAATGTGGGAATCATCTACAGAGTTTGGTGAAAGTACTTGGTAAAGTACTGAAATGTGAGCAAACCATTTGTTTCTGTGGCATTATTTTTTCCTTTTAGGAAGTGGTCATGACTTTTTTGATCAAAAGTTGATCCTGACCTTTGTTTTTATAAAACACAAATTGATGACCTACTCCTTATCCCAAATGGCAACTGCTGAAGGTGGAAAAAAATCTGCATAAAAATCAATATTGTTTCTTTTCTGTTGAAGGTGGAAAAGTAGTTGTATGAAAATCAATATTGTTTCTTTTTCTTTTTTTTTGAAGGTGGAAAAGTAGTTGCATGAAAATCATGTTTTTTTTTTCTTCTGTTGAAGGTGGAAAAGTAGTTGCATGACAATCATTACTGTTTCTTTTCTGCTTAAGGTGGAAAAGTAGTTGCATACAAATCATTACTATTTCTTTTCTGTTAAAGGTGGAAAAGTAGTTGCATGAAAATCATTAGTTTTTTCTGTTGAAGGTGGAAAAGTAGTTGCATGAAAATAATTAGTTTTTTTTCTGTTGAAGGTGGAAAAGTAGTTGCATGAAAATCATTAGTTTTTTTTCTGTTGAAGGTGGAAAAGTAGTTGCATGAAAATCATTAGTTTCTTTCCTACTTAAGGTGGAAAAGTAGAAGCATAAAAATCATTACTGTTTTTCTTTTCTTTTACATTTACCTTTAAAGTCAATAGGATTCTGTACTCCAAGTGCAAACCATCCAAAAATGGTAAAAAAATTGATTGATACAGATAGACAAAATACTGCCATATATAAAATGCATTTACAAATAAGAAAATGGTCACCATATGACAAGTCCATTACATTAAAAAGTTGCATTTAGAGAACTTTTTTTTTTACAACATACTATCACATTGACAAAATTGGTAATACATAAAAAGCAGTGTAAAAGATAAATGAACACAATTGGAATGTTAAACACCAAAATGTATATTCTCTCTACAGTCAGATGATTGTCAAGGTGTTTATAATTCTCTCAACGATGATTCTAAAGATGCATATATTGCAAACATGGCAACATTAAACCCATATATAATTATGAAGGTAGTGTAAAGCAAAGTTCTACATTTCTCTCAGTGCAAAGCAATTTGAAATGTAATTTTTAATACATTAATTAGGTTTTGCATACGATAGTGTAGTGCTCAATTGATTGTAAATCATCACAAGATTGCTAAATGTAACAAATAAGTAGGTTTTGGCTGTGTTTAATCAACATGTATGACAGGCAACAATCTTGAAATTTAAAATAATTTTCCATCATAAATATACAAGATCTTGCTAAGGAATGTTGAAAAATGTGAAATGAATTGATTCATGATTTGTCTGCTTAAACCATCCATAATAAACATGTTTTGGGGTTTTAAATAATCACTTGTGCATGAATGTTTTTTGAGCATAATTACACAATAAGCATCCTTGAGTAACAAATGAGCACTATTCAGATAAATAAACCATGCCATATCTAGAGGTATCTTTTGAAAACTAGAATAGAACTGACATACTAATACTGGTGTGCATAATAAGCTTGGTTTAGTCTGAATGCCATTGTTCAGCATACAGTAGCCAGTGTACTGGTGAAGAATGAAAAACAGAGCTGTGATGGATCTGTAAAGAAAAGTACCTTTGCTCACTCGGCCACCTGTGGCCTGAGAGCATAATATGTACTATATATGCTATCCACTAACAACTGGAATAGTAGTTAACTGTATCCAGCTGCAAGTCAAAATGGGCAACAATGTGTACAAAAATCAAAGATTTGTCAATGTGTACATCTTGAAATGCAGAATTTGATATGTACCATTCATTAAAAATTTGCAAGACAAGCTGTGTTCACAAGCTTTTCTCCTTCACTCGTTCAGCTGAAGGACATGTAACAACTCCACAAAAACTATGACAAGCTGTGTTCACAAGCTTTTCTCCTTCACTCATTCAGCTTAAGGACATGTAATAACTCCACAAAAACTATGACAAGCTGTGTTCACAAAATTATGTTTTCTGCCGATTTCAGCTGCAGGGCATCAACTACACAAATTGAGATTAACAAAAGCGTTTTACTAAGGTGTAAAAACGATGACCATAACATGTGCAAAGATTAATGGCAAACCGATGATAATCATGAATCTAGTGTTAACAAGATTTTTACACCAAGCAATTGCTACAACAAAACTTTGCAGAAGCAGAATGATTGTCTATATACATGTATCTATGTTCTGATGAGGATTACAACATTTCCACAAGTTTAGTTTGCAATCCACTGAAATATAATACTAACTGCACTGAAGTTCCATCATACACTGCAAACAGCTCAAAGTAAAAACAAACAACTCGTAAAAATGAATACAGTTTCACAAATGAGATTGTAATGCACTGCATTTGGCTACAAGACAAAAAGGTATCATTCATCTGAATACACAACAGTTAACCGATTCATTAAGCAGGGTTATGGTGTAGTGTATGAACACATCTTGTGTAACAATCTCCCTGACTTCATATCATGTTAAATTTACATCTTTTTTAAAAGATGAAGGAATAATTAATGTAAAGTCTCGTGTTCATCTTGGATTATAGTAAACACAGATAAAACAAAAAAGGACTTGGGAGTGGTAAGGAACACATTACATATTTCAAGTTTTATCAAAGTCTGAAAACAAATGTGTCTTCAAGAGTGGTAACATACATCAATAATATGCATGGATTTTGCTCAATGTTAAAAACCTCCATGATATTTAAGCGTGTCATGATAACCCAACAAAAACTGGGAACTGTGCTAACAAGATGCATATATACTTATAAAAGAAAAGGGGCAATAACTAACAAATTGTAGGAGCAAAGTTATTTGTTAACATATATGATGCTGACCAAGTTTAAAAGCAATCCAATGCATATTAAGCTAAACAGTCCGGCACATTTATTATAAACCCTAAGAGGTTGGGGTATAATAAAGAATAGACTATGAAAAATTACACAATTTAATCACAAACATCTGTTTTACATGCCTACCGCATACGCTCCATATCACTTTATGAAAAAAAACAAATACCTGACATTATAAATTATTCTAATGTATTGAAACTACAACATACCTATTAAGTCTACAGATTGACACGTGAAATTTTGATATCCTTAATGTCTTTTTTGTTCTTTGGCACTGTTAAACATGATCCCACTTTTTAAAAAATCCAATGAATCTAATGAACCAAAAGACTTGTGCTGTGCTAATTTCACTATCTTTAAAATATGACTAAAGGGTAAGTGGACATGTACAAATATGAAAGATGGTAGATAATTGATGATAATCAAATTTGCCAAATTCTCAGGAATATCAAAGCTGCACACCAAATTCAGATAAAATCCAAACATAATTAGGGGATTATCTGTACAAAGACAAAATGGGTGGGTCATTTAAACTATGACACATGTTTCAATCATAAGCTACACTAAAATTTAGTTGAAATCTAACGATTTTATGGAAATGAAGGTGGGCAGGTCCAACAATTTGGCTGAAAACTAAACTATGTGAATATCAAGGTGCATACCATATTGCTGTTATTTTTATTACTGGATCAAAAGTGTGGAACATCAGGGGCTATAATGCTGCTAATCAGTGATGTAGAATGTTGAAAATCTGATTCAGCCAAGAAATTTAACCATGATCAGGAGATTTGGAACTGAGTGTGGATGGGTCTGATAATCAGGTGCTACATCTCTGCTAAACAATGACTTAAACTGTCTAATTAGTATGACTGAAATCCAATACTTAACTGAAGCTAGCCATCTAATTAGTATCTGACTGAAATCCAATACTTAACTGAAGCTAGCCATCTAATTAGTATCTGACTGAAATCCAATACTTAACTGAAGCTAGCCATCTAATTAGTATCTGACTGAAATCCAATACTTAACTGAAGCTAGCCATGTGGAACAAAAGTTGGAGGATCTGACCATCAAGGGCAATAACTCCAATAAATGATAAAGAATAAATACTGATATCTAAACTCCATTAAGATGGTCTAATCAATATCAAGTTGTCCATCTGGATGACAAATTTGAGAATGATGGATTGAAAAATAGAAGGACTGATACAATTTGGAAGGATCCATAAACAGGTCCAATATAATGCATCCCCCCCTATGAAAAGTGGAAAACAAGACTGGAAAAAAAATACTTTTATGTCCATTGTTGTAATATCAATTTCTAAAGTCTGCCAGGATTTGGATGGAAAGATGAAAGGAATTACAGATGGAATGGACTAATTTAAAGCTCACCTCTTTTTTACCAAAAGTATTGGATTAAAAAAGAATATTAAGACGGATATCAATCTTTAAGGTCTGCCAACACTTGAGAAAGGAATAAGGCTGCTTTAGTCTCTAAATGGCCGAAATCACTGTTATAAATCATTACAATACCAATTAGAGTTCAAATTGGTACCCTTATGATGTCATAGGCACATGATGACATCATGAAATCACATAGCAAATGGCATTCGAATGCTAAAAAACACTGTAAATGCTCTCTATATAAAAATAACTGTTCCTCACTCTTCATCAAAAGATATGCTAGGAACACACAAGGAATAGACACTTCTAGATATCTAATACAAAACTGGTCAAAAAATAATTTAATTATGATTATGTTAAGACATATTGATGCATCATATGTTTTACATTAATTTGTGGACACATAATACCCATCGATACTTTGCAGGAAAATACCAACAACTACAGAAATAATGAAGAATCTTCAGAATATTTTGATGTGACCAGTTCTGATATTGAAGCATTAGCATTTCAAAATGTTTAATCGAAATATAGTCAAACACAAGTACAGTGGGACCCCGCTATAACCCGAATTCGGATATAACCCGGTCGTGGCATGGCTCCCGAAATTTCGGGTAATTTATTACAGGTATTTTTCTCAAAGACCAAAAAAAAAAAAAAAAAAATTTAAGTATAAAAAAAAGGCAAGAGTTTAATTATCATTCTCATATTCGTCTAAACAGTGTGAAAAAGAACCTGTAGAAAATGTATTATCAAATTTTCTTCTAGTTTTGTGCAAAAATAAACATCGTTAATACGAACCAATTGCTGGGCCTACTGAGAACTTTGATCTTTGTTCATTCTTGAAAAATTACAGCTCATAAGTGTCAATATTATAATTACTGATTCCTGAGTAATGAAGCCATCGTGTCTGCTTTGTGTTTGTCTTTAATGCATTCTGAATACAATGGTTGCTCTAATAATCTCCGATATATGTTCTCTTAATTTCATACACAACTAAACAATAGCCAATGCAGGGGTTGATAAAAGATTCTCACCAGAATGTATAAATCAATCAATTTAAGTACATTGTTTATCATCAAAGTGAACTGCCGAGCTAAACAGTGATTCAGTGGTTAAAATATTAGCCAGTTCTGCCTGCTGTATTAAAGTACATCAAAAGAACATGACGCAATAGCTGGGCGGCAAGTTCAAAGGACTTTGACTAGCAGCTTGGGTGGGTAAATGTGCTGAAATTTACAATGACTGAATTCAGAGACGGAAAGGTCCTGAGATGTACATGTAGTTATTATAAGAATACACTTTAGCTTCCCTTATTTAATCTACGGACATGTACTATTTCATCATTCATTACGTACACCCGTTACATAATTTTTGCTATTTTCTTTTCATTGAATTCAGTCACATAATGATCTGTGACAAAATTATTGAATATTTTACATCCTTGTGTGGATATTTTCGATGGAAATATATGTATTATGGATTCAGTGTATGTTACAAGATTCGCTGGTGAGTACACGGTGTTGATACTCTTTTCATGCAATAGATTATACAGGTATATATAAATTAGACACGTGTATGTACCAATGCATGGTTCTCTGAATAAAGTAATATATTAAATCTGCAATTTCTGTTACTACAGTAAATGTTTTTCTCATTTAATATATATTGATTAAAAATGGTAATTGTGCCATGCATTTTTGCACCCGTCTTTATGTACCCCCCACCCTGCAATTAAATCCAAAAATGTGTTGGTATTGTTCATGGTTGCTTATAACACGGTTCGGTTCATAGCCCGGTCGGATTCTATGGCTCCCAACTACCGGGTTATAGCGGGATCCCACTGTATTTGGTATAAAATAAATTATTTCACAATGAAAATAATTTCAAATGGTACAAATAACTACCACTAATATCAGCTACAAAAAAAAACGTTTTTTTATAAATAAGAGAATGTCTGCTATCTGGAAGAAATATTTAAAATAACATAACAATGAATATATCAGTTTGATATATAAAGAAAAGAAGACATAAATATATTCCTCTTACATACCAATGTATACATTGTAATACATGAACATAACACAATGCTTGTATATATGGAACACTGATGCACATCATTGCATTTTCCACTGTATGTGACATCATCGTATTGCATTAAAAACACAGTAAAGACTAATACTTGATTGAAAAACAAAACTCTTTAAAAGGTGCCCATATAATAGATACCTTCTAAATATTATTAAAACCAGACATAAAGACCGATTTCATTCAGAAGTGAACATAGTTATTTGTCAGAGTTAATGAAAAACACAACGTAATGAAAGCAATGAATGTTTGCAATACTTCACCTGATATGAGAGAATTCGGAGCTCCAAGTCACTTATCTTCAGGAATAGCTCCTATTTATGAGGTTACCATCTAAGGCAATCAACAAGTTTTTCACACTATTGACAGGATGTTGCCAATATTTTCATAAAAAATATGAGCATTTTGTATCATTTTAATACTGTTTACCTTGAGGAACAAAATACAAGCTTTTGACAAACTCAATTTGCCATTACCAATTTTTATGACCTCTTGCTGTTTGCTATTTTCTTAGCCCTATTAAAAGTCCAGCAGGACTGCTGCTATTTTGAAAAATCATAACAGTGCAAGGTATTTAAAAAGTATTAATGTTGCTGTTCAGTAAGAGTTCTTGTATGTCAATTAAAATAAAGTATGTGGTTTACCTGCCATAAGTAACCACCTCAGAGAAACAAGATCTGTGGTTTTCAAAAGTTCGCATTTTTAAAATACATATGGTTTGTACAGCCAGGAGTTTCTTTTCAAAGTTATTTTAAGGCCTTCCAGAAGCTTTAAGGATCAAGTTTTTCCCCTCAAGAAAGTGGGTCATACACCCATTCTGAAATTTAAACAGATCATTCCTAGTTGCATCCGATTCATACTAATTCAGCCAACCATTTGCAATGATTAGTGTGCTACTGCAGCAGAGGGACAATACTCCATCTGGTAACTACCAAACTCCAGACTTTATGCCTTTTTTAAAATGTATTCCTTCATCGAAATTCGCAAATTTGACAACTTTTCAATTTATAAAATAATATATCTTATTTAGTTGAAATAAGGATAACCAACTTTTATAAAGTTAAAAGTTTCAAGGAAAATACCCTTCATGTCTAGGATTTTTCAAGGCTGTACACATCATGACATGTTTTATCTACAACTATATGATGAAAATGATTTCAAAAATGTGTCTTTTTAGACATTTTTATTTAATATGTGCTACCATATTAAAAGTGTTTAGCTAATAATAAAAAAAAAACAATGGATGATTACATCATCAAGTCTAGCCTGTTCAGACCACACCAAGAAGCTATCCAACACTTCTGCACACAAATTAACGTGAAATGAAGCACCTTGCCTGCAAAACAAAGCTTAAACTCTTTCATGAAAGCTTCTTCCATAACTTTGCCTTGTGTGTGCTGACAGTAATAACAAAGTAATTCCTGCAATATTCACCTATTCAATCCAGTCAAAAAGCACAAAGTTTCCACCTTCTCACAAATCCATGTATTGAACTGTTACATAGTTGATTCCAACAGAGAGGCTCAAGAATCATTTAGTATGCAATGAACCGAACCCTTTCCAGCCACATTTCTTCAGTAGCCCTCAACATTTTGCTTAGACCACCGGCCAAGAGAATCCAATACGGTGAAACTTCAGGATTAATATCTTGTTCACTGGTAAGACAGGGTCAAATTATCGCTTATGATAAATCATTACAATGCCAATTCATTAGTCAGTTATTAACCAAAATGGGGAACCATAGTTAAGCAAGATCTTGTAGGTTAATTGTAGATGTAGAGAATTCAGCACCAGAAAGGTCATCAGAAATGTCACTGCTTGAAGAGTCCTGCAGAGCTGACAACTCTGAACTGAGAGCCGACTCATCAGCATACAGGTCAGGATGTGGTGGGTCATCCTAAAAAGAATATAAAAAAAGGAAGATCAGTTTATGGTGTTACGTGCTTAGGCTCGAATAAACAGTAACATAGAAAGAGTCAAAATAACAAGCTTGTAAAACCTTAATAAACAATTTATTGAGCACAAATATTTTCCAGAAAAGAAAAATAAACTTACGATTTTAAGAATCAATTCCAAAATTAATCCAAAAAATAATTCAAAATATAATCCACTAGAGAAATTGCAAAAGTCCTGGTAACAAAATGTCCAAATAATTCCAAGTTTGAATCTAAGTGAAGCATCCAAGATGGAAGACGATGTTATGTGATGAAGTCAGTTCTGGTCTTATGAAATTCAATGAGCACAATTATTTTCCAGATAAATAACAAAATAAATCCTCTTGATCCAAACGAATTGAAATAATTTCCAATACAAGGTAATTTAAAATAACTCAAAATGACACAACTTAATTTTCTAACAGCCAAACTTCTACTAAATAGTTCGCTCCAAAACATAATTTATATACCTGTTTTTGCATAAACAAGAAAGGGGTCACATGATGTTCTAGAATCTTTTACAACAAATTTACGTTCAAAAAATCTCGTACACACCGTATGACCCAACTAAAAATAGAAAGATGTTTATAACAAAGCTCCATAATGTCCTTGGAATCAACCAATCATTTTAAAAGCTTGTTTACAACTCTGAAGCCAGGTCAGAAATGAGGTCAACATCTTGTGTTTATTCTTAGAGTACATGTCATCCCACTTTCTAAAAAAAATATCTCCCAATGAATGAATCTTAAACTTAAAATGTCAAATTTGAATCTGACAAACAAACAATAAAAAAAAAAAAAAAATAACCCAAATCAAATACACGTAACAATGGACAATGGATACCCAAACAATGTTCCTAAACTGATGGAAAATCCACATGAGCACAGTGGAACCTAATCCTTTCAAGATGTTCTATCATGGACCAAATATTGTGATCATTGTGGATTGTCCACACTGTAGCTTGTAGTGGATGGATTATAATCCATGATACACAGACTTTAGATGATCTTAGTGGTAGGGTGGTAGCTTTTTATAAGTGTTTTATAAGTGACATTGGTTAAATTTCTAGCATGCACAATGAAGACAGATACATGCCATTTTCTTCCTTGACAAGATATTTCCAAATAGTACGTTAGGTGTCAAAGATTTTAACAGCGCAAGGTTGTACTACTATCCATACATTCAATCGACAAGGATCGAAAAGGTCGGTTAAGGCCATATTTTATCAGTGTAACGCTAATCAAAAAAGTTCATCAATGCATGGTTTATCACTGCACAGAGTGGAGAAAATTATGCTGTAAGCAATTCTGTAGAGTAAGAAAATTAAATTAATGCATTTCTGAGCTTTCAAGAGTTACACTCATGAAGGACAGCATCTAAAGTCAATACCATATTCCACACAGCACCACAAATTGTATCCTATCTGTGATTCAGTAAATATCAGGTCAACATCATTAATTGTAACTAAAAGTACCTAACTCATGTCACACAAAGCATTTTAAATCAATTATCTTTACATTAAATCAAAGTGACCTCAACATATGAGTAACAGATCGGATCAAATTCACAATACTGGGTGGAACCAACTTAAGAGTAATCACATTCGAATGTAAGTCACAACTTAATTCATACACAATTAAAAAATTTAATTGAGATCATTAATAAAGTAGATAGAGTGTTTCCATGCATCACAAAATGTTTTTAGTTTTAGTGGCTTTGTTGAGTGAAAGTCTTCAACATGCTTAAATCACGTGACTTACATCTAAAAATAGAAACAAGCAAAACCCAGGACTAAGCCAAAGCCAGCCTCTCAACAAAAAAGCACTAGTTTATTAGTTTGCTTTGAACAAGAGTAAATAAAAGCACCAAGCGAAAACAAATAAACTCCATAATGCTCAATACTTTTTTTAAATGTATCGCTGTGCCATGATAAAGATTCTTTTAATGGAATGAAGCAGAAAGTGTCTGTTTTGATTAATGTCTATAAAACAGAAAAAGGAGTGCTTTAACTTGTATTGTTTCATCTTGAATCAAATCCTTCTAATTTTGTCAAAGAGATAAACTGACTCTCCTTCTGGTGCTGTGTTGTTGTTGAAAATCATTAATCAAAATCGGCATAGACATGGGACTACAAATGTATGAAAAGAGTATGTCAGCTTCTTACTGACTGATATTCCGACAGTTAACTTCCAAGACTTAAAATACATTTTACTGTTTGTCGGTACATAAATACCGTCAGCCTCATTTTCCCGAACAGAGGCAACTTTTATCAGTAAAAACCAGAAAATCTAAAAATAGAACAGAAACTTTGTCAGTGACACTTAATGACCATGGTGACACCGGTGTATTACTGCTTTCTACACTTTCTTCAAAATGGGCATTGGACATTAAAGGATAAGTATGAAAAATTAATAACTAAAACATGAAACACTGATGAAATATCAATTATAGAGAAAGAACACAGGAGTTACTACTTGATGCAGAAGAGTATCTGAATTGTATGCTAACAAGAATACATTGAATCAATTATCAAGCCTTTAACTCGTAGTCTCTATCATGGACATAGGTGGGATTATATCTATAAAACTTAAATGCTCACCTATTATCTTGCCTATATTCATCTACATGTATCTCTTGCTACCACAAGAAATGTTACTACTGTATAGTCTGTGCAGGTAAGGGTACTAAATTGGCACAACCATGGTCTGGTTTATGACATCGGGGTTTCTCTCAAATGTTTGTTTAGTAAAAGTTAACTCCTGAATACAATAAAATAGCCAGGAGTGCCAAAAAAAACACTATGGCTGAAATAAATTCAGTGGCAACTTCCACTCGATCAAGTGGATTTTCAGATTTTAACAGCTTACTTTCAGCCATGCATTTCCTTGTTTCAGAAGCCACTGTAAGTGTAATATCTGACTTGTTTCTCATAGTCATGATAATCGATGGCAGTAAGATCCTTGGTTTGAAGCCTTCACAAATCTGATCAGCAATTGCTTGAATAATTCAAGCATGTTTCCTCAAAATTTGTGGATTTATGCTCCTACTTTTTTTTAAAGTTGTGCCTGTTAAATAATAGAATTATGTGGTCTAGAAATAAGTCATAAAGCTTCACCCTCCAGGACTGCAAAGCCAAACACACTGAAAACCTATTCCTCTCTGTAACTGATTTGTTTTCTTTAAATCACAGAAGCCTTAACCTTTAAAAAAATGTTAACCCTGAAATCAATAAGGTTCTTGATTATCCATTTTGCAAGTTTGATAACTGAAGACTGAAGGATTCAGGAATGAAAAATCTATGCAAAAAAGAAACCAAAAATAACCACAAAAATACACCCAAAAATACACCCAAAAATAACCACAAAAATGTACCTGAAGTAGCTGTGTCTGTACATAAAGCACTCCAGTCTCCGGATCCCGAAAAGTAATCCCCTGGGTTGAGCCAAGAGAAGGGTCAGCAGGGAAACTGACAACAATACTAGGTTCACTCTTTATTACTGGGTCTGTTAATGAGAACAAGGTAAATTGTCACTCAAATGAAGATCATCTGAACAAAAGATACAATTGTCTACAAGGTCAAGTTTTCATAACTACAATGTAGCATGAAACAAAATTACATTTGTTTCAAAAGAATGTGGGACCTACCAACAATTTTTGCATGGTAAACATCAAACATCAGACTTCTTTCTTGCTGTGTGATATATTTAATATTGGTAAAATACTGTAAACATAATCAGTACAATAAATATTTATGATACAAAGAATACATAAAATACAGAATTTCCCAGCTGAAAGTCAATACTTTTGTACCTGGATCTGGGCTTCATCTTATACTCCTAAATGACATGTATATGGATTGTCTTTTCAATTCCTTTGAGTATTGGTAATGTGAGATGTAATCTGCAGAATCCAAAACATCTCAACAAATTCTTCAATGAAAATGAAAATAAACTGTTGCTGATGTTGACAGGTTTAATCCCAATTTTCAGCACTGAGACTCGAGCCCACACAGACGGAGGTCAGATGGCAATGATCCGTAACAGTAAGCGCTCTAGACCACTTAGCTACTTCAAGTATTTATATGTAGCACACACACTGACTAGAATCCATCTGAAGACTTTTAGCGCCAAATATTAAAATTATTTTCACATGGCCTGTAATAGATATCATGTGATGCTGCACTCATGTCTTCATATTTGGAGGATTGTTATTTTTTGCCTTTTTCTAATCTCTGTGAAATTTTTTGAAAGGAGATATTTTTGCTCTCATATACACATAGACTAAAATAAAATAGTACTTTTCAGTACCAAATACCTTTAGACTGGTTCTGCACTAAATATAAATTTTAACAAAAAAATCTGCGCATATAAATTAAAATTAGAAAACCAGTCTGTTCTCTCCTCATTAAGCCATATAGCTGCTATAAATAGAATACTAGGTCGAAAGTTTGAAAGCAGAACCAGGATGCTTCTTGTTAATAGGATAGTTGCTTTAAATAGAACACGATACTGTTAGGAAAACGCACACAAGTCCACATCCAAGCATACTCTTATATTTTAGTTAGGTAGCAGATGTCTTTTCTAAAGTATGGTCTGTGGGATTAATATAATGTTAATAAAAACTAGAAAACATAATGATTTTTTGGGAAGGTGGATATACTGAAAAAGCGCAATCCATATATGTTTATGCGTAAGGCATAATTTAGTGAAAAAAGCACAATGACTACACCAAAACAGCATAAATGGCTGGCATGTAAGAATAACCCATATCAACAAATCAAATTTTCAATGACTTTTTTTCAAATACCTAGCTGTTGTTCCAGTTGATGTTTAGTTCCTGACAATAATCCAAGCCAGTTAACTGTTTAAAACCTGATATTGGCTTTGGGTAATAGGAAATTCCCATACCCTTTTGTTCTTTATCATTAATCTACATCAATTACTGCTTTTACAATGTCATACATATTAAGAACCTTAACATTGATGCCCTCTCTCTTCTTGTTTATGTACAGTATTTCAAATATATCATAAAGAATTTATTAGTTAGAAAAAGAGTAACTTTTTGTGAGATTTGTTTTTGTTTCTATCATTAACTTTTTCTATATTTCTAATTTTTCTATGGACATCCTCTTTTCTTTCTTAGTAACCCCACTAACTCTGCTTAGTCATGAGTTTTTTGTGACAATGGATATCATAATTAAAACAAGAATGAACCGTATATTCTGAAGTGTCAACAGATAATGAAAGACAGTAGTACACACACACACACACACCCCTAACCCAACATGAAAATAGACGAAAAGCATACTGTCATTGGTGACTGCAACTTCCCAATTAATCTGAATTCAAATGCAAATATACCAATAACATGCAACTGGTAGTTAAGAACAACTACAAAAATGACAAAATGCGAAGACATTGATCTGGCTTCATCTTATACCACACACAGCAATTTTTATGTGGATGAAGAATTTTTAAAAATGTCCATAATTAGCAAATTCAACTTGTACTCCACATTGACTTGGAGTCCAAAAACAATATGGTATATGGTACATGTATTGGATAATCCAACATGTGTACAATTGTTTTAACTGCATCTGAATACATATAGTCTTTGTAACTAACCTTTGGTGGACAACTCCAGGCCATTTCCCTCAGCCTTTTCTTTAAGTAACTTTCTCCTTCTTTTGGCATTCTCACTAATAATATGGTTACAATGGAAATCTGTTCTGGCTGACCCACTTCTGTTTTCTGGCAAAATATGGCTACTCTCCAAATCTGATTCTAGGGAGAAGAAAAACAAATGATGCCAAGAAACAACACTGACACAAAATTAACATTATTAGAAGTCTCTTGAGCAGAAATGAAGGTAAATCTAGGGCTGTTAAACGAAAATCGGAAATCCGATTATCGGTTTTGAAAACAATTATCGTTTTTTTTTACAAAACGATAATCAAATTCAATATTTTTTTAACCATTTTTGCAGTAAAAATTTTAAAAAATGCCAGAAAAAAAATTAATTCATGCATTTGTTTAGTGTTTACATTTTAATACAATATGGCCAGCAGATAAGGTGTGTTGGTTTAAAATTTGTGAGCGCTCCATGCAGCGTGTTTGTAAATGAATACATTTATTGTTGAAGGATGTAAATAGTTAGTCGACCGACCGGTCGTCAAGTTCTTTGATGTCCGAAATTGACAACAATAGACTGTTAATAGCTACAGTCTCTGTTGTTGCGGACTGGTCTCTGCTGGTTGTGTCTTTTCAAGTTTACAGATATGGCTGGTCGTATAAATAAATCTGATGTATGGGAAAACTTTGAAAAAATTTCATCAAGCATGGCTTGCTGTAAACTATGTTCACAACAAATAAGTCAGAGCGGTGGTACTACTACTGGATTGCATGCACATTTGCGTAGCAAACATCCCGGAATTGCGGCTCCTTCAAATGTTCAGCCGCTATTAACAACATTTATTGGAACACAAAGAAACTGTCCTGATAGTCATCAAGAAAAAGTTGCTGCTGCTGTTGCTAAGTTTGTCGTTGAAAACATGCTACCAATTTCGATTGTTGAATCCAATTCCTTCCGTGATTTGATGGCTTTGGTGGAGCCACAATATCGTCCTCCATGCCGTCAGACGATGCGCGTCGTTACGTTATGGTATGTAATGAATATCTTTTATTCGCAAGAGGCATTCACTAACTTGCATTATAAGAATATATTTCTTGTAATTTCAATGTTGGACAAAAACCGATAATCGGTTTAAAATCGGATTTCTACAAACAATAATCGGTTTTGGAAAAAAAACGATATTAACATCCCTAGGTAAATCATGTTGATTTTGAATAGTTTGGGTAGAAAAATGGTTTAATAATTTTAAAGTTTCACCTTTCTGCACAGTTCAAGTATTTAAGGAAAAGTTACCCCCCCCCCCCCCCCGCTCCGATTATTACTACTGATAAATCTTGTTATGAAGAAAGAAGTGTCTGTATTCTAGGGTAGACTTCAGTTAGCTAGAATTTTCTTTATCTTTGATATCTGAATGATTGGGTTGATATGGAAATAAGTGAACACAGTCAGGCCTAACTTTTGACATGAATCACCAAAAAAGAAAAAAAGAAAGTATTGTAGTTTTCTTCTTATTTTAAAATCTTCAAAGTGAACTTTTTGAAAATAGTCATGCATGTAAAAAGTCATGCATGTAAAAAGTCATTTCAAAGGCAAAGTTAGAGATCATCCATAAAGAAAGTGTTCAAAGATGGAAAGGAGAGGGGTCGTTTCAAATGTGGACAACTGCGGACACGGAGGGAGGGGGTGTAAAGGACCTTGCAGACATCCAGAATCTAGTATTTTTTGTTATGATATTCTGTGTTGAACAGCTGCTTTTAGGCGTATTATATGTTTCCAGTATGTTTTGCAGACGTCCTATATGGGTGATCCCGATGTATAAAATTTTTGTTGTATCACAATACACATCAAGACTATTGACATGTCTATGATGTGTACCATGATAATATTGAAACAGAAATTGATATTTAATCTTGTAACTGTGTAACTGATTCAATTTTGAAACTACGTGTTGTTTTTTTATTACATAAAAAATTGGAGTAATTCATAAACACAAAACTTGTGCAATGGTAGTCTAAAACATCAAGATTTTTATCACACCTTTCTTCTGAATGCATCAAACAGATAGTGAAAAATTTCCAAGTGCATTCAATTATATGGTTCTGTAATGGAGAGAGAGAGAGAGAGAGAGAGAGAGAGAGAGAGAGAGAGAGAGAGAGAGAGAGAGATATTAAAACATAATCATGCAGAAAGGTCTTTTTGTTCATTTAATTATTTTAATATTTGTAACTGCATATTTTCATGTTTTATATTTGAATCATCAAGATATATTCATGTGTGAAATGGCTTCAAAACAAATACTGATCTACAATTCTGATACATCAAACAACCAATGTATTGTTTGTTGAGTGTTATCTGACATAACCTCATGAAAAACAAGCTATTAAACAGCAGAATAAGAAATTAAGAAAAGTCCTTTATTGTCTCACTCTGAAAGGTTAATTGTGAGGAAACTGCCAAACCAGCATGCACGTCAGGTAATTTGGTGTCACCCATTTGAAGAGGCTAATCACCACTAAAGAGTTGTCCAACTAATAAGGGCCAACTTCATGCAGGATCGGTCCTTCCAGAACTGACATGTTTATGATAACTTCATCTCTAGAAGTTTGATGTGTGTAGGTTGTTTCCTCAGGCTCCCCAAGTATATGCACTGGTAATCTGTAATTGTCATTTCTGGTTTTGGTTTCTCTCAAGGAATTCCTGTCGTGAGCCACCTGAGTGACAGTGGAATAATTATACCTCATTTGCGATGTTGACCTTATGGCTGTGTTGACTGGAAAAGGGGTGTATTATCATTTGTAATGGCCACACATGAACCCCAATGGAATAAGATCTAAAGTTGCATTGAAAAACCCATTAATCAGGTGCACAAAAGACAGGGAAGGGTCAAGGTCAGATTTTTCCCAAATTTATAAGAAAACCCTGGATGATTTTAAAGGGATAGAATATCATTTCTACCCTTGAAGAGAACAATACCTACCATGTTTATAGACATTATCATCCAATGCAGGGCTTGAATTGAACACAAATTTCTTTGTAGCCAGAAGGACTAGTGTACTAAAAAATTTACTAGTCCTGCCAAACATTTACTAGTCCAGTCCTGTGCATTTACCGATTCAATTTTAAAGTTCGAACAACCTACAACAAAACTGGGTGTTTTCTCTGTTTGTTTTTGCGAATTCCATACACCAGTTACACCGCATAATGTTCTTGTCCTCATCATAATTCTGCCATTCCCTGTCTTTTGTCCAAGTCAAGCACCTTAGACCACTCGGCCCACGGTAGCCCCTCTAGAAGCTGATATTTAAATGAAAGAGAAGGACTTGAAATTGGTAAACTTTATTGTGGCAAGACCTCAATGTGTCCTTCTTGAACTTTATTGAAAGAATGAATTTAATGACTTGCCAATCACTATGATCAGCTTAAACTTGCCAGTAGCCTTTTTGATAAGGAACATGTGTGTATAGAATCCAGGAGATTGTTCTTTTCATACCATCTCCACCACTCAACTGCCAATGAGTGCCTTATATTGTACTTAAGAATATGGTTCTTCTCTTTATCTGATGGCACAAGTAAGTCGGGGTAGGCATTGGTTACACTTAACTGAAGCAACTCCTAAATAACTTGTGTCATCTATCTTATGTGGAAATAGGTTTAAACAATGTAACTAAAACTGCAGGAGTCTGGTTTCCACCAATCAGCTGTCTAAAGGTAGTGAGAATGTACAGTCAGCACTGGGAAGCAAGTGTCTTGGAGGAATAGTGAAACCTCTTACCTCTCCTGTAAGACTGCCTTCCAGACTGATTTCACTGATGTCTACTGGCAAAGGTTGAGATCTGAAGCTCCCTTAGGGCACATAGATTTCTTTTGCTGGGTTCAGCTGTTGTTCTGCTACTGTGGAAGCACTGGCAGATTCCTATACAAGGATACAGGTGGAGCAGCAGGTTGAAAGGGTAGTTTCTGATCTGCATGCCTCCAAAGAGCAATGGTGAGCCAAATGGAGTCATCCTTAAAGCTAGAGCGTGATGCAGTTTCAGCAATGTGACATGCATCAGGACACATCAAATCAAGATTGGCAGAGAAGTCTATACATTAACCAATGATTGGTGGGCCGCTGTGTCGATGATCACAGCAATTCAGGATATTGACTTCCAAATGTGTTGGTTGGCTGAATTTTCCACCAGTCAGAAAATAACTGAGAACAAATCCAGCACTGACGACAAAGCAACATTTCCAACCTGCTTCTATGTAGTAAAAAATACATTCTTATCCACCTTATAAAAAGATGGAGCTGATAGGTTAATCCTAATTACATCTTATTAAATGACACGAGTTCAGTGGAATGTGTCTTTACCAGTGTAAGAAGAACACAAATTGTGCCAGACTTTCTGAAAAGAAAGCCATATCATTCTTGGATTATGTTCAGACAGCAATTTTTAATACCCAAGTTTTTGCTGGCTGGAGAAGCAGATGTATAGAAGGAGACTTCCTCATCATTAATGTAGCCTGAAGGTTTGACTTTATAGTCATGCACTATCACTATGATAGAGGATGGAGGGCTTTCTATGACCAGCTGACTTTATAGTCCTGCATAGTGATAGGGGATTAGTGCACTCTATGACCAGCTGACTTTATAGTCCTTTATACTGATCGGGGATGAGAGCATTCTATGACTGGCTGACTTTATTATCCTGCACAGTGATAAGGGATGGAGGGTATTCTATGACTGGCTGACTTTATAGCCCTGCACAGTGATAGGGAATGAGAGCATTCTATGACTGGCTGACTTTATAGTCATTCATAGTGATAGGGGATGGAGGGCATTCTATGACTGGCTGACTTTATAGTCCTGCATAGTGATAGGGAATGACAGCATTCTATGACTGGCTGACTTTATAGTCCTGCATAGTGATAGGGGATGAGAGCATTCTATGACTGGCTGACTTCATAGTCATTCATAGTGATAGGGAATGAGAGCATTCTATGACTGGCTCACTTTATAGTCTTGCATAGTAATAGGGGATGAGAGCATTCTATGACTGGCTGACTTCATAGTCATTCATAGTGATAGGGGATGAGAGCATTCTATGACTGGCTGACTTCATAGTCATTCATAGTGATAGGGGATGAGAGCATTCTATGACTGGCTGACTTCATAGTCATTCATAGTGATAGGGGATGAGAGCATTCTATGACTGGCTGACTTCATAGTCATTCATAGTGATAGGGGATGAGAGCATTCTATGACTGGCTGACTTCATAGTCATTCATAGTGATAGGGCAAGACATTCAACAGGCAGCAACACCCAGTATATCTCAACAGCAACCGTTGGGGTTCATGTCATGAGGTAACAATGATGCAATGCCATCGTCCCTAAAGAAACCACTACAAATACACTATGATTATGAAAATTGGGAAAGCCATCTGGTAGTCTGATGTGTGGAAGCTGGACTGTTTGGCTTCAGGACTGGTTGTGCCAAAATGGACGGACTTTCCGCTACCATATCTGTCCCAATTTCCATGTGAAACGATAAGCTGGGCCGACTGAACAGCTGCTACAGCTCCAGATGGTCATACATGCTAAAAGTATGGTACTCCATGTGCATACATGCCAACCCCTGACGAGGAAATGGCGTAATCCAAGTGGTCAAAAAACAGAATCCAGACAGAAAAAGCATAATCCACATATAACATGCTAAAATTTCAATAAACGAGTATTTGCCCTTCTCATCTTTTAACATCCTTTACTGTTTAAAGTCTTCATATGTAGCACTTTTAGCTTTACACACATCGACTAGAAACCATCTTAAGACTTTTAGCACTAAATTTAAACATTCTTTCCACACGGCCAGAAATAGATGTCACGTGATGCTGTACTCTAGTCTTAATATTTAAAGGATTCTGTTATATTTTGTTTGGGATTTTTCTGGTTGCCTTTTCTAATTTATCTAGAAATTTTTTTAAAGGGGATATTTTTGCTCACATAAATGCATACACTAAAATAAAATATAATTTTTAAGCGCTAAAATATCTTTAGACAGGTTCTGCAGGAAATATGAATTAGAACATGGAATCTACGCGTAAAGATTAAATAAAGAAAACCAGTCTGCTCTCTCCTCACTAAGCATACAGATGCTATAAATAGAATTCAAGGTCAACAGAAACAACCAGGTTAGCTATAAATAGAACGATACTGTTAGGAAAGTCCACGGTCAAGCGTATTCTTATATTGTAGTTACGTAAAAGCCGTCTTCTCTAAAATATGGTCTGTGGGATTAATGGAATGTTAAAAGTAACGAAAAAACATATAATTTTTTTGGGAGGTGGATATATAGAAAAAGTGTAATCCATATATGTTTAAGCGCAACGTGTAATTTAGTGGAAAAAAGCATAATGATTATGCCAAAAGTGTAATGGTTGGCATATATGCATGTGGCCTATCATTACAAGACTCAAAAGCCAAGCTCAGACTAACAGGGGAATTGTGCTCAATACACTGCCTTTAAATAGGAGGAACAATCCCCCATTGTATCCAAATTATCTGTGGTTGCAAATGAGGTGAGACACATGTAAAATTCAGCCATAAGTCAGGTATAACTTGTAAGCATCTTCCTTTGCTTTCTTTTTCTTGCATTTTAACAAATTACACTAGTAAACTAAATCTTTTTATTATTTATCTTGGTTAGTCAATATGTGCCAGACTTTTTTCTGGTGTGAACCATTAATTTTTCATACAGTCTGTACTCCAAGATAGTTTTATAGTTTTTTAATAGAAATTATTGTAATTTGAAATGAACAATTACAATTTTGTGTACAAAAAAATGCCAGAAATATGGAAGACTTAATCACAAAATTTCATAGCATTTTCCCCATATTAGTCATACTTTTCTTTAAATATTGGTAAATGTGATCAGTGGTCTTACCTGTTTTTCTTTTTGACTTTTTTTTTGTTTGATTCAAAGTGATGCTATCAATTATATCCAGTCCTGAGACCTGATCAGGCAGTTCACCAGTTGCTGTGGCAATGATCTGAGACACTGCACTCTGATAAAGCTGTTGCTGGGTAACATCTGGAACTGCAGACTGTCCAATAACGGAATGGGTGTCTGTTAATCCTGGAACAGTGTATATTTTAAAAAAAACTATACATAAAAAAACCTAGGAGATAGATGACAGCTGAAAAAATAGATTTTCTCAATACAAAGATTATTTTGAAAACCATTTAATTGTAAAATACTTCCATATTTACATAAGAAGACAGAGCAAATAACTCCGATTTTTTTTAAAGAAAAATATAAGACTATATCAACTATAAAAATTAAAAACGCCTGTTTCCCAGGAAGACTGATTTATCTGGCAAGAGCTAAAGACTACAACAACAAAAGAAGAGAAATTAAAATAAAAGGAAAAATCTAAGACAAATTAAAATAGCATAACAGGTACCCAGGCATGGTTTGGTTTGAACATAGTGAAAGCAAGGTGGACCTAATGCCATCCTCTCAGTACTCTTTGACAATCATGTGAATAAAACATTAGGAATCCATAATAATGAAAAGGTTACCTGAGGTGGAGATGAACTCAGCTGGGTCTATGAGCTGCACTGCCTGATTGGTAATCATGCTGGTATTCAATATCGGGGTTGAACTAGGTCCTCCTGAAACAAGATCGCTCAAGTTCTTGACATCTGCCTAAAAGCCAAATGCAAGAGAATTTGGCCAAGAAATCTAGGTGAGCAGTATGGGGTTTTTTTTGTGGAAAAAGTTTCCAATGCTGTTATACTATATGTTATCAAAATAACGTTTCATGGTTTCTAAATCTTTGGTATCATCATCTGTGTTTGATGACACTTTTTTGGTTCAATAATGAAAGACCTTCATTATCAGAATTCTAATAAATTTGGTCCAATTCTGTTTTTTTTCAAAGATAAATTAAAGGTTACACACACACACATACACACACACAAAAGTCTAAAAAAAACGCTTAATTACGCATATTTAGATGCAAATATTTGATCTGGGACGCCGAAAATCACCCATGCTGGAGTCCTCTGTACCCATGCAAATAGCTAGGTGGCAAAATTTGCCAGTCCAACTTCAACAATCTACTGAGTGAAAATATGTTGATTACTTTATCATTTTAGCTGTGCTGATATTTACAATGACAGAATTCATGCTTAAAATACCCCCAGATGTACCTGCTGTATTTTTAAGAGTACAATGTTGCAATAGCTGGGCGGCAAGTTCAAAGACTTCGACTAGCAGCTTGGGTGGGAAAATGTGCTGAAATTTACAATGACTGAATAACTGAGACAGTACAGTATATTATAAAAGTACATCAGAACTTTGGCTTCCATTATTTTGTTCATTTCTGAATGTAGCCAAATAAATAGTGCATGCGACATCGAATTCAAGACACATCAAGACTTGGGCTAAACGTCGTTTGCAAATTTGGATAAGTAGTCTAGTCTTGAAAGAAATAATGAAGTGTTTTAGTGGCATCAACTGAAAGATATCTGCGAATGGAGCTGATGTGTCTCAGCTCACGATATGCAGCCGTGCATATGTTCATGACATGTTGGCGCAATGTGAGAGTGCTGTCCAGAGTAACACCTAGGTTTCACACTGACTGTGTGAATTTAATGTTGGTGTTGCTGATATTTATTGCTTAAGGTAAAGGATGTGAATCAGAGAGTTTTTGTGTTGTAATATCCTAAGTTTTATCATCATTCATCTGCAGCTTGTTACATGTCATCCATGATTTCACATCAGCAATGCACCTCTCTACTCCCTGGATGGTAGCATAAACTTCAGTTGGGTGGCTAGATTTGTATATTTGGGTGTCATCTGCATACAATTGGTGTGACACTGGATGATGATGAGCGGCTGAGTGTATAGAATGAGTACAGGTCCAAGAACAGACCCCTGTGGAACACTACAGCATAAAATCAACTGGGCTGGAGTGTCTTCCATTTGCAGATACAATTTGTGTCCTGTTGACTAACTAGGACTTGAACCACTGTACTGTGAATGCCAAATACATGCTGGAGACAGTGAAGTAATATATCATGGTCTATTGTGTCAAATGTTGCAGACAAATCAAGGAGGATGAGAACTGTAATCATTCCGTTATCCAAAGCAGAGAGAATGTCATTAACTACTTTCAGAAAAGTAGTTTCAGTACTGTGGCAAAGGCGATATGCAGACTGTACATTGCTAAAAAGACTTTTAATTCAGATGACATACAAGTTGGGTTAGAACATGACATGAACGGGAGATTAGAAACTGAGCGGTAGTTCTTTAAATCAGTCTGGTTGAGTTTTGGTTTCTTCAGCAGAGGCTTAACAACGGCAATTTTGAAAAATGGGAATTCCTGGGATGAGAGAGGTATTAATAACATCAGTTAGTGAAGGCAATATTGGATCTAAGCATTCAAGCATCAGTGATGTTGGAATTGGATCAAGTTCACATGACTTTGGTGCACTCTTCATTGTGATTGTCCGTATTAATTCCATAGAGACTGGTTTAAATGCTGCTAATGGTTGTCGCTGAAATTCTGTATCATAACTGAATGATGATGAGTCAATTTAAATTGTGTTGTCAAGCTTATCTCTAACAGTTTGTACCTTGTCAGGGAAGAAATTTGCAAACAGATCCACAAGTTCTACTGGAGAGAAGATAGTTGGAAGTGGTGTCCATTTGTTCCTTGACATTAGTTTGTTAGTTATCTCGAAAAGCTCTTTGCAGCTGGAACTATCCTTGATGTTAGTACTGTAGTGGGATAATTTAGCTTCATTAAAAGTGTTTTGGTAAAAACCTCATTGAGGATGAGTAAAAATAAAAACAAATTCCAGAAGGCCTGTGCCCTAGAGAGTTTTTAACTGTTTGGAACATTTTGTTAATATCATGCACATGCAGTCACTATTACTTTAATTTCTCTTCTTATATCTAATAAAAATCCATGAAATTTTCACCAATTATTCCAAATGAATTTGTCTACACTGTGATGTATTTTTTTCGTATTTGTCCAAGTTTTTCGCAACTTGTTTATACACTATTTACAATTTTTTTAATAAATATGTCATCAGCTCATAATTTCATGAAAATTTAATCTGTGATATGGTTTGAAAAATTTTGCACATAAATTTACTTGCCATTCTTCACACTGCCGGTTTTTGATTCAGATCGAACTTTGTTCAGTTGAACACATTTTGCAGGTTTTTTTTTTTTTGGGCATGATCACTGGCCAATGATCATGCTGAAACGGGAGTTAAACTGGGTTCTAGCTCTTTCCCTGTTGTTTTTGGTGACAATATTATTTATGGTTCCGCAATTCTTTCATCAGCAAATATGAATTTACTATTGAAATGTGAAAAAGAAAAAAAAAAAGATACCTCCACCATTACAAGGACTTTCTACCAGTGCTCTGAGTTGCTCGCATTTGATCTGCATGGTCTACTCCATTCATGTACACATTGTACAGTTTAACTGGAAGTAGACATGGAATATCCTTGATGGAACCATCTTTCTGCTTCTAGCTAACAGATGTGGCCGTACTATCACAGTTGGTACAAAGCAAAGTGATATTTTTCTTGTCTCATGTCTCCTTTCTGTTTAATTTCTTTGGCCTTGGTCCTTCAGCTTTACTTTGTGTAATCCAGATGGAAGGCCCTTTCAATTTGATCAAACTGTTTGCAGCCATATGTACCTTTTTGTCGAAGCTGAAGAAATAGGTCTGGAGATGTAAAAAAAAAAAGTCAGTGTAGACATGGTGTCCAAGACAAAACAAAGGTTCCATCAAATCAAAACCAACTCTTTGTCCCAGATTCAATTCTGGACTGTTGTCAGTTCTTCCCATATAAACCTGCAAGTCCCCAACATATCTATTATGAGGTTCCGCTCAAATCCATACTTAGATGACTCGCTTGGTCGGCTTTAAAGACACATACTGCTTAAAAAACAGTCTAATGAAAATCCGATCATTGCTTCATCATTAGACGTCTGACGATGTAGGTTGTATTCTCTAGTGCATGTGGTGTGAATACATTCCAATACTGGTCGAATGTGGGCCAGTTTGTCATGACCAGGTGTTCTTCGAGGTGAGCTGTTGCTGGTGTCAGCCACATGAAAATATTTATAGATTTTCAAATCCTGCATGACTAAATTTCAGTTCAATGCAGTAAGGATGGAAAAGTTTGTCCTTATACCATTACATATTTTGGCTGGTGAAGGAAGGACTCCCATAACAACTTGGGCCCCACCCCAATCGGCTTTTATCTTGTCTTGTGTTGCTGGATACCACGTTTTGTTTGGTGATATCAAGATGCATTTTTGGGCATATGCATTGATTTCGTTAGCGATGTTAGAGTACAGTTCCTCTGAAAATAAATGGAAAAAATCAATTTGTCCTTTTTTTCTTTGTCCTTGTTTGTTGCAGGCTCAGGATTTGGTCCGCTAAAGATGATTGCTCCAATCTGCTAAATCTGCAAGAACTCTATCATCATTGCTATCAGCATCCTCTTTTTCTGATGATTTTATATCAGAAGCTTCTATGTCCAATTCTAAATCTCACAAAATATCCAACTGCTGAACATCTTTCCTCTGCTTGCTCAATATTTTTAAATCAAACACAAGAAACTCTTCATTTTAACTCCCAACGTGATAAAAAATCACTCTTGATTCCGCCATCTTTTAAGATTTTTCATGAACAGAACATGGTTAGTGAAATTGCTCTCAATTAGTAATCCTTGGCATCTAAACAATTCAAAATTGCACCAAGTAAAATAATTTCTGATTGGCTTAATATGGTCTGATTCTTTGGGGAAAAAAAAAACATTTCTAACAAATCAGAGCCCCTTTAGTTAACACACATTCACTACAAATGGAGACGGGATTGGCCATTCATTGGAGTTAACAAACCTTGAATACAGGCGGGATATAGGCAGAATGAGTTAAGATGCTGTCAAAGGATATATTTATTAAGGCAGCAGCCACACATATTTGCAGATAGCATCATTGGTATAAAACTTAAATTCTCTGCTGCAGGCTGCTTTTTTACTTATAAATTTGGTAAAATTCTGTTAAGTGGTGTCTTAAAAGATTTTATAAAAAGATTTATCTATTTTTAGTAATGACAACCATATTTGACTGGATTGGCATCATTTTATGCACCAGTGCCATGTTTGCTTGAAATTTGTGCTTTTAAGTTGGCAACAGCAATTGTTGACTGAAGGACAATTGACAATGGACATTGGGCCATACCACAACCTCACTTGACCTTACAGTCAGCTAATACAAAAGAAAAGACTCAGTTACATACAAATGGGTTTTGAGATCCCCACAGCAGGTCATCAGATGAAACACCAAGTTAAAAGATAACACAACTCTCTTTCAAAAGATACCAGAATCAAATTGTGGCTAATACAAATGATAAGGTGTTGATTAACCTCTCATTAGCATACCCTACATAAATCTTGTTAACCTTGTGTTACATTTTAACATCATGCCAACTTAATATTTATGTTTCCATAGGAAATGGTAATTTACAATGCTTATAAAAAAATATAAGAAAACGGAAAATAACGCTTATCAACAAGTTACAACATCAAAACATTTAAACAATATAAAAATTTGGTATATACCGTATTTTCGCACATATAAGACGCACCCGTATATAAGATGCGGGTTTTGACGATTTGTGTAAACAAAAATTACATAAGACGCATGCGGCCTAGCCATCTGCCGCACTGAGCAATTTATATCCAATGGTTTCCTTTCCTTTATCATAAATAAAAATTTGTCCAATGTCTCATTACCCATCGGATGTAAACAAGGCTTCATTACCATTTTTAGTTTAGATCAAAGAATTGTCTGAGGCAGGACCGTAACGATTATCGCTTATTCTTATCTGCCGCCGGGCCAATAGCAGATGGGTTGAGTACCTGGTATCTAGATTATAGAACTTAAACGCCAGATGTAAAGGCGGCTTCATTGATCTGCTAGGCCAAGTCTTCAGCGAGTGGGATTAGTACCGTACATAATATCAGGGATGGTCCTGGCTTTTAAAAATCTGTCACCAAAAATATCGCCAACCTCATTATTTTGTCGCCAATTTTCAAAAAGTATCGCCAAAACAAGTAGTGTACATTTTTCCAAGTGTTAATTTACTCTATTAATGTAACAGGCAATGAAAATTACAAAAGATGGGTTAGTTAATAATTTAATTACAACAAGCATTAACAAAATGTTAAAAAAAAGTGTTACATGAAGATCCGTCGCAATTTTATGGCTGCCCATTTGTTGAATGCAGTTTCAAAGTATAATTTTTCACATCTGTACATGCTGATTCTCGTTAAATTCTCGATAGATGAGATGCAGAGTTTATTTCTGATGTCAGCATCCCGCTTCACCGTTTGTAGTTTGAAAATTGATAATGAAGCGTTGGCCATATTCTGCCCACCACCTATCGAGTGGCTATTGCGGTCAGCTGACCACCCGCCACGTGATAAAAATTCCGAGCAAATTACGAAGTTTGCCAAAATCTCCATTAAATGCTCTATTGCTTCCTAAATCCCAAAAGAATGATCACTGAATGCTGTATAAATTTTCTCAACAAGCAAAATAGGATCTCCATTCCCACGAATGAAACTTACACGAGTCAACACCTGGCAATATTGGACCGTATATATTAGCATAAGTTAACACCCAATATAGGGATTCTTTCACTCCTGTATTTTTGAGAAATAAATAATTATTTTTAATTATGCAAAACTGGTTTATTTGTTGTTTGCTATTTCTTCTTGCGGAGTTTAAGTCTCTGTAACCGTAACACAGGATTGATGGCAAAAGGAAAAGATCAATGAGTAAAATGCACAAATATTATTTACACCGCCTGGATTCATGTTTGGTGACACACTCCTTCTTCAAAATATCACAGCCAGTTGTAAATTAATTGACGAACTTTGCCTTGATACATATATCACAGAACATCTGTTTTAACTTTTTATCATATCTCAGCCACAGACGCCCAAGTTTCCAACTGTAGAAATTTTTGGGAATTTTTGCCCTGTTCATCATAATGTGGTGTTGCACTTGAAGCACTACATGTAGATGATGTTGGACTGCAAGGTTTATCATCGGGTTCAGTGACTGTATTATCTGATGAATTTGCACTAAATCCAAACGCCATTAATTTTGTTAACTTAGGAGGAGACGATGAACACGCAACGTCTAACTTCCGTTTGCTCATGATAATGTTGCACTGGCGACAGATATAATTGTGATTGAGATTTTTTATTTTTTCCATTTGCTTTGTACGTATACATGGTAGTCAGTACTTCAAAGGTTATCAGTTTTCTATGAAGGTTCAGCAAAACTATTGTATTGGTATATGTAATAAAAAAAAACAAAAAAAAAAAAACAGAAGGATTAGTCATTCAATTAATTTTATCTGTTCTATTCGCGTCTTCAGAAGCCGGTCAGTTGTAGGTATAGTACGGTAGCATGATTGACTGTATCACAGCATACAGTACTCGGCCCAGATGTCAGCATAAGCAGATTATGATGTAACAATGCACTGCTAAGATGGGGTTGTCGATACAAAGGATCATTTGTGTACAGATTGATTCCAATGCATTGCTTAGTCAAGTTTGTGGCTTCCTTTCGTTCTCCCTTTTAATTTATCCAGTCCAAATCCATGATTGTTTGTACAAATTAAATAACCAAAAAGTCTGTCGCCCAAAAAATCGGCAGATGGGACATTTTTGTCGCGAATAAGGAAAAAAAATCGCAATTTGCGACATTGGCGAAGCCCAGGATGATCCCAGGCCCTGCATTGGATTGGTAAGACATGTCTTATATACGCAAAAATACGATAATAACACTGAATGAATGAAGTAAAAGCTTGTGTTGCAATGCCTTACATGGGAACTTACCTAGCCCTTTCACTGAGACATTTATATATTCCAGGGGTGCAGAAATAGTCAAAAGTAAGTTATGCAAAGAAAAGTAACTTTTTAAAAAACTTGTCACTACTTTTCAAAACTAAAAATAGTGGAAAACAGTACTGTTTAAATATAGGCATCTGTAACATGAGCTGCAGATATTTCAACTAGTCTAGAAAAAGATTTACTTTGACTCAGAAGTGAGAAAACAATAAAGCTTACACAAACCTTTCATTAAAAAAATTAATCTGATAATGTTAAACTGTCACATTTACAGACAAGTTAAATCCATACCGATTACTGAACACAAAGGTACGGCTTGCTTCATTTTTACTATGGCCTTACTGTCCCATACTGCATTAGATGAAACTGGCTGAGACAGACTTGTACCAAGCTGTGGTTCCGCCTGAGAACATAGTTGCTTAACTAAATAGGTGACAATGGACTTTGTTTATCCAATGCATTAAACTTTATACTCTCCCTTTTAAAACTAGGTCCACTGGCAACAATCCTCATCTGTCTGACATTAAATTTGTTTGAGGCAATGAACTGTGATGCAAGATTTTAATCTGGTTCATTGAAGAAAATTACCTTTTACACTCTTCTGTGGAAGATGAAGTGTACCAGAGTTCTTACAAATATAATCTGTTTGCATATACAGTCTCACCTTTAGGTTCGGCCATTCGATAAAAAAATACACCGATATGCTCAGGCAAAATTTAATGGAAAAATCACACAGGGAGCTAAAGTTTCATTTTACCATGCATAGCAAGTTCATCTAAGGAGTATGATCACACTCGCAAGCTGAACATTTTAAAGTCAGACTGAAAGCTCAGAAAGATCCTGAATAAAACTTTGAATGTTGTTGCCATCAAGGACGGCCTTTGGTAATGGACCCTTTCTTTATACTGTACACAGTCCCCTGTTAATTGCAATAAAAACCCCATCAGAATCTAAGCTTTCAAAATGTTCTATGCTAGCAAACACTATAACAGCTGAATTAGTTACCAACATCTGACAGAATAGACATGAACTCGGCTCTAGACATGTTATCCTTTATAGGACAGGAAGTGATATATACTGTTGATCAAATCAATAAAGCGTGATCTGCACCATAAAAAAAAAGCTTTAGTTTCAGTACGGCATGTGCTGTGTTGAACATATTCTTAGACTAACATTTAGTAATCATTTTTCGAAACCACCTTAAACTGTTCTTCTCTCTAATTTAGCTTTCAAGATTAAAGTTTATGTAACATATATTGTACTTTTCACTTTATTTCTGTGTACACTGAGTGTTATGTCTATCCTTGTGACAACCTGTCAAGACATGTCAACAGTGTTTTGTGAATCTTTGTGACAACCTGTCCTGACATGTCAACAATGTGTTATGTCTATCCTTGTGACAACCTGTCCTAACATGTCAACAGTGTTATGTCCATCTTTGTGACAACCTGTCCTGACATGTCAACAGTATGTTATGTCTATCCTTGTGACAACCTGTCTTGACATGTCAACAGTGTTCTTTCCTTGTGATAACCTGTCCTGACATGTTAAGAGTGTGTTATGTCTATCCTTGTGACAACCTGTCCTAACATGTCAACAGTGTGTTATGTCTATCTTTGTGACAACCTGTCCTGCCATGACAACAGTGTGTTATGTCTATCTTTGTGACAACCTGTCCTGCCATGACAACAGTGTGTTATGTCTATCTTTGTGACAACCTGTCCTGCCATGACAACAGTGTTGTCTTTCCTTGTGATAACCTGTCCTAACATGTTAACAGTGTTATGTCTATCTTGTGACAACCTGTCCTGACAGGTCAACAGTGTGTTGTCTTTCTTTGTGACAACCTGTACTGTAAATAATCCACAAACAATCCATCAAGATAAATTCTACATAAATATGATGTCATTTCTCATCACATTTAGGAATCCACTAAACGGCTGGTTAAAAAAAACTCAGATTCCTATGAAAAAACTATTGTACAGCAAATGAAATCTGTGGTATAACCATCGAAATGCATTTCCTAAACCAGCACTGCCTGAGCCCACTACCTGCCACCAAAGAAGCTGCAGTTACAATCTTAATTTTTTAATTGCTGCCTACAATATTCAGAAAACAATGAATGCATCTATATGGTGCTCATTAGTAAGTACTTGTGTAAGTACTTGTTGTCCATAATAAAACATTTTGACTTTGGTTTTCTGCACCACTTTATTCCATGGTGATCTTGTTGTTTCTTTATAACTACAAGCAACAGTGAACACTTTCTCAGCTGCCTTACCTGCAACAGATGTTGTATGACTAGAATTGGCTTGGCTCTGTGATGGCAGTGTGTCTAGGGAGCTGGTGTCCAGGTCCTCATTACTCAAGAGTGGGACAATGTCCAGGTTGGCAGCATCAGCTGCAGACATGCAGCCTGACAAGTGCTTTAGGATATGCTGACGTAGACTGGTTTTTGAGGAGTATTTCTTCTCACACCCTTCCATAGGGCAATGATATGTTATGCTCTCCCCAGAGTGGTCATGTTTTTTCAAGTGCACATAGAGACTGCTTCTGGCTGTGAATTTTGCTGTACAACCTACCAAAATCAAATATGGAAGCGACTTTTAAATACTGATATACAAAAATATTGTAGGAATACCTAATTAGAATTTAATACTGATAAATAACCATATCATTTACAAAGATTTCCATTATGATCCTGCATTTTTAGTACAAACTCTTTTTTTGTAATAGGCTCCGAGTGATTCAGTACATTTGTCTTTATGTCATAAAAGATCCAATGCATAATAGTATAATGCTCACATCATCAGACATTCCAATAATCAATGGAAGCATTTGGTCAGTGTTGTAGTGTTTAATGCCATTTTTCAGCACAAGATAGGTTATATATGGCAGTCAGTAAAACGGGTATAAAATGAACCATGGAAAACCCTGGTAAGAACCACAGAACCACGAGAAACTACTGACAAGCTTTCTCTCACTTTATGTAAGCCTAAGACTTGAACCAACACAGACAAGTCAGATGCCATGAATCCAGAAATGTGAGTGCTTTAGACCACTTGGCCACGGGAAGCATTTGAAGCCAAAGGAAAAAAAGCAATGTGCGATATTTTACTCATTTCATTTATTATAAAATGTCACAAATTATTTATAATAAAGTTAAAATGTCACAAATTATTTATAATAAAGTTAAAATGTAACAAATTATTTATAATAAAGTTAAAATGTCACAAATTATTTATAATAAAGTTAAAATGTCACAAATTATTTATAATAAAGTTAAGTTGCAATGGTTAGTTCCAAGTGAAATTTTATATGTTTGCTGACATTATGGTGAATTCCAGAGATTATCTATTGATAAGTGATGTCTACTTGTTGATACAAATTCACCTTCAGTGAATTATTGCCTTGATTAACTTCAGTAAAGTGAGAGATCATGACAGTTTAGATAATTCTGGGATGTACATACAAATTGTTCCTTCTGGAACAAATACAAGTATATTACTTCAGTAGCATTAAGTCACAACTTCACCATCTTTTTAACCTCATCAGATGGCTGACTCGGGTTGTGTTTTTACCTTATGATACTCACCACATTCAAGGTTAACAATTCACCTAACTCACCACACAGACTTAAGAATCTCTTGTCTTATAATTCCGTAACTTAAATTGAAAATGATATATATCATGTTAAATATCTTCTTTAATCCACACAGGGAGAGGTGGAGAAGCAGCAGTTATCTTTAAAGCTATACTACAACTTCCCCCAAATTAGTCAATCACCTTTGTCTCCCATGATTATCTGCTTTACACAAGTCTGGTGTAAAATTTTAACTATATATATATATATATATATATATATATATATATATATATATATATATATATATATATATATATATATATATATATATATATATATATATACATATAAACAGTTAAAATTTTACATCAGACTTGTGTAAAGCAGATAATCATGGGAGACAAAGGTGACTGACTAATCTGGGGGAAGGTGAAGATATTTAACATGATATATATCATTTTCAATTTAAGTTATGGAATTATAAGACAAGAGATGCTTAAGTCTGGGTGGTGAGTTAGGTGAATTGTATATATATATATATATATATATATATATATATATAGAGGATATTTGCTTGAAACGAGTGAATAACGGATATATTTCATCGAGTGGATAAAAAACTCAGTATTTTCACGAGTGGCGAAGCCACGAGTGAAAATACTAGAGTTTTTTATCCAAGAGATGAAATGTATCCGTTATTCACTCGTTTCAAGCAAATATTCTTTTTATTTTATGCTCACATAAGTTTATATAGAAAATAAAAGGGAATTAAGTATGTTCTGACCCAAAAATGTAGTTCCTGTAGTGAAAAAATACTGTTATTTTTTCACTGTTATTTTTTCACTTGTTATTTTTTCACTGCAGTGAAATATCAATATTATTTTAACTAGAAAATCAAGTAATTCACCGTCGAGCATAAAATAAATATATATATATATATATATATATATATATATATATATATATATATATATATATATATATATATCAAATTGCACTGAAATTCAGTAATTGCATGTTTATCTATTCTTATACAGAAACAATACAGGAGTACCCAAAGATTATTTTGTAGCGCTGTTTCAGTGTTACTGTACAAACTTGTAAGGCCTTTATGCCACAATGTTTTTGGTCAGAACTGAGCAAATTCTGGTTTTGAAGGTTTTCTATTTATAGCTCACCTGGCTGCAAAACTAAGCTAGATTATGAGAATGACCCTGTCTCCATCAAGATTATTCATCAGTTGTCATCTGTCCATCAACAATTGATTTTGACCACTCTGATCAAACTGAGAATATAAACATATATCAAGATCTTGGACAAGTTCAATAACGACCAAGACCAGTGCATATTACTGAGGAAGTACTGCAGTCTGGTTGGTCGAATGTAATTGTAACTAATTTGGACTTTGGAAGTCACATTTTTTTTGTGGTTCAATTTGAATCTTAAATACTGTTTTATAGAAACTTGACTTCTGACACTCAATTGTAAGTGGGATCCACGCATATTACTGAAAGTTATCTTTCTTAAGATTTGCTGAGCTGAACTCCGTATTTCTGATCTGATTTGCATACAACTTGGAATATAGGCTTTTGCCATCTAAATCTCAGGAGTCTAATAATGAGTGAGATCCAAGCATATTATTGACGTGTGACTAACAGGTTAAGCATATTATCATTAAACATGACATATGATGCATGTTTGATAAGTTTCATGAGTTTTATAGCACTGACTATGGTAATGATAATGTATCCACCCTTAAAGTGATAACTGTACGTCTTGATCTGCAAAAGCACAACAAAGAAACATAATATGTGGTTTTAGGAAAATTATACATTTCATCATGTCACATTTTTTTTTAAAGAGACAACATAATTAAAAGTTTTACTCACCTTCCACAGGGCATGCAAATGGTTTCACACCACTGTGAGTGACCATGTGACCTTTAAGGTGCTCCGCCCTCATAAAGCTCTTTCCACAGATTTTACACTGCCACTTCCTGAGTCCAGTATGTTTTGCAATATGACGCTTTAGCTTACTCGCAGTTGTGAAGGCCCACGTACAACCCTAAAAGGAATTGTAATTAACTGATCACTTTATTTATAAGCCAATAACTTCTTTCCTGCTTTTCCATAATGATCTTTGATGCCATTACATTATTCAGAATCAGCTGTTCATGCTCAATTTGTTGTTGTAAGAATCAATTTTCATGGCCAATGAAAAAAATAGGCATTATTGTATGTCCATACATTTTTGGACATATCAAAGTCAGTGGATCATTTAACACATTTTTTGCAACTGAAATAAATGCACGACAAGCAGCCATGAAAATTGGTATTTATGAACATTAAAAATTTTATTATATGCTTGTCTCCTGCATGAGTATTTCAGTTGTACTTTGGAGAAAGCTCTTCATCTTAACAAAAATCAGCATACATTTACAAAACAATCTAACAATTGTTTTAGACAAACGTTGGTCATTTCATGATTTCAAAGCTCTAAGTATTTGTATAGCAATGATTAGGGAACTTGTAACATGAACTAAATTAAATTCTAATTTTTTCTTTTCTCTTTCTTTCTATCAAATGTTGTAGGCTGATTAAACTACCAGCACAGCCTACCTAGTGACTGGTGGCCCTGTAACATCCTGTGTTTACTGTAGCCTGACAATATCCAAACATGTAATGTGTACACAGACACAAGACTGTATCAACACTACCACATTGATGTAATATACATGTCAGGCAAGAAATAATTATACAAGACTAAAGGTCATTACCACAGCAAAATATTTATTTTAACAACAAAATTTCCAGGAATAATTTGTCAAATATGCCAAACTCTACAAGAATGTAAATTGGTCTATAGAAGCGGGATCTATGATTGAACTCAAACAGTGCATGGAAAAACTTACGTTTCTGATTTTTTTAAAAAGAGTGTTTTATCTGTGAAAGAAGACTCATCCTATGACAGACAAATTACTCCCTGAAAATTTGCCCATAAGAAAAGATACTGTCAAATCAATAGAAATTAATGTACAACCTTCAAATTTCAATGACTAGACATGATTTTGTAAGGGAGCCTCATAACTAAGAGACTGTATGTAGTTATGGGTCAAAGCATATCAACACAATCCTAGCTATATAATGTCATGTTCGTTTAGATAAACGACATTCAAAATGAAGAAAAAGAGCACAATCTTTAAAATACAAGCCATTTCTTTCTTTCAAACCCCAAACAATCTTAACAGCACTGATTTAATAACGTGCAACATGAACTACATTCTAATTTTTCCTTTATTCACTGTTTCTTTCCAATACTGTAGGATGATTAAACTACCAGCACAGCCTACCTAGTGGCTGGTGGCCCTGTAACATCCATTGTTACTGTAGCCTGACAATGTCCAAACAAGTAGTGTGTACACGGACACAAAACTGTACCAATGCTACCACAAGGTGGAAGCAATAACATTATGTCAGGCAGGTCATTATACAGACTAAAGAAAATTACCAAAACAAAACGTGCTTTTAAAGTTTTAAGAGTAATTGCACATGATCACAAATTTACCCATGGGAATGAAGGAAAAACATAAACCAACTCAATGCCTATTGTGGAAAATTTCTGTCAAAATCTATCAAAGCAAAAGAGAAAAAGAGATATTTTTTCTTCTTCAGATTACTAAAGTCATTGTACATACTTCAAGTTTCCATGCCTAGCCATAATCTTTCTGAGGCCTTTCATGATTGAGAACAAGAATGTCATTATACTGAGAAGAGATGCTGCCAGGATTTTATCTAACTGGGACAGCTACCTCCATTTTTACAAAAAGAAGTGGGGAGTATAAAAAAAGGAGGGGAGGAAGAAGTCAGGTTTCAAAATCTAGCTAACAATACACTATCTGTCTCTATTCCTGCTCCACTTTGTTAGAGCTCTACTGAAATCAAAATATTTTAAAGATGTCACCTCAAGTTGCACAAGCATTAACCTATTATTTCTGAGCTTAATATGTTCCTTACCTGTGTATGAAAATGTTCTGTGATGAGAACCCCCTTTCACAGTATGATGTCTTATTCATAGCTAGCTTAGCCAGCTTTAACAAGTTAGGTTATTATTTATGGTAGTTGGTATTACATTTGCAATATTAAGAACATAAGCTTTGCCCAAAAGTTTCAATTTCTTGAATCAGTGCTTTACGGACTGCCAATTTCTAATTCGTTATTAGTAAAACAGACTGGCACTTTTAATGTGGTGTACTCAATTTAGAATTTTCTTATTTTAATATGAACTCTGTGAATATATTTTTTAGAAACAGTCTTCATTGGGTACAATTTATGTTAAAATGTATGTCCACATGCATTACATTTCTATCAAAATGGAACAGAGTACCCATTCTATAAAAAAATGTACACCCATATTCCAAAATACGGGACAAATACAACAAGAAAGTGACAGCTGGCAGCTATGTATACATGTAGTGAGATTAATGTTACCTCATATCCACAAACATAAGGTTTTTCTCCTGTATGACTTCTCATGTGTTGTTTGAGCCTGCAAACTTTGTCAAATATTCTACCACAGCCTTCAAACATACAGGTAAGTTCCCGCAGATCCTGCTGATGTACTCGTGGATGGGAGCCCATACAGTTAGCAGAGAAAAATACTTTGTCACAACCATCCACTGGACATCTGTGATAAACAACATACATTATAGTGAAATTAATTTGATTTGTGAAGATAATGACAATCTAATATATGCATTGATAAATTTTGTACATTACATGTAAGCCATAGCTTACAGACTGATGACAATATTATTGTATATTTAAAAAAAAGGAATATGTTAGGGCGTAATTTACTGTATACTCGCTTATACAAGTCCGCTAAATGCACAGACCCAAATATGCCATCACATAATGCAGCTTGTTTGGAGTAATCGAGAGCTCAAAAAATCTGAGAGCCCAACAACCAGGGCCATTCTAATTTTAGATTGGGTCAGTCCTGTATTCAAAGTGATGTTCCCATTGGGGCTTCTAAAAAAAAAAAAATGATTTGACTCTGGAAACTTTAAATGTGTAAATGTAATTTTGGAAACATAATTTTGGTCTTCCATAAAATAAAAAAATGCTGAATATATTTTAAGGGGGGTTTGGGGTACTCACTCAATGGGCCTCAAGGGGCAGTGCCACTGATCCAGGGGGCAAAAGGCCATTTGCCAAAAACTCATTTTACACTCATAAAAGACTGCTCCTGGTGCAACTTATTATCACAAAATAAAAAAATAATAATAATTGATAATAATAATGAATAATTTAATAATTATTAAATAATAAAAATAATCATTTAAAAACTTAATAAACTTTCCAAAACTTGACTTCAATATAATTCACACCACACCCTCAGTAACTCATGAACCTGCTTATAACTCTGTGTCCTGTGTGGATCCCGATTTCTACCCCAAAGAAAATATATTTTAAATTTGCTTGTACAGATAGATAGATTGAGCAAACGGAAGTTAGACGTTGCGTGTTCATCATCTCCTCCTAAGTTAACAAAATTAATGGCGTTTGGATTTAGTGCAAATTCATCAGATAATACAGTCACTGAACCCGATGATAAACCTTGCAGTCCAACATCATCTACATGTAGTGCTTCAAGTGCAACACCACATAATGATGAACAGGGCAAAAATTCCCAAAAATTTCTACAGTTGGAATCTTGGGCGTCCATGGCTGAGATGTGATAAAAAGTTAAAACAGATGTTCTGTGATGTATGTATCAAGGCAAAGTTCGTCAATTCATTTACAACTGGCTGTGATATTTTGAAGGAGTGTGTCACCAAACATGAATCCAGGCGGTGTAAATAATATTTGTGCATTTTACTCATTGATCTTTTCCTTTTGCCATCAATCCCGTGTTACGGTTACAGAGACTTAAACTCCACAAGAAGAAATAGCAAACAACAAATAAACAAGTTTTGCATAATTAAAAATAATTATTTATTTCTCAAAATACAGGAGTGAAAGAATCCCTATATTGGGTGTTAACTTGTGCTAATATATACGGTCCAATATTGCCAGGAGTTGACTCGTGTAAGTTTCATTCGTGGGAATGGAGATCCTATTTTGCTTGTTGAGAAAATTTATACAGCATTCAGTGATCATTCTTTTGGGATTTAGGAAGCAATAGAGCATTTAATGGAAACTTTGGCGAACTTCATAATTTGCTCGGAATTTTTATCACGTGGCGGGTGGTCAGCTGACCGCAATAGCCACTCGATAGGTGGTGGGCAGAATATGGCAAACGCTTCATAATCAGCATCAATTTTCAAACTACAAATGGTGATGCGGGATGCTGACATCAGAAATAAACTCTGCATCTCATCTATCGAGAATTTAACGAGAATCAGCATGTACAGATGTGAAAAATTAGACTTTGAAACTGCATTCAACAAGTGGGCAGCCATAAAATCGCGACGGATCTTCATGTAACACTTTTTTTTAACATTTTGTTAATGCTTGTTGTAATTAAATTATTAACTAACCCATCTTTTGTAATTTTCATTGCCTGTTACATTAATAGAGTAAATTAACACTTGGAAAAATGTACACTACTTGTTTTGGCGATACTTTTTGTGAAAATTGGCGATAAAATAATGAGGTTGGCGATATTTTTGGCGACAGATTTTTAAAAGCCAGGACCATCCCTGATGTACGGTACTAATCCCACTCACTGAAGACTTGGCCTAGCAGATCAATGAAGCCGCCTTTACATCTGGCGTTTATTGTTCTAGAATCTAGATACTAGGTACTCAACCCATCTGCTAATGGCCCAGCGGCAGATAAGAATAAACGATAATCGTTGCGGTCCTGCCTCAGACAATTCTTTGATCTAAACTAAAAATGGTAATGAAGCCTTGTTTACATCCGATGGGTGATGAAACATTGGACAAATTTTCATTCATGATAAAGGAAAGGAAACCACTGGATATAAATTGCTCAGTGCAGCAGATGGCTAGGCCGTGTGCGTCTTATGTAATTTTTTTGTTACACAACTCATCAAAACCCGCGTCTTATATATGGGTGCGTCTTATGTAAAATATTTTTACACACATTGTCAAAACCCGCGTCTTATATACGGGTGCATCTTATAATTGGGTGCGTCTTATATGCGCGAAAATACGGTACATGATGTTGATTCAGATGATGGGATGAAATAAAAACGAGCACAGACTGCACAAGATACCGAATCAGATGATGCTGTGTACACATGGAACAATTCTTACGGTCCAAGCAGAGAAAATGGCAAAACTTTGGACAATGAATCTTATTTTAGGGCAAGCCAATGATGGCTTTGGAGGTTTCAGCACAGACATGGAATTAAAAAAAATTTGTTGCGGGGAAAAATACGATCAGCAAATTTGGAGTTTGTAAAACCCATTGTATCTTTCGAGACTGTAAAGATAAGTTATATATGTCATTTTCATTTGCATAATTTCACTACGAGTGAATTCATTTTACTACACGAGTAAAATTTTACATTGCTTGCTAGCTGAATAAAATCCGTCTTTCCATTGTTTAGTCACTGTGAATCATTTACGCCTTGTGTCTGTCTTTTGTAAATCAAGTTGTTTGTATTTTCTTAATTACATTTGTGCAGTATTATGTTAATAATCCAATATTTGGATTAAATATATACGAACATTTTCATAATTTAATTGCTCATTCAAGTCATTCATTATTAAAGATTGTACTCATATCATCGTCCAGTTTTGACATCAAGGACACATTTGACTCTTGCACCCCTAGGGAATACACTGCCATCAAGAATGAATCCCAATGTGTGTCATGCCTTGTACTGATGATGTGCAAGCATAACCAGTTATATCTCTTGATGGCATTAAAGTACCGAGTGGAAAGGAAAGAAAGCCAATCATTAAGCTGTGACCTTAAGCATTAACAGGAAGGTATGGTGGAAAAAAACTGAACTTAAGAACTATGACCTCAACTGAACATGAAGATAACTGATACACCTTCTACCGATGAGGTACATCAAGTTTCTTTCTTTAATCACACATGGCTTGAAGGTTATTTAGAGGAAACAAAAAACTGATATCCATACAAAAAGAAAAATACTGTGCCATGCTTTTCAGAATGTGTGGTCCATAAACATATCATGCCTGCCAACACTAATATAAATGATTGAAATAAAATATCTTCATCAAGGCATTATAATGATACTACATAATGAATACTTTACCACAAAAAGTCTGTTAATTTTCCCAATTTAAGAGAAGTCAAGTATTTCATTATTTACATAAGCCGCATCACTTACTTGTATGTTTTTTCCAACCCTGCATGAGTCTTCAAATGCATGTCGAGTTGACGCTTAGTCGGGAACTTCATCCTACATCCATCTTCTGGGCAAATCTCTGTGCAAGGTCGCTCATGTAAGCGCTTGTGCGAGTTGAGGTTGTACACTGTAGAGAACTTCTTATTACAGAATTCACACTGAAAATACATGTGGTTTTATCAAAGACAGAGTAAGAAGACAACTACAATATCCAGGTTTTATCAAAGACAGAGTAAGAAGACAACTACGATATTCAGGTTTTATCAAAGACAGAGTAAGAAGACAACTACAATATCCAGGTTTTATCAAAGACAGAGTAAGAAGACAACTACGATATTCAGGTTTTATCAAAGACAGAGTAAGAAGACAACTACAATATCCAGGTTTTATCAAAGACAGAGTAAGAAGACAACTACGATATCCAGGTTTTATCAAAGACAGAGTAAGAAGACAACTACGATATTCATTTCATTTTTCAATGTGACTTGCATAATAATTTAGAAAAATAAGTTTCTGGTCAGTCGACCATCCTTGTTTTTAACTGTTGACCCTACCATTCTCCACCCTCACCCCATGGAAAAAATGTTTTTTTAAATTCCTGAAATTGATATGTGCATCTAAATGAGCAAGTTTTGCCCAGTACTTTGAAGTGCCGAGTTAATTACATATACTTATCATTATACTATATATAAAACCAGTGTAACAGAACACATATTATTTGGGGGCCTAATGTTGAATACATATCACAATATTTGTACTGTATCCATCTTGTAATGTATCTGTTGTATTCAGACCAAACTTTTACAGGTCAATTGTCACTGGCATCATTCTGACACTGCATCTGTTAGCACATCTTACTTTGTCTCTGTTGCAAGCCTCAACCACCATCGAGCTCAGCAAAAATTAGTAAACAATGACAATCTGTTACAAAGTTAAGTGTGTGCTCTCTTTGTTTTGTTAATGGCATTTGATACCATTCCTGACACAGATTGGGCATGAAAAAAAAATATATTGTCCTCTTTCATAAAATTTTGTGTCTGTTAGTAACTTTCAATCATCAAAAAAAGTTAAGCATGTTCTAGACTATCGATTGAACACAGACATATCTTAACTGACTAGCACTTTAAGGGTTAATTGAGTGAATTGTCTGACAGAATATGATAGTGCCAAATTAATTTTTAAAAAGATTTTTTAAAAATAGAAATTCTTATTTCTGTAAAACAAAATAAGTGGTGAAACATCAGCTACCAGCTTCTATTGAAAATCTTTATTTAATAATTATTGCAAAATCAATTTTAAAAAATAGAGAAGTGCGGGGAAAATACTATACTAAAACTACACTTAAAAACACAAGGAATAATTATAATGCTCAACAGCTGCATGACGATTTTAATACACTGTATCATGAATTCAGGTACATACTATAAAGTCCTTCCTGCCCTCATGAGATTCTTCATGTCTCTTGAGCTTATAGTGGGTGGTAAATGCCCAATCACATCCAAGTTTGGAACACTGCAATAAAATCAACAAAGTATCAGAAAGCAATCTTTGCATAAACGTCATTGGATCTCCACTTTTGTATATGTTGCATATCTCTGCTCTTGTAGAAGTTCTATACAGAAGCTAAATTTTACAAAATTCAATGTAACAGTTCAATCTGAATACAGAGATAAATTTGTTTTGTTATGAAACATTAAGGTTTCAACATTATTGACTGCCTTTTCTGAAAATATGGGGTTTACTTTCTTCTAATATACAAGAAACTAGAAATAAAATTAAAGGACTCATAAATCTGTGCAGTAACAGTCCGGTGTAATTTTCCCCATTTCCAAACGTAAATGGCAGCTGTCTGGAGTATCTTATTGTATACAACTAGTCTGAACAACCTGTGTCAATGTTCTTCGCTCAAATTGTTTTGGTCAAGATACTTCTCTCACCTGTCTAAAAAGTGCAAAGCAAGTGCAGTCAAACTTATGTTAACTATAGTTGCTTAGAACAGCTCTTTTATTAAACTTTCAATTCAAATTATAACAAAAGTACAGTGAAATACACATTATAATGCCTGCCCCATGTCTGACTTAAGCAAAGGCATGTAATTTTGAATTAAACTTACTGTGCAGGGGACATTCAGTCAGTGTATGGCTTTGCATGTGGATAGAAAGATATCACATATCTTCAATGATTTCTCTTTCATGTGTGACACGTGTGTACAGTCAGTGTATGGTTTTGCCTGTCGATAGATATCACATATCTTCAATTTCTCTTTCATGTGTGAAATGTGTACAGTGTATGGCTTTGCCTGTTGATAGACAGATATCACATATCTCTCATGTGTGACGCGTGTACAGTCAGTGTATGGCTTTATCAATGGATAGACAGATATCACATTTCTTCTCTGATATATGACATGGTACAGTCAGCGTTTTTTAACTCCGCCATCGCCGGTCCCAAGCCCGGGTGGAAAAGGAGGAGGGTTGGGCGTGGGGCTAGCAACCCGACCCTGTAAAACCCAACTTGCTACAAAAACGTCGACAAAAGAAAAACCAGAAACTGAAAGCCTGTGGGAGGAAGGGTCTTTTCCTGGAAGACTTATGACGCTATGTGGTGAAAGCCATGAGCCCGCGGAAGCCATAAAGCAGACCACCCTTCTATCAAACAGGAGTATTACCAGACAGGCATTGAGGTGGAACCCTCAAGGCAAGAGGAGAAGGGGACGACCAAGAAACACCTGGCGATGCGACCTTGAGGCAGACATTGCTTTTTTTCTGGTTTGATATTAGCCTAAATGCTCTTTTTTTAAGATTTTCCAACTTTGATATGTTTTTATCATTTGAATTACCCCATACTGTATTACAGTAGTCAAAATACGGTTGTATGTAACTGTTATAAAATAATTTTCTGTGCCTTTCAGGGAGAAAATGTCTTATCCTACTGAGAAGCCATAAACTTGACTTGACCTTTTTACTGATATGTTTGATATGATCAGTCCATGATACGTTATTATCTACCAGAACACCAAGTAGTCTGTCATGACAGACCATTTGCAAATTTTTATCCTTCCATGTCAGACATAGTTCATTGCTATCAAGATTTTTCCTTTTATCCTTGTTGAGATAAGTAATATTTCAGTTTTACCAGTATTTACTACCATTTTACATTGCATGTGCACCAGTTTTCCAGCTTATTTAATGCATTCTGTAAAAAAATTTTGAGTTCATGCTTTGTGTTTTGGATGTCTGACAATGTTGTGTCGCCTGCATAGGGATCCCTAGATGATATAGAGTCTCTTAGTAAAAGTGGTAGGTCATTAATAAATAAAATAAATAGTAACGGACCTGGAATTGAGCCTCGTGGTACTCCATATCTAATTGTTTCAGGTTCAGACAGAATGTTATTTATAAAAACATGCTGTGCTCTCACACTTAAGTATGAAGTAAACCATCCGGTTTTTTTTATCGCATTGGTAGATTTTCAGTTTCTTCAAAAGGATTTTATGATCCACCATGTCAAACGCTTTCCTGAAATCTACAATACAGATTCTATTAATATACCTCAATTTACCTTGGTCAAGTGCTTGAAGCCATTTATCAGTTAGGGAAATCAAGGCAGTCTCACATGAATGTTTCTGTCTAAAGCCTGATTCCAAAGCATGATGCATAACATTACATCTTTTCAAAGCCATGCAAAGAATAGACCGCCATATTTCGAGTTGTGGAGACACAGAGGAGGTATCCTGTTTGTCCAAACTTATTATTCTGAATATAATATTCTGGTGACAATTGCCGCTTTACAATTGGAAAGCATTGCAAAATTTTAGTTTCATCAACTGAATTCAGTATGGGTTTTGCGCCAATATTGGTGACCTTAAATGCACAGAATAGCCTGACAGTGGTGTAACTCTTGTTAGTCCTTCAGGGTGAGACTAAATTTTGTCACTCTGTAACAAGATAACTGGGACGGATATTTCGGATTGATAACAGAACACGTTTTATGATACAGATATAAATTATGGTTTAATGTGGCGATATATATATATATATATATATATATATATATATATATATATATATATATATATATATATATAAGCAAAACAATGAAATGCGTGCGTAGTGTAATCCAAATCCAAATATTGGATTTAATTAAACATAATTACACACAGACTAGAAGATGCTAACAAATGATACAATGATACAAATCAATGATACAATGATACAAAACAATGATACAAAAAACCCAGATAAATATACAAAAAAAGATGAATACAGTTTACTCACGTAGTAAACTATGCAGGATTACTCATATAGTAAAAATGTATATGCTCAAGTAGCGAAACTATATTTGAAATTAATAAAGGGACAGATAACGACTTATCATTCCAGTCCCAAAAGATATACTGGGTTCCACAAACCCATATTAGCCCACGGCTAACAAATTACAAATAAATAGATATAATCAACTATTAGTATACAGATCCACAGCTGGTACAATTAATCTTCACAATTTCTACAGACTCCGGACACTCGGAATACTACGAAACATTAGACCCTCCAGACACTCTAAATATTAGACCCTCCGGACACTCTGGCCATTTATACAGCTCTGCAGCTGGGTCACTCTTGTCACTCTTGACAATAGACACTCCGGATGCTAGACATGAGACACTCCGGCACATTTAACAGCTCTGGACAAACCAGTGCATTTAAACACAGCTCCCAAATGTTTGACAGCTCCGGACACCCCAGACGTTTAACACCCTCGTACCAATAGCCCTAATAGCCCTACAGCTAAAGTTGTGCCAATCCTCCCTCCCTCGGATCAATAGCCCTACAGCTACAGTCCTTTAAACCAGCCGCTTGTTGACAAAAACCTTAGTAATGTGAAGATCCCTCACATATAGCAAAGTATTTATACGGATTCGTTCTCCGTATCGAGAACACTCTGCACGTGCGGCACTGAGCGAATTGTACTCACTATTCCGATGTACAACTGCCCATATATAAAAATCACTCTCAGGTATCGTTGCAGACGATAAACCAAACCCGAGTACATGTATTTCCTGAATAAAAACTACATCATTCTGTGACACACTCCAAGAATTGGTCGTATTCCAAACACAAAGCCAGTTACCACACTTTCGTATGACTGGCTTCTATTTCATCCAAACTGCCAGTTCTAGAAACTTCAGCATGAAAACAATAATGAAAGATAATGTTATCGTGTGTCCTTATGAAAACCACATGTACATCTCGGGATCTTTCTGTCTCTGAATTCAGTCATTGTAATTTTCAGCACATTCTCCCACACAAGATTCTAGTCGAAGTTTTTTAACTTGCCGCCCAGCGTAATCTTATGGTGTAATCTTATACATACAGCAGGCACAACTGGGGGTATTTTAGACCAACAAATTGTACTCCACATTTTGTTTTGACTGGCCGCCAGTCCCAAAAAAAGGTGGAGAATAATTTGTTGGCCTAGGGGTATTTTAACCATGAATTCTGTCATTGTAAATATCAGCACGGCTAAAATGATAAAGTAATCAACATCTTCTCCCTCAGTAGGTTGCTAAAGTAGGACTGGCAAATCTTTGAATTTGCCACCCAGATATTTGCATGTGTACAGAGGACTCCTGCAAAGGTAATTTTCTACATCCCAGATCAAATGTTTGCATCCAAATACATGCAATTAAGCGCTTCCGAGACCTCTGTAGACAGATATCATATATCTTCAATGATTTCTCTCTCATAAGTGACATGTGTACAGACTGTTATGAACATGTCTGTGGATGTAAAGATACATAGAACATATGGCTATACCAAATGACGCATAAATAGATAAGGCAAACCTTTCAATGATTTCATTCCTGTGTGTAACATGTGTACACTACTTTCTCAAGAATATTCCCACATCCTGGATGAAAGCATCCCGAGGGATGGGAACAGAAGATAGAGAAATGGATAGATGAACACACATACATACCTTAAATGGCCGTTCCCCAGTGTGCCGCATGTTGTGTACACTTAGTTTGGAGAGTCTCTTGAAAGCTTTTCCACAGCCTGGGCTAGGGCAGACAAATATTTTCTTGGCTTTCTGCAGATCTACCGGCTGCATCTATATGAGGTGAAGAAAGGTAAACATCAAGGTAGCAATACAGCAGGCAGTAACAAGAGTGGTCATCAACAAATACTTGAATATTCAAATAATATTTGGCAAATGATAAAATCAGACATTGGTATTCAAATATTCTTTGTATCATTTATATATGAACAAACCTTTGATGCACCTCTTGATTCAAACTTGAATACAACCAACATGATATGTAGTGTCACTTAGCAACCATAACATTACACCAGCACATTTTTCTCACCACCTCTTTATTTATCTGACATTTTTGAAGACACCACCATGGTGTGCACATAAAGTAACTATAATTCCACGAAGCTGGTGACCTAACTGATCAAATGAACTAACTACTCATGGGAATGCTCTCAGTCGTGTTCCCCCAAGAGAAAAATGGCAAAATGGAAACTATGGCATTCCCAAATGTTGTACAGTGTTACAGAAACAAATGAAATCACCTGCAACAAAAAAATCTTGCTATTTCCTAAAACAGGTAAGAAAATAAGACAGAGATCGAATAATCAAACAGATCAATAGTTTTTCAGAAACTTCAGTTCACAAAATAAACTGCTCATAGTTCTTGCTATTTTTTTCATACTTTTTTAAGGAACAATTTGAAAACAAATGGAAATTCTGTTTTGTTTCACTCTAATTAAAAACTTGGAAGCATATCCCAGCTGAAACCTTTTTTTTAATAGTTTATTTTTTTAAATTGTCATGAAAACTACAGTAATTAAAAACCATATTCAGCCAAATTAACCATTTGTAATTAGCACAACAACAGTACCAATGATTGCAAACTTTAATTGTTAAACACACCTTTTGATACTTAAGAGCAGTTCATACTCTGATAATTTTACCAGATACGGTCCAGTTTTCAAGCTGCTAAAACTTGAATATGTAATCAACTATTGTTATATTACGAGCCATCATTTGTAAATTACAACAAAAACAAACAGCCTCAACTATCAATGTACATGTTAATCATAACATTTCATGAAGATCAAAATATCTCAGTTGAGCACCAAGTACGTATTCAACTGAATTTTTTTTGTACAAATGGGACCAGGCTTTGACAAGCTATATGCTTCACAGATAACCCTCTAATAGTTCTCCCATGCTTTCTCCATTATAAATGACTACCACCAATTATCTACACTCAATGATGTCAGATTTTGCAAAAGTACACACATTAAACATCACTTCTGACATTTTGCAAAGTACTTTCTTACCAAAGGCTTTAACTTTAACATAACTTTATTAAGACCTAACTAGTATACTATAAAACAACATCCAGTATGAAATACCTGTGTCGGTACTACTATAAAACAACATCCAGTATGAAATACCTGTGTCGGTACGACAGCAGTGCCTACTGCTGAGGTTGGGATAGTCATAAACATGCCAGTCTTTCCACCATCTTCCTTGGCTACTGGCAAAAGTAAGTAACCTGAAATTACATAGAAATATGTCTATATAAAGTAATATATTTATTACACACAATGAATATTTCGAAACAGGTTATTTCAAACACATTTAGAAATCACTGAATGTGTTATTATTGTGAAGTTTCAGAAAGTAAATAAATTTTAAAAAATGATTAAGGGTAGTTGATTATGCATTTTTATTAACTTGAAATTACATTAATATAATCTGGTTACAGTTAAAAGTCACATGGCCAATATATATATATATATATATATCGTTTCTTGCTTTTGCATCCACTTCTCCCTGTCAAGCTCTCACTTCTCTTTGTTCTGTCCAAAAGGTGAAGTCACTTCTCCCTAAACTTAAACTCCAGCTTTACCCCTGACCCTTGGAGGGTACTGCAACTTTACTCCTGGGACTCCAATTTTTGCTATATTGAGAGTCCTGGACTCCTAGTTTTAAAATCATAGCAAGACCTCTATGACACCATATGTCAAGTACTTTATACATAATATAAATCTAGTAACACAAGGAGTCATGCATGTTTACTAGTTGTCATGTATTCTTGTGAGGCTCTGCAACATTGTTTCTGTTTCTTTTCTTCATCTAAGTGCAACTGCTAATACTATGCTGAAATCCAAACATGCGCTGTTGTTGCTTCCTAAACATATACGAGTCATTCAAGATACATCATAATAGTTATTATGATAGATAGTGTTGTTCCGATTATCGATTATAATCGATCATCAGTTGGTTTAGCAGATCATCGATTGTGAACTCCATAATCGATTTTGTGTAAAGGGAGACTACTTGTTAGGTGCATGCAAAGCACAAAGGTTAGTAAAACTCCCAGCCTCTAAAGTTGACCTGAAATTTATTAATTACCTTAACAACTACAAATATGAAACCTTATGATTCATAATTAGGAACATATAGTCATTGTTATATGGTCAAGTTGTTAAATTGTTGAGTTAGTACATTTAATGGCATATAACCTAAGTAAAAACGAATTAACAGACAAAAATTTGCTATTTGCCACGCCTATATTCATGTAACCTCTGTTGACCTCACCCGAAGATATTATTGTCAGGTTAAAATATAGATGTCATCGAAAGAGATTACTCCTGTACATTTATAAACATATTGAACTCTTGATCAAAGATATAACTGTGTAACAAAAAAATAAAACTTGCTCTTTGTAACCGATTATAATCGATGATCAGTTGGATAAGAGGAACCGATTATCGATTATGAATTTCTGACCGATTCCCATCACTAATGATAGAAAGATTTGAAGTGCAGCAGCCTGTCATTATAGATACTCTATTAGGGAAAGTAACCAGGCTGAGGGAGTCCATTTTAAAGACTGTATTAGAGGATGATATATAAAATGATGAGCAAAGAGGATATTGTTAAAGTAATGTTAGATGTTAGTTCTTCAGGGTGAGTCTGAATTTTGTCAATCCAAGGAAATTGGCCTTATTCCAAATACCTAGCTAGGCATCACACAATTTCTAAGACTTGGCTACTATCCTATCCAAAATATCAGTTCTAGCAACTCTTTTGAATCTCATTAAAATTAGTTTGCCATTTAAAACCAAAAATACTTATCCAAATTTGCAAACAACATTTTGTCTAAGTCTTGCTGTGCCTTGAATGAACACAATAATGGAAGCTAAAGTTCTGATGTATTCTTATAATAACCACATGTACATCTTGGGTCTTTCAGCCTCTGAATTCAGTAATATGATTGTAAATATCAGTACATTTTCCCACCCAAACTGCTAGTCGAAGTCTTCAAACTGGTCGCCCAACTATTGCAATGTATTCTTTTCATATACTCTTAATATAGTAGGCACATCTGGAGGTATTTTAACCAATGAATTCTACCATTGTAAATACAGCTAAATTGATCAAGTAAATAACACGAGTAGGTTTCTGAAGTAGGACTGGCAAGTCTTTGAATTTGCAGCCCAGCTATTTGCATGCATATGGAAGACTCCTGCTTGGGTGATTTTATGTGTCCCAGATTTAAAAAATTTCATCCAAATATGTCTAATTAAGCATTTCCGAGTCCTCCGATTTTTTTATTATGATGTTTTCAATGTGTTGCAGTGTTACTACATGACAATTCCGACAAAAACGTATATAAATCTTGTGAATATCAATTTCATTTCATTTATACATATTAGTGTCATGACAATTATCAGCTGGTATTAGAAACCCCAGTTTAGTCAAGAGGTCTCGCTAGGATTTTAAAACTAGGAGTCCATGACTCCCATTTTGGTAAAAATAGGAGTCCCATCAGCAAAAGTTGCAGTCCCATCCCAAAAAATGTTAAACTTTGCAGATTAGAAGAACTGTTGGTTGCCATTGAGTTTAATTCCCCCATTCTTTATAACACTGATATGTACAACTGTATCAGCTTATTCGGCGTGTCTGGTTAATTCTGAACAATAATACGTCAATTCTGTAATTTTTTGATAACGTGCCTTTTTGGAGAAAAAAAAATTAAATTTATTTTTTGGGGGGCTGAAATGCAGACAGAAAGATTCCAAAGTAATGTATTTCATTTGCATAGCCTGATGCATAAACGTTACATCTTTTCAAAGCCATGCGCAGAATAGTCCACTATATCAGTTCTAGCAACTTAAGCACAGTTCTGAATCTCATTTAAATCTTCATCATTTTTTCGTTTAACCCCAAAATACTTGTTTAGATTTGCAAATGTCATTTTGTTCAAGTCTCGATGTGTCTTGGTTTCGAGTTCGCATGCAATATATTTATACAGCTACAATCGGAAATGAAATCAATTACAGGATCATGGGGCTTTGCTGATGTAGCAAACTGCTATTCTGTTTTCCGTTTTGGTGACAAAATATACCATCTGGTGATATTTGTGCCGACACCAATTTTGGCTGATAAAAGCCGTATATACAGTCTTGCATTTGGAGTAGAGAAAATCAAAGGCACCATGACAGGAAACAATGTACTGGAATATATTGTTAAAATAACAAGACCTTGTCTCATACTGACAAACCACCCTAACAGTGCACTGTTATATCATAATCCGCTAATGATGATATCTGGCCTTATTACTTTATGCAACTGACTAGTTAAAATCCGAATCCGCAGAAGGCGGAAACGTAAAATGAGTACAGTCAAGCAGATGACACTAATTTAAAAACAAATACCAGATGGAAGAAGAAAAAATATGTTTGCTGACACTTCAAAGAGAACTGATTACCTTTGAAGCACTGATATATACTAAACAAATAAAACAAATGTTTCAATGTTCTACAATTATCTGAAGTTTCCGCAGCAATAACAAACAGGTATTTGTTTAACCCTTCAACTGGAGCCTTTAGCGGCGCCATCATCAAAGTAAGCCGACGACCTTTGCTCAAAAAAAGTCAGCAAAAAACACCTCAAATAAAAGCAATGCCTCATTTTTCACAGTGATTAGAACATATTTATTGTGTTGCAAAACTTTCCTGTTTGCAAAAGAAGAAAAACAAAAACAAAAAAAAACGTGCGTACGGAGGACTCGTGCATGGGCGATTTTCTGCGTCCCGGACCAAAAGTTTGCGTCCAAATACGCGTAATTAAGCGTTTCCGAGATCTCTGTTAGTATAAAGGGTAAAAAAAAAGTAGTTTTTTAATCACATAAGAACCAAGCATTTGCTTTATTTGCTAAGGTCATAACCTCAAACATATTGTATCTTTTTGTATATGCATTCATATACTTCATGTTCCATTTTTTGTCAGACTCTGAACATTCTCTACACTGAACAGAATTAAGGAATGGATTCAGGAACACATTGGCACAGACTTAACTGCATAATGAAAATTAGTATAGGACTTTACCAAGCACACTAATTGTAATGTTGCGATCAAAACGTGGGGAAGTGAAGAAATTAAAAGACAACTGAGTTTGGCACTGTTTAAAGATAGTTAAATAAAATATTATCTCAACATTTGAGCTTCTCTTATATTAATGTTAATTAATTTTCACTTTTAAGAAAAGACCCATTTTTAAATACATGCTTTTTGTTTGTTTTGTCAATGATGTCAGTAATATTTATTCTGAGTATCGGAGATGAAATTAGCAAAATCTAAGCTTGGTAAGAGGCTGATAAAAAAGAAAGAAGAAATGATAAGGAATAATATCCAAGACAGACTTATAAGAATGAAAGGTGCTAAATTACTGAACACACATTAGTGAAACAACTGGTGTGACATTCCAGAGAATAAAAGTAACAAAAAAACAGATTAAATGAAATATGAATTCCAATGAATTTGTTACAGTACGAAGGAACAAAACAATGTACAAGGATAAGGATAACCAAATATGTACATGAGCTGTAAAAATAAATTTGTCCATGTGAGCAACAACCTAACTACTACGTTAAGAAAAAATGTAACTTAAAAACTGCCAGCAACTCGAGAGAGAATTCCAACGTGGAAAAGTTCCTGACCTGTGGTACCTACACTGTAAATATAACACATTTAATGAAAATGCTCAACTGGCAATGTACAAGACTAAGTAAAGACAGTTTTCATAGAAAATTAATTTAAATATATTATATAGTCTCTGCCATATCAAAGAAACCTAATGTATTATATCTCTTCCAACCTTTTCCAGGTTACCTAGCAGACAGAATCCCAAGTACAGTATTGCATTTCAAATGAATTCATTTTCTGTCCCCAAATCCCAACATTTTCATGCACTTTTGACACGCTTTTTTAGCACAATGCAAAAATTCATCTCGTTTAAATTCTCATCCAGATATCTGGGCAAAAAGCACTTTTTTCCTAGCTCAATGAAGCCCAGGTGCAATACCTATTACATGGGAGGATCAAATAAGCACTTACAAATGGCACCAAAGCTCAATGACCTCAATTTTTTTTAAAAATGATCACAGGTTGTTTCCCAAATACTTTATCAGTTATGTTAGGAAATTGGTCCATTTACTCAAAAGGAACCAATGTAACAATGCATCATTTGTGAGACAGTACAATGTCAGAGGAGTTATCTGCACCAGGATAAAAAAAACTAAATAAAAAATAACCATATTCAGAGTTTTCAGTTATTTGTGCCATGTAAATCTCCCATGGTTTAGATCTGGGGTGTCAAACTCGGTTGCTAAGTTTGAGCCAGATTTGATAGAAATGTACTTAACTCGGGGCATATGTACAGTGTGACCCCGCTATAACGAGGTCGTGGCGTGGCTCCCAAAATTTCGTATTTCAATCGCACATAAAAAATTATTTTTGGGTTCAAAGTGTATTATCATTATGGGAAGAGATCGTGTATGATTTCTAATTTAATACGATTGTGGCATGGTCCCTGTAATTTTGATTACATGTATGTGTATTTTTCATTTTTAAGTAAGAGAAATAGTGTTTAAAACGTTTATTATCATTATGGGGAAGAGTTCTAGTATGAATTTGAATACAATCATGGCGTAGCTTCTGAAATTTAACAATTTCACCAGGTTCGTGAAGTTGTTATGCCAAAATTAACATTATCGGAAATGTTACTTGTTACTCATCCATGAGTAAAGCCATTGTGATTGTCTTCAATTAATTCTGTATACAATCGTTGCACAAAAATAACCGACGTGTTTTATTTTTCACTGCATACATATACACAACCAAGATGAAAGTACGAAAAATAAAGTGCAAAACGTTTATTCTAGGATCGCGTAGGGCTTTAGCAATGCCGCAAACTGCAATTTTATTTTCCTTATTGGTGGCAAAATATACCAATTAAACTTGCATATACAACCATTGGTTTGGAGTGGAGAAATTCAGAGGCCCCATAAAAGATAACCACAAACTTGATATAAAATGCACTGAAATTTATATATTCTTACATAAACAATTTCTTTGTCTATTCTGAAAAACCATCTTAACAGTGTATTGTTACATCATAATCCGCTTATGCTGACATCGAGCATGGATACTGTACGTTTTGAGATATCAGCTTTTTTTTTTGTTGTTGAAATTTCTGGTAGCGGAGATCAACCGGACGAAGCATTGTCTCGTAATCTATCATTGTCGGATTTCAGCCACTCGCTAGTAATTAATATATTTACTTGGACTGATATTTGTATGTGGATGGTAGGTAAAATTCCTCTTCTTTCCATTTAGAATTAAATCCTTCAGAACACCAACATTTTTTGTAATAATCCTTGTCATCAGACCAGAGCAAACGCGTCTCTATACGTTGACTCCGCTACCACAAATGTAAAAAATAAAAAAAAAACATCATGTAGTTAGTCTATTCAGTAGACAGGAGGAACTGTAACTACAACTGACCAAACAATGGCCAGATAAAATAGTTTGCTGAAATTTCAAAGGAAACAGATTACCTTTGAAGCACCGATTTTTATGAAAACATACTCAGCAAATGGAGAAGAAAAAAATCGTCTCAATCATGCAATATAATTATCTGATGTTGCCGCCACAATAAGAAATGGGCATTTGTTTGGTTCTCCAAAGCTATCCTTTAGCAGTGACTTCAATAACGCATGCATCCGTCATCAAAGAAAGCCGACTACAATCTTTCAATAAAAACAAAGATCTTTTTTTTCTCAAAGAAAGCGAGTATCAAACTTAAATAAAAGTGAATCTGATGGATTTTTGTATTTTCCAACGTGACAGGAACACATTAACTGTGCCAAACTAACTTTTACCAGCTTGGGACGTACTGAAAAGTAAATGTGCTTCGTCATTCGTTACGTGAGTGTGCTATGTTTTTCCACTGAATTCAGACTAATATGACCTATGTCAAAATTACTGAATATTTCAAAACTGTGTGTGGGTATTTTTCAATGGAATCACTTGTATTGTGGATTCAATGTATATGATGAGGTTTGTAGGCAAGTTCACGGTGTTGATACTCTATTCGTGCTATACATTAGACATGTATATATAAACAGTATTCACGTATATGTACCAATTCATGGTTCTCTAAATAAAGTAAACTATTATATATGTCTTCATTAAATGTGTATTTCTCAATTAATATGCATCAATTTAAGATGGTAACTGCCAATGATGTACATATTTTGGGGTAAATGCATCATTTTCTTCAGCTAACTGACCTGGTTGCTTATAACACGGTTCGGTCTATAACACGGTCAGTTTCTATGGCTCCAGACTACCGCGTTATAGCGGAATCACACTGTACCATGAACAAGATCAAATTTGACACTAACAAGAGACAGAGTCTGCAGGCCAGATGGATGTATATTTGACACCTTCCGAATTAAATGATGTAACATGTCCTTTCTCAACAGAACAGCAATTTTAACCTAGTAAAAGGTACTCCATAAACACAATTACCTGCAATAACATTTGTACTTGTGACTTTTTTGGACTTGGCACGGATATCTATTCGACTAATGCAAATATCAGTCTGGATTTTCTGTACACTTAAGGTTTCTGTCACCAATATTGATGCAAAACGCATACCAAATTCGACCGATTGACAAAAGTTAAAATACGACAATACTTCAAATTTGAAAAGAGGCAATTGTCACCAGAATCTTCTGTTCAGAATAATATTAACTTTGGACCCAGGGGATACCATCATACCACCCCAGTATTTTCAGGACTCGTGATGTGTGGTCCTATTTTGCACATAGCTTTGAAAAGATACTGTTCCTGCATCCAGCTAAGGAAATGAAATACATTACTTTGAGCTATTTCTGTCAGCATTACAGACGAGTAATTAGGTCAGGCTTATAGCTGGTTTTACAAAATTCAACATAACAATGCATATAAATGAGAGATATTAACCCTTAAAGTGCTGAATTGTTTTGCAGTAAAAGGTCCCTCAGTGCTGAATTGTTTCAAGAGAGAAAAGAAGAAAACTCCACAGTCTTTAAATTACATGTATTTCATTAAATATACACAATTGATAGACAAACCCTATATGAAAAATGATGGCGCGTGTCTATACTTTAAGATTGGCACCAAGACACATGTGTAGGTTTAACATATTTGCAGGTACAGGTGTAAATACAGGTAAAATGACAAGTTAAAATTGTATTTCATCAGTAATTTTGTTTGTTTTTTATGGAAAAGTTCAAATATATATAAGAAATGTTATATTCTTTAGTAGTCCAACCATGCACATGTTATGTCTGTCACAATGTTATATATAAATTGTGAAAATCACAGGTAAATGAAGGGTGACAGTTTTGCAAAAATCCACTCCATGAATGTCACAGGTAAGTTTAAACCCTCCAGTCAGCAATTAATTTTCATGAAAAACTATCACCTGTTATTTATTATAATATCATCAAACCAAGGTCCATATCTGGCGATTAAACCTCAGCAAAGGCTTTATTTTTGTTCAAACATTGGGTTGATTTTGTGTGAAGAGTCACCTTAATTGTTCTCATTGTCTGACAGGTGTAAATTGATTGGAATAGCTTGAAATATATCCCATCCTTACTTTTTTTCCTGAAGTATGCGGTTGATATCGCATCATCAATAGCCCATTAGGAATCGGGAACAGACATATGTACCAAACCCATTGTTTTAATCGATGCGAAAACGTTTTAGATGCTCAGGTGTGACAGGCCGCCATTTCTTCATGCGACTTTTTTTTCCTTCAAGTCTGGCCCATGAACTCTCTGATCTGCATTACGATTTGTTTGATCTACTATCAGATGCAATAGCCCGTCCTCTAAGAAAAAGTCTTCAATAGTCCGATTGTTCATTATTCACCATCTCGACATTTAATTTTGAATTACCAGTGAATGGGGGTTGACAGGCGCGAAATCTTGTCACGTCAAGCGAGCATGTACATCCGACGTAAATTACTGGCTCAAAATCATTCATGTGTATTTCCATCAATACCTCGCTTGCTCCAATAATGTCATTTTTCTCAAATTATTCAAAATCACTATTAGCATCACTATCAGACGCGAATATTTGTTGCAAGAAATCACCTTCGTATTCAGAGTCGGCTATTTTAGTTTTGCACTAGTACCATGTGAATAGAAGCGAGCATTTGTAAAATTACATCGTTAATAATATAGTAAAGTACTACAGAATGCTCGTTCCGGGCCTTTCCCGGGCCTTTTTAAACCAATCAAATATAGTTTTACAAGCATTTATGGCTGGATGAAGTTATAGGATGAGATCATTGTTACTCACCTCAAAAATGACTATAGTCGCGACACGCACTACGGGACCACATACAACAGCGCGACTGGAGTCGCGATACGCACTTTAAGGGTTAAGCAAACTGAACCGATCTTGTAAAAGAATTAGTAGAACTTCAATATTTTATAAAAATAAGCTATTATGTATAAGATAAACATCAAAAGGATGTAATGTGTTTATAATATCTCGTTTATGGGAGAAAAATTCCTACAAAATTTTGAAACAAGACCATATGCTGGGAAATTTCTTGAGAATACCATTATAGTGGCAATTGACACTGTATAGCAATTGTTAGCAGACAATAATGTACATGTAGGGCAACTTCTTTCAAATTTAGAAACTTGGACGAAGATGCAGTGTTGTTCTTGGGTAAATATTTCCGTCTTTTAAAATAATGTATTTACTTGTATGATTCTAAAAGATAAATATAAAATAGGTTTATCCAAGTTACAAGTATGAAGGTCATGGGATGGATCTGATTGTTGACCTTTAGAAATCACGTTTTTATATGCAATTAGAAATGTAGAATATTTTTGTACACTTATGAATTTCACTTTCCTTAATTAAAGGACAAACGTTTGTTCTTGTTAATAATAATAAAAACAATAGTAACAATAATGTTGACTTTGTATAGCACCTAATCTCTAGCAGTTCAAAGCACTTTACAACATTAGAAAACACCTATAACATAAAACATGCTGAAAATATTTAAGGTAGAAAATATCATTATGTCTTTAACCCTTTGAACCCTAATCTCCCCCATATTTCGACACAATAACCCAAGCCTCCCCGGCAATTTTTGACAATTTTATAAAAAGTAAAATTTTGCAAAATAAAAGTAATATTATGCCTTAGAATGATAATCCACTATGATATAACAGCAAATATCAAATTGTCTCTTTTCAAAAATGCTTATAAAATGCTTTTCATTACTATGACTATGTAACAAACTGTCTCGAAATTTTGTTCATGTTGTACCATTCATGCAAGATCTATATTTCACTGACCATCTAGCGAATAACATAACACAGGCCGGTATACTGGCCTTTCGGGTATATACACCGTTAGAACCGGCCGGTAAACCGGCCTGTCGGGTTCAAAGGGTTAAGTTTAAGTCTGATCTTGCAGTCGAAATAGATAAGCTTCAAGTGCACTCTTGAATGGTGGCCACTGTGTCTAAGTTTGATGGGCAATTGACTTGTCATTGCACAGAATTACCTCACAGAACAACATGGTGGAATATTCACTGACAACCTCCTCGTTATTCCTAACAACAGAATAGGATTTACAACTAGTGATGGGAATCGGTCAGAAATTCATAATCGATAATCGGTTTCCCTTAACCAACTGATCATCGATTATAATCGGTTACTAAGAGCAAATTTTAATTTTTGTTAAACAGTTATTATATCTTTGATCAAGAGTTCAATACTTTTATAAATGTACAGGAGTAATCTCTTTTAATGACATGTATACTTTAACCTGACAATAATATTACATTATGTGTTAATTTTGTTCTACAACTTTGTTAAATGAACGCAATGTTGTATCATTTATGGCTGATCAGTCATATGTAACTGAAATACTGCTACAATCTCCCGAAATTCTTTCATTCACATGTGATGTGTCTATAATTTAAAGTATAGAAGGACATGTTTTTCTTGTTTGCCATTATTTATAAATACTACAAAAGTTGTTGCAATTTGACTGAAACAAATCAACAAAATGTGATTAAATGTATTGTCAACAATTTAACAACTTGACCATATAATAATGACTATATGTTCCTAATTATGAATCATAAGGTTTCATATTTGTAGTTGTAAAGGAAATTAATAAATGTCAGTTCAACTTTAGTGGCTAGGAGTTTTACTAACCTTTCTGCGTTGCATACACCTAAAAAGTAGTCTCCCTTTACACACAATCGATTATGGAGTTCACAATCGATTATCTGCCCAACCAACTGATGATCGATTATAATCGATAATCGGAACAACACTATTTACAACAATAACAAAAATACTAGTCCTACATGTAAGACATGACGCTGATATATATGTTTTGGGCGTCAGGGTCTTACTGCCTATCGAACAGCGCTGTGTAGGGTGTTTTGAACTATACTGACAGGAGAATAAGAGGTGAAATTTTCATGATTATCACATACTTGGCAATAAATATCAACATTCATCCACATATTTAAGAGTTATTGATATACTTATTTTGTTGTCTTGATCGTGATCGCCTCAAAATCTGACAATAGCAAATGAACGCATTTTTTATGTTCCTGTGACACACATTTCAAATGGTTGCAATGTGATTGTGGCTGAGGAATGCCGAAGTAGTTTTCAACAATGCCATTTTATTTTAACAAAACGAAAGTATCAAAGTATCAAGTATTTGAACAGCAAGAAACGTTTTGTTCAAGAAACATTTTCCGATTGGAATCTACTTGAACATACCTCGACTACTGTCGCATTTCAACAAATTCAAATGTATGTCAACTGAACAAGAAAATGCATCTGTTTGCAAGTGTCAGAAATTGATTCCACCAGGATAAAAACAGCACAGTAAGTATATTAATTAAACAAATTAGTGGAAGAGTGTCGATATAGGTTGCCAAGTATGTGCGATATTCCTGAAACTCTGACTACTCATTCCAATGTCAATAACATTGGAACAGATTACACAAGGCTGTTATTTGGATTGTAAGACATAGCACCTAAACAAAATCAACATGTACTATGTCTTACATGTAGGACTACAAAAATACCTGTTAAAGGAGACACAACTGCAGTTCCTGTTGAGACTGGCATATTCTGTTCACCAACTGCTTTAATCTCGCCAGATGTTAGTGGCATCAAAGCATTAGTCGCTTGTGTCAAATCTGCCGTGTTTATATGATACAACTGCTGTCCTTGATTTGTATCCACAAGAATCTGAGTCGAGTTTGTTGCTTTGTCTGTGGAAATGGATATTGTTGCAAGAGTAAAATTTCCTTGCTGATCAGATGTTGATAAATTATTAGAATTCTCAATATTTGATGACTTGTGCATATGTGAAGTCTGAAGTATAGAATTATTTAACATTACACTATTTTGAATGGAACTATTCACAACTGTTGTCTGAGAATTTTGTTCTACACTTAAAACTTTACTTTCATTGTCAACACCAGTCTCTATGAGGTCTTCGAGTAATGAGATAGAAGTATCTTTTATTTTTGGGTTGGTAATGGAAAGAACACCATCTCTAATAGAATACTGAACTGTACTTTTAGGTCCAACAGATTCAACAAATTCCAAACCTTCTTCAGGCATAGATTCTAGTTCTTGTGGAGTCATCAATGTATTACTTTTGTCTTTGGCATTATCAAAAATTTTATCAATGGTCATTTCTGATGCTGGCGTCAACCCTAATGACAATGAGGGAGTGTCCAATGTGACACTACTTGAAAGAGATGAGGCGACGTCTCCATGACGAGTGAATATAGATCCGTCTTCGACCGATTCTGAGCACAACGGTAGGCTTTCTACATGGTCAGATATGTTATCAATGTTGATTAAATCCCCCACCCCTGTCTCTGATAGATCCTTCTTATCCAAGATCATACCATCTTCTGCGGAGGAGTGAACAATGCCAAAGACGACTGGATCTAAATTTATGCATCTTGTCTTTAGCCATTCGGTATTATTTTCCACCACTGATCTGTCATAGCTGTCCATTTCAGTCTCTGACGACAAGAAATGGAGACTTTCAGCCAATTCCGACTTTTCACTGTTGTCACCATTACTGGCGCCGCCATGTTGGATTTTTTCCGTGTGTTCATTGTCATAAACACCGTTAATGACGCGGTTTTTGTTTAAATTTTTAACAAGAACATTTCCACTTTCGCACTCGCTGATTTCATGCCTGTCTTCATGGGGGCCGCCATGTTTATTCCCCTTTTGCCCCCCTTCAAGCGACATATCGAACCCCGTTTACGAATCGGACATGGGGTTCGCTTTTCAGGTTCAAAGCGCCAAATTTCCCAAATCACGTGACTTATGAGCACGCTCACTGGCATCTCAATTCAATTCAACTGTGGTTGTCCATGTTGCTGTATTCTTAAGTCATTCGTAAATAGGCATTCTCTGAAACAATATCTAAATGTTGATTAAAATTTGCTAGTTATTACCTTATAAACAGAGGAAATGCAAACAATCAGATTTTAAGAAAAAATAAATAATTTTCCACATGCATATTTATTTGTTTTTTTATGATGCGCTAAGCCATTCATTCCATCGGCCTCAAATTTCATTATTGTGTGTTTTGTTGTTGCTGTTGTTATTGTTGTTGTATGGTTTATCGCCATTTTTATTTACAGGATCATGTAAATGTATCGTTATAAATCCGTGTTGGGTAGCCTGCGCACGTGAAAAGAACTTTTTAAACCTGAACATCAATGTTATAGAAATATTATAAATAAAATGAATTTGTATTGTGTTCGATCCAGAGTATCCAACCCCACAAGTGGATTAACAACAATCATAACAGAAAATCGTATACATGCACTTGCAGGCAAATGTGGTGTGTGTGTGTGTGTGTGGCGATATCGCTAGTAGTACAGTGGAATACCTTAGCAACAATGGTAAAATACCTTTTTAAAAAAAACTCCCCCCGAGACACTCAAGCGACAAGGTTTTAAAAATCACCCTGGGACATTCTAGCTAAAAGAGCAATTGAACATGGGGAATATTTGGACTGTTATAGCGACAAGGGTAAGTGGAGTTGTTGTATAGGGCCAATAGGAATGGTAGAAGCGTGGTGAATTCTCGTTACTTAATATTGGTAACAATGTTGCACTAATTGTAGGAACATGTGTGTATTGGGTTTACCTTAATCGGGACCAAAGAGTGGGGCATAGACATAGACTTATATAAAACATACAACAAACAATTCACAAACAATTATACAAGCGACTATTTAATACAAATTAGGCAAGAAAGCAAATCTTTTCGAGGCATATGAGTAGCCCTAATCCATGCTCCGGGGATTCCATAATAAGAAACTGTTACACTAGTAGGGATCCTACAGGTATCCAAAAGATGATGATTGGAACTAAGTCTCGCAATAATATTATGCCCAACTAGCAAAAGACGCATATTTATACACAAGTGATTTGATATTATGTGCCTCCCTAATATACAGAGTACTCATGCTGCCCCCTACAGGCATAAACAAAGAACTGTGGAGAACTTCTCCTTTATTCTTTCTTCTTTCTATCATCTCACTTCCTATACTAATGTACTCCAAAGTTAATTTTTAACAAATAGAACCAAGTTTCTACAAATAGACTATATGACAATCACTCATTAGTTTACTCTAAACTATTATAATTTATTTCAACAACCAAACTCTCTATTAGGGCCGGTGCAAGAGTATTTGGTGCCCTAGGCGAACCTGTCGTACTGCGCCCCGGCAACTAATTATTTAAGTAATATTAACTTTTACCAAAGGAATACTATACTGCTGTTTGTTTTATTTCGTATTTACATTCAAAATAATCTTTAGGGTCTACACGTTTATATAATGTAATTTCAAAACTTTATTTTTCGCGCTTTCGCTTTAGCAAATGTAGAAACGAGTTTCATCAGTTGAATGTCTTGAGCAGTATCATGTTCAATTGACAGAGTAGCTAGTCCAACAAGTCTTTCTTGTAGCATGGACGTTCGCAAATATGTTTTTATCAGTTTCAGCTTTGAGAAGCTTCGCTCAGCACTAGCCACAGAAACTGGAAGTGTCAAGAGGATTCTCAGAGCAATAACAGTGTTGGGAACACTATCTGTTAAATTATTTTTCAATATAAAGTTTAGTACATCCTGTGGCAATGTACACCTTGCAACTCGTCTTGAAATCGCTTTCAGTTCACTGCTTAGATCAACCGCATCAATATCTTTGGAGTCCCCATGTTGCAATGCTTTCTCAAGATTCAAGCAATGTTCCATGACTGTGAACATCATAGAGGAAACCAAACACCGAACTAATATTTTGCATTAGAGTGAATCTTTCTTCAACTGACTGTATTGCAGTGTCAAGAACAGCGAAGTAAAAGTTTACTTTGAATTTGTCTTTTGGATCCTGAATAGGTTCGTCATCATCTCCTTCGTATGCAAATTGTTTCTTCTTTCTTCTGATGCGGGTTGGTTCAGGTTCGAAAAGTGCTGGTATCTCTAAATTGACTGCAATTTCAGCTGCATCTACCAGTGTTTTCTCAAACTCCGTGTCATTTCTGCGGTTTACGAGAAACTTCTTTGTTTCATTCAGATGATTGATGGCACCATGTATTTCTAATTCTTTTGCCTGAAGTTGTTTACTAGTCATGTTGATCTCAAACAACACATCAAACCACACAACCAGAGAAACGACATATTTAAAACTAGTAATGGCTTTTGCAATAACCCGTGCATCTGTTCGTGATGTATTACCAGAAGCTCCTGTTAAATTTGTGTCATCCGCAATCTCTGCCAGAGCATCGTAGATATCACCAAGCTGATAACGAAGAGGTTTCAAAGCATCAATTCGACTTTCCCATCTTGTTTCACTCAGTGGTTTAACAGTGAGATTCGAAACATGTCGATTTAAAACTTCCCAACGACGAGTTGAGGCAGAAAAGAATACATAAACACGTTGCACTAGATCAAAGAAGGCTGTTGCTTCTAAGCAACATTTTACAGCATTATTAACAGCCAAATTCAAGGTATGTGCACAGCAAGGAACAAACAATGCTCTGAGATTGACTTCTAAAATTCTTCGTTGGACACCATTGTCTTTTCCCTTCATATTGCTCCCATTGTCATATCCTTGGCCGCGTAAATTTTCAATAGATAAGGACATCTCTTCTCACTGCCAAAGAATAGTTTCAGTCATGCCGGCACCAGTTGTCTCCTTTAGAGGCACAAACCCTAAGAAATGCTCCTTTACAGATGCTGCTGCTGCAATCTCATTTTCTGGGTTAGAAATCACATCCACAAAGCGAATGATCATGGTCATTTGTTCAACATGACCAGCATCTGGTGTGCAATCTAGAATTATTGAAAAGTACTTAGCATCACGAGCAGATGCTAGAATTTTTTGTTTGATTGCATTGGATAAAAGCTGAATCAGTTCATTCTGTATGTCTTTGCCTAGATAATGTACATGTGTCTCATTGTCTCTAATCTTTCGAAGATGCTCATCCATAAGTGGGTCAAACAAAGCAAGAAATTCCACAAATTTCAGGAAGTTCCCGTTATCAGAAGTGTTCAGTTTCTCATGTGTTCCACGAAAAGAAAGATTTTGCATACCAAGCACTCTAACTAAGGCAATCAGCCGTTTCAGGATTTGCTGCCAATATTGTTCTTCTTTTTCAAGGAGACACAAGTGTTCGGCATCAATTGTTGTCATGTGTCGTAGTCGCAGCTCAAGTTCCTTCCATGACTGAAAATTCGCTAGATGTTCAATGCTTTTATCATGCCCTGATAGAATTGCGGACATGTTTTTCCAATCATGTGAACCTTTATCAGAAAGAGATGACGCACCTATTGTGCTACTGGTAAACAGCTTTCAGCAGAAGCAATAAACAGAGTCATTACTTACAGAATACTGCAGCCAATGTCTGCGAATTTCTTCTCCATTCACAAGCCTGCGATTGTAATGAATTTTCGAGAATTTTCTTTGCATACTGTCTTTAGGAAAATCAAACTGCTCAACTTATTCTGGTCCATGTTCTACCAAAATTTGTCGCATATGATCATCAAATTCGGTCCAAGTAGCCGGATCGCCATAGTTAACATATAAACCCGTAAACTTGTCGATGTTATGCCCTTCAGATTTTGTTTCTTGGTGCGTACTGTGCATTTCATTTTGTGGCTCAAACTCTTCTGATACTGTCATCTCGTCGGATTTCTCTGCTTCCTTGTCTGCTTCAGCTTGATTGTTTAACTCCTCAGGACCATCTGTGTCTCTGTGCGGTGTACATAGATACTTTAGCAATGAGTCTCCTTGTTTTGTAACGTATTTGTCATGTTCAGCCCGTCGTTTACGATACTGTGCACCAGACAATCGTATTCTCTCTGCCATGGGGTATTGAAATAACGACGGAAACTGCAAAATAAAATGTTACTACGATTTACTGTTTTGTTTTGAATTTCGAAATGACGTCACCGGATGTGGCGGTATTTGCCCGTAACGTAAGTAAGTAAATTAGTGATTACATTTATACTATACAATTCGTTTCATCTAGCGGGAAAACTGTATTATTATTCGATCCATTTATTACTAAAGGCGGAAATTTTTTACTATTTTTATTTCTTACGTAGCTCTTTGTGCCGCCCCCAGAAATTTGCCGCCCTAGGCGGCCGCCTAGTTCACCTAGTGGTTAAACCGGGCCTGCCTGGAACTTAATAGTTCTGTGGGAAAAGAGTATGATCCTAAGTTCAGGAATCAGATTGTAAAGAAATCAGTATTCTCCTCAGCTCTAGTGGAGAATATATATCATAAGTTAGCTCTTACATGTGATGGAGAGTAGTATCAGTCTGAATTTCTTAGTGGGTAAATAAAACTTTGATATATTTGATCAATAAAACAAAGATTAACCGTCATCAAAATTTATTATATCAAATAATTTAAATTTAAAAAAACCCACAGAAATATACACTATTTCTTACACTCATGGGTGGACAGGGATAACAATACACCATATTTTACATACTTTGGCTAACCGACGGTGTTCCTCAATCAACTCAAACCAGCTTTGTGCTGGGGAGAGTACCGAGGACCAACACCCCCACCCACTCACCCACCCGGAAACTAAGAAAACGATGAATTGTGGTGCACCAGCCGTGGAGACGAGTAGCGTTTGTATACAGTGGCTACCAAAGTCAACACAATTCTACTTCCAGACGAGACCGATTTGAATTGATTTAGTTGATTTTCCCCCCTTTTTTTTTCGCAAGAATTTGTTCTGGTATCAGTATCTTCGACACCTTCTACTTCCTTAACACACCATGAGGATTTTAAACAGAGACAGAAAGAAGAACTGGAGAAACAAAATAACAGCAGAACGAGCTTTTCTCGTGCAACAGCAAGAAGAAGAGGTAAGAAGGAAACGACATGAAGAAGAAGCAGCAGTAAAGAAACAATATCTAAGAGAGACAGTCAAAGTCAAACGGTGACCGCACTCTTAGACATTTTGGCTGAGTTAAGGAGTCTGAAACAAATGTATCAGACTTCTTTATTGCGACTCAAGAGAAAAGACCTTCCCGTGCCAAACAACGCAACCCTGTTACTAAGCCTGAGGTACCAAAAAATAGTGCTTTTTGCAAAGTAATCGACAGGAACCAGTCCAGAAGTAGGAATTGGTCGTGTCAAAAGGTGTCGGGCAGTTAAAACTGATTTTGACCCGTTCCTAAATTTGTTATTCTTAAGAAAACAAACACCCAACGGTCCTTTTTAGGGACACCCACTTGTTTCGAAAAGAGATAGTATTACTTTTCCCAAAATCAATTAAAACTTTTTTTTTAAAAATCCCATTTTTTACCCAATGATGTACGTGAGTGCGTGTAGGTCCTTATTATTAAAAATTCAAAATCAAGTGTAAATGTTTCCTTTTAATTAGGTTGGGGTGGGGTGCTCCCAATACTATTTAAATTATTACAGAAGACCCACCCTGGCTCGTTTTTGTAAGAAATTGAAGTAGTGATAGAGAGAAGCAAAGCTCTGAGCTTCCAATCAGCGGTGCCGACAGTTTACTGAATACACAAAAGGTGAAATTCAAATAACAACAATTTAATATCATTCACTAACAATCATCTCTCAAATAAAATTCAAATTAAAACCATACCACTCGTCTTTCACTCGACCAAGTGACGGCCTATGTCATCATCTAACTTAGTGCGATAGATTTTCCCCCTCTCCTGTGTTCCTACTTATCTGTACAATCTTTCTCTGGATTGGTAATCGAATTCCATCCAGTCCTTTTAACTTCTGCCTCAGTTCTTCCTTTTTCTTTGTCTCCCAGAGATTCGGACCAACTGCCTAGGGTATTTCCTTCTGTCTCCTACAGTTCATCTGGTCCCTAAAAGCTTCCTATATTAACACACAAGGACATTAGCATAGCTGTCTAACTCACACTAAAGAGCAATATCATTAGATAAGCCATTTCTTCCTTTGGTCACGCATTCGTGCACATCAAAATACACATTCTCTCTGATATGTGTACACGGTATATTTCTGTACATTGCACTTCTATAAAGTGTACACAGATGTGCACATATCCATGCGCTGATATATCCTTACACATGATACTCCTACAAAATATACACAAATAGGCAAATCCCTATTAACTAATGTTGCACACTGCAACCACTATACAAAGTGTAAAATTCATTTCAAAATTTGCAAATCTATAATATCAAATGAATAAATGCACATGGCTACTACGAATTAACCCAATAGCGAATTACAATATTAATTCTATACATAAACATTGCTCATATCTCAAAATATGCAAGTGTATCAAGTGTATCAAACACTACGAATGAATCAAACCCTACAAAGTCTACGTACTCAAGTATACATACTGCAATAATTAAAGCACACTTACTTTGCCGTAATATATTACAACCATAGAGCAAATAGTCACTGACCTGTACTGACGCTCCTTGTGATTCCCAGAATAACAAGTTTCCCGCAAATTTCGAATGACGTCGGAGTAGCTTATCTTTCTTTATAATTCACACAAGCTGATTTTAACGACTACTGTCGTTTAGATCTGAAGATAATAGAGTTAAGCTTGCGATTCTAATGTTGACCACGCCTTGCTCAATTCCGAGTGGATGTTGATTCATATAATGATCAGACACTGCCCCCTCCCAACAGTCTGTCAAGGGTGGATTTACAATCCCCACTTGATGTTCCTTTGATCTGAACACAGAATTTCACCACTTACATGTGAACAATAGTATGGCAATGTTACATAATTGGCCTTGGCAAAAATAAAGCGCGCGTCACTAGTTTTATGGCTTTGTCAGTTAATTGGCTTGACACCTCATTGTACATATCATACATATTTAAGGCGCGAAATTATTAGTCTCAGGGTCTAACATACATTTTGAAATCTGGTTAATCCTTACAACGTGATATCAAGAGACACTTACGTTTCTTTCTGCCTGGTCTATTCTTGTACAAATGATACAATTTAATTCACAACACAACACTTGAAAAGTTCATTAAATCCTACTTTGATTTGTTTCTTCACGCACTCAATTATTTTTTCACTGTCACAGGTTTTTACCTATCTTATTCCTCATTTTCTCCTCGGCTTATTTTCTTATCTTTCTTGACGTATTGGGGTTCTTCCTTTGGAAAGAGTAACTCTTCTTTTTCCTGTTCGGAATTCCCCCTCCCCCACCTCATGTCCCTGTTGCTTCTTACGGCAGTATGGAGACCTATGTCTTTTCTCTTACCAATGATAACAGGTATCTTGACTTTTGTCTTTTCTGGCACCTGTTTTGCTTTTATCACGGATGGACATTATGTTGCCCAATGCCCTTTCTTTTCACAGATATAATATGTATCTTGACTTTTATCTCGAAAGGAGGCGGAGTAATCCGTTGGTTTGTCTGAAGAAAACATTCGTATGACACCTGGGAAAGCTCTGATCAGAAGTTCAATCTGTGTGGGCTCTTCCATCGTTCTGGTAGGTTTGAGAGTGAAATCAATACTGGAAGGTAGACACTGACCTTTTAATTATACACTGCTCTGATATGAATAGATGGGGGCTCATGGCGTTTAGAATATAGTCATTTGACTTACTGTAGTCAAGATGAAACGATCGCATCATTTCGTGAAAAAATGATAAGAAAGTAAGAGACAAGAATGGGATTTATAGCCTCGCAAAGTAACCGAAGTCTTGGCTCAAACTTACGGCAGCGAATTTTAATGTGGGTCAGCGTGGGATTGTTTAAAGCTCTAGACCTGGGATACCAACTGTTAGAAGTGTACGAAAATTCCCAAAACACAACAATGCCGCTAGGGCGACGAAACCAAGAAAGCCATTTCGGAGACTTCATGGATGCCTTTTTGCAACGGAAACAAAGATTCTGCGACTATCCTTCCGATACCATAATCTTGAAGACCAATGAAATTCAAAGAGAAATACTGGGAGCAGAAAGGCGTCGCGTCAGACCACGTGGAGAAAAATGAAAGAAGGCGATCGTTTGCCAAAGTGATGTTAAATTGCTTGTGGAGTAAAATGGCACAGCGACCGTGTTTACGCAAGACTGAGTATTTGACATAACTTTACCACTACTTCCAGATGATTCACGACAAACTCATGAAACACATAGACGTCGTTCGTGCGGAATTGATGTTAATCAGTTTCGAGAAACAACTAGACTTTGTCGAAGTTGACAAATTTTGAAATGTCATCATTGCGGCATACGTGACAGCCTATGTTTGCTTAAAAATGTACGAAGTTTTAGAACTGCTAGGAGATCGTGTGATCACCTACGAACCGTACATCATTGTACGCTTATGCAAACACAAAATCGTCAGTCGACCCTTTTAAAAGGTCTATCAAATCGTGTACCAGAAGCAAGTACGGCTTCCCAATCATTTTGCTTTATCTTATAAACACACCGTTAAAAAAAAAAGGTTTCCAAAAGAAAAGCCACCAACAAGAATTATGACTTCAACATAATAATAATAATCGAATGAGAGACCCACTGAGATTCTCCAAGTTCAAACCATACAATTACCCTGTCTTCTTGATTGACTATTTTAATTATGCCCGTCGATTTGAAACGTTTCAGAAATGTCTCACGGAAGCGGAAGAATTACCTACTGCGAATGTTTTTGCTGACACAGGATTTGTCTACTTGGGAAATGAGAAAGGATTGGTATACGAAGTACAGTGTTTCAGTTGTGTTCTGAACAAAATCCACAAATACGTACAAAGATGCCTTACGATGGTTTACGGTAACAGCATGTCAATTACTGCAAGGCATCAGTCACATCAAACCAAACGCTTTTCTGAGATAAACAAAGTAGCGTTGATGCAACTGGTCTATCCTCGCATCGACACTCAAACAAAAAGCAAATCATTTTGAAACCTGAAGTTTGCGGTTTTCTTGGAGATATCATCATTCGCTCCCTCTTAAAATGGGATCCCAATGCTCCCAAAGTCCTGCCCCCAAAAAAACTCCACTTCCAAAACGTCAAACGGACTTAAAAGAAAAAGAGCAGCGCTGTAAAGACCAGGTCGCAGAAATGTCCCATGAAAAGAAAAGCCCAAAGAAGGCAGGTTCTGCCTACAAGAAAGGCACTTCGGTCAGGAAGCAACTTTATATTCGCAAAGCCACTGCCTTTAGCAACGGTAGTCACATGCTATTCCACTTTTCCGTTTGCTGGTGATGCAAGACAAACCCAATTTGACAACCGTTTTTTCTCAGTTGATGAAACCATGGAAACCTGCGTCTCCAAAATAGCGTCTTCAGCGGTGACACCATCCTCTTTAGCGGAAGTGGTAACTGTTCACAAAAAGTACCTGCCCCCAAAATCAAATTCCAAGAGAGACATGTTACAGAGCTTACTGGATTTTTCCAAACAAGAACTGTCCCAATATAATCTGTTGCGAACCCCTCCACGACGTATGTTAACTTTCATCAAGTTGATACGACATAAAGACAATCAGTGGAGGCGCACTCCAGTATTAAAAAGACTTGTGAGCACCCAAAGATACCCCTTCAAAGTCGTGCACTCCGTCACCGTCGTCGTTCTCCTATCCAAAAAGGAACAGGAAAAAGACAAGGAACAGTCTCGTCATCAAAAAACGCTTAGCCAAACATCGACGCACCCCCATCCCCCGAAAGATGATGTCGTCAAAAGAAAAGGAGAAGTCGGCAAAGGGGAGGAATGTTTGCCATAGATGTTATGGTCAGTTTGCACAAAACCTTTAAAATGAGGAACAACCAGAAGGAAGGATTTTTTTTCTTCAAACCTTCTCAATAAAATAAGTTAAAAAGACACACCTTATGCCATGAAATTCAGTGTCTTATTTGTGTGTGATCCTGAACACCCACATATGTTACCTCAAAGACAAGCACACCACTACCATACTAACATCGTCGTTCTCCTGTTCAAAAAGGAAAAGTAAAAAGACAGTCTCGTCATCTGCGAAAAACACTTAGCCAAGCATCGTCGTCACCACCAAAAAAAAGTAGTCATCCAAAGATAAAGATAAGCCACCAAAGAAAATGTTTCTTTGGAAATTTTGGAAAACACATTGTCACCTTTTGACAAAGCGATAGTAATAAAAAATAAAAGAGCGTGTTCCAATTCACCGACGTCCATGTATTTTTGGAACCATCAAACTAAGAAGTCACCCCCAGAAAGAAAAGAAAAAACCTTCTTCAATCCCCAAAGGAAAAACTACCTCGTCGTTTAGCCAAACATTAAGACGTGTTGTTCTTCCTGTCTAAAGCCTTTCCACACATGCGAAAACAAATCATTGAAACTGACTCCAAAGATGTCATTGATACCGTGTGGGAATGTTGCTTGAATGTCTTGAAAGGCATGACACCTTCGTCTCCACATCTGAAAAAAATGCTTAGCCAAACATCGACAAGTTCTTCGCCAAATGGTGCGAAAGATTTCTACCCCTTACAATACGTCTTGCCAAAACAATAGTATGCCCACACGCAACCCAATGATTGTCTGAGGTAGAAGAAGCACGATAATTCTTTTAAAGATCCTCCGCAGTTCCAATTCCTAGTAAGACTGAGACGTTCTTGTTGCCCCCCTTTCCCTACTTAAAAAGATGATGTCCACTCCTCCTTAGACAGAAGTGAGAAGACAAAAAAGAAAGGAAACCAGATGTTAAAAAAAGAACACCAAAGCCATTTCATTTCTGGAACTCTAGCTTCACTTCTTCACAACGTTGTCAAACATGTCAAAATAATTTGTTTGAAGAATTTTTGTGTTCATTGTTAATGGTTAATGGTTAGTTGTTTGTTATTTGAATAAATGATGTTGTGTTTTGAAACAAAATGTCTCTGTCGGATGGACATAAGAACATCGCTACATTTAACATTATATGCCCTCCGTTCCCTACTTGATATGGTCTATAAATTTCAAGACATGGAAACGTTATATATATATTTTTTGGGAGGGTGCTCTCTCCCATTTTGATCTTTACAGACCATTTGGGGAGGCCCTCCTGCCCTTATAAGTGTTTGCTATATGGTTGGTATTTTATTGTATTATCATTTGTATTTTATTTCTTTTTGTCTGAATAACGTTTTGATAATTTCTTTTATTTTTAATTTTTTTTATTATTATTCTTTTTATATAATTTGTAAATTTGTATATTCCCTCTCTTTTTTTAAATATATTTTTATGATATATATTCATCATCATTTTGGAAATAGTCATAACTCATATGATATTATTCTTCTGGTTTCTCCCTTTCTCTTTTCCTTTTCTCCTTCCTCTTAACGTTGTTTTTTTTCTCTGCCTTTCTTTGCTGTCGTGTCTTGAGTTGGTGCTATTTCTGCTGCTCTTTTTCCTATAGCCAATTCTGTATTTATTTGTTGTTTCGCTAAGGATTTGTATTGGGTTGTTTCTGTTCTTTTCTCTAGAGTTTGTTTCTTTTGGATCTCTAAAAGTTCTGTTGTGTCCGTTGATCTTTTATATGTTGTTAGTTCCCCTGTATTTTTTTTCCTCATTAGGGGGTTATCTAGATTTGTCTCTGTTCTTTTCTTCTCTAGGGTTTGTGTCTTTTGGATCTCTAACATTGTTGATATTTCTGTTGGACTTTTTCTTGAGATTGATTCCCTATTAATTTGTTGTCTGACTTATGCTATATTTAGGTTTGTCTCTGTTCTTTCCATTAGAGCTTGTGACTTTGGGTTCTCATTTACTTTCGATTTTTCTTGTTGCTGTTGTATTACCCTACAAGGTGCTTGTTGTTGTGTAATATTTATCGTTGTTTTACATCACTACTCATTGGCTTTAAAGTATTTATTTTCTCCCTCGTTTTCCCTTGAGTTTGTTGTTGTTGTTGTTTCCCTCTTTGTTCGCCGTAGTTTTATGGGCATCTGAAAGGTGTGTGCCCTGTTGTATTGCATCTATTGCAATTCCTGTAAAAAAAAAAATACATCCTGTATACCACGTCTTAGCCAAGAAACCGTGTATAAAATAAGCCCATTTTTATTGAGTTTAGGTGCATCTTTTCAAGTTCAAGTGCCATCATTCCGTTGTAGATATGGGTATTTGTAATTGTCACTAGTTTCGAAGTGATTGTTTTCACAGCGAATTTCTCCTCAAAATAGAATGTCCGATAAAATTAATTGCCCAGTTCTCTTTTTAATTTGTCCTAGTATGGGTACTGGATTTTCGACGGTTATAATCCGTCGTCCTAATTGTATTTCTCCATATGGAAGTATCGGTTCCTACCTTTTGGGTTTAATGATATATCCTTGGTATCCCATTGGGTTTATGGAATAAATCTTTTTATTATATATGCCGTATCCATCTCCTTTAGTGCCACCATGACCTCCGTTGTACTTGGGAAGTTTTCTCTTGATATCTTCGACATATTAAAAAATTGCGCTTCTTTTTTGTACTCACAATTCAGGTAGCATCCATTTTCTTGTTCTACTCGTTCGACCTTGAATTATTTTTCAAGGTTCATAATCTCCTTTTCATTTGATTTTCTACCTGCCATTTTCCTCCATCATTTGGTTTGATATATTTCTCAGTTAGATTAATTTCATCCTATTGTTGGTTCAATATATGTTGTAGTATCTGCATTTCAGACTCCCATCTATTCCATCTCAGTCTGTTTCGTGCGGGCCATTGTGATTGTGATGGAAAAGACTTACTGGACTTCTCAACTACAAGTACTAGAATATATATATATATATATATATATATATATATATATATATATATATATATATATATATATATATATATATATATATATATATATAAGCCTCTTTTGTAATTTTTCAGCTTGTAACAAAATATGTGTATATGTAAATGTACAGTATTATTAAACGGATGGTAACGTCAGTCTTTTGTCCTTTTCTCTCCTTTTTAAATAATATTTTATAACGTATATCCTCGCTAATAAGTCCAGTTCAACTGCAAATAGCACAAATCCAGATCTTCTGTCGCATAATGTCCCAGCAGATCTGGGTCTATGCTGTTTGTTAGCACATTATGCTTCAGAAGATACGGATATTTATTTTTGCAGTTTGACTCGAGTTATATGCGAGTACGGTGTTCATACCATTGCGTTTTAGTGTTGAATGTTTTTATTGGATTTGAAAATCAATTAAAGTCTGTAAAGGATGCGTGCCTATTTGGTAATTAAAAATTATTTTGTAACATTATCCTTTTGCTAATGTACTTGTCATCGAAAAAGAAATGCAATGCTTGGAGCAGCTAATGTACTTGTGACCCAAACATTTCATAGCTCTTGTGTCCTTTCATAGTATAACTAATACTTTTCTTGTAAATTAGGCATAAGCAAGGACTGAAAATACGTTTATAAATTTCTTAGTCTTCTTCTCATCATCGCCGTCATCGTCTTCATTTCCGTCGATGACTTTTTTCTCTTTATGACACGTTTTAACCTAATATGACATATTTGCATCATCATCATCATCACCACCACCACCACCACCACCATCATCATCATCATCATCATCATCATCATCATCATCAGTCTTTTGGCCTAGTGTGGTCGTTGAGGCGCTGTGCTGCTTAACATCTGACCGGTTCCCAATACTTGTTTCGATCATGTGTAAATGCCTGTGTCTCCGAAAACTTTTCCTGGTCCATTCTGTGATATTGTCAATACACTTTTTTCTCTGTCTACCTTTCTTTTGCCATCCTGGAGGCTGCCCTGCAGCATTTTTGTTGATATATGTGACATGGCCATACCCTTTCAGCTTTCTCTTTTCGACGGTGTTGAGGTCTTCATATTGGCCTTCTTTGCGCCTGGTACGCGATTCTTCATTTATAATGTGGTCCATGTAAGAGATGCCAAAGATGGTTATGTAGCATCTCATTTCAAGTGCCTGGATTCTGCGTTGTAATTCTGCTGTCAGGGTCCAGACCTCACATAAATACATAAATACTGAGATGACTAGTGCTCTCAATAGTCTGATTTTAGTTTTCAGACAGATATTCCTGTCTTTCCAGATGGGTCTTAGTTTTGAAATAGCTGCCGTTGTTTGTGTTGCTTGTGACAAAATTTCTGCTCTTGATCCCTCTTCGGTGACTATGTAATCAATATATTTGAAATGGCTCACTGTTTCCAGTTCTTGTTCTTTTACTTAAATCTTGGCTGATATGTGTTTGTCACTATTTTTCATCAGCTTTGTCATCTCAGCGCTTTTCTCCGTGTCACATCTTCACAGGTGGCAAGCTCGCCATACCAATATTAACAAGCATGTGAACGCAACGCATTTATTAAAAAAAAAAATTGGGATACACACGTGTGTACATTTGCACCTGTACAAATATGCACAGTGTGCAAATCTGAAATATAAACTGGATATTGTCTCCACCCCACCCCACCCATCCAAAAATATTATTTTCACCGGACTGGCGGCCCAATGATATTGCATAAATCAACACATTTTGGTGAGGTCATCTCTGGAAAATCAATACAAAACGGTGTCAGTGGACAGCAACAGATTGATAATAAAAAAAAGCAGACAAGTGAAACAAGATTGAAAGATCACTATTTAAAAAAAAAATTATCTTGTCAGTTAACATCAACACCATTAACCATTGTAGAACGTCCGGATTAATTTGTAGAACACTACAAGGGACGCGACTCTTTTTGGTATAGTGGACACATTTTAAGCGGAGAGTAGGTGCCCCTTTTAAGTGACCACTTTAATCATTAGATGGCGCTTGACTTGAAGGAAACGGACGTTACCCGATTGAAAACATAGTAATGGAAAGCATTCTCTTCATTTTGAAAAACATCACACAATTTATATGTATTGCATAGTCAAATTGTTAGGCAAAGGAATAGTTATGACCTAGTAGAGTATATAGGTTGATTTGCGTGTGCTACACATCGCACTTAATCGGAAAGCTAAATAGAACACCTAGCTGAGAAGATGTCGCCAAATTCATAACTCGGTGTGGTGTGATTTGGAATGAAAATGAACGAGAATACAGAGAAAAAAGACGATGATTCAAGTGTCCGAGTGGCCTTGAGGTATGTTACACTTCTGTTTTAATACTTATAAACGTCAAAAATAATATACTTTATCTCCACAGTGATAAATTACGTGCACAAGAAACAGGTGCTCAGTGACAGTGCTATGTGGTTATTTTTGTGAAAGTGCGAACATGCACGTAGATTGTGCATAAGCATATACCCAATGTGGTCAGATTACGTGTTCCATGTAATAACGCGTAACCAAGCTATCTTCTCCAAGTCTGAAGTCTTTTCTTCAGGCTTAATAATAAGGACCATTCTTATGTCTTGCCGTGTACTGTAAAGATATGATATAATTTTTTTTTAAAAATATTGCAATAATAACATATTTAAATTTATTGTTTGGTTGTTTTTTGTTTTTTAGTGAAGAGAAACAAGACAGAATACTTTTTAAAGTGGAAAGATAATTTTAACAATGCATAGTACATATATGTAAATAACTCCATTGATCATATAATGTAGTGTTAAAGACAACTGGGTTAATTGAGTTGTCTGAGACAGAACGATGGGATCCACCGTTTAACGGGGTGGGTGTGTTTGCTATGTCTGGTCTAGTGAGTGATTCTAATGAGAAATTAGCCTGATCATTCAAACATAAGTTACTGTGACTTATTACATTTCAACTGTTATTAATTGAAGTGAATCATATGATGGAATGTATTATCATGATCAAGTACCATTTACCTTTTACTGAACAATGGTGCCTTTTGTTGCCAACAGGGCAAATCCAATCTAAATACCCAATACTATTAAAATAAAGCCTTTATATCCCCAGCTATGATTGAGACAATAAATATATAAAGTATACAATTAATGTTATAGGATGAATACAACTGTGTACACTGGCCAGTTCTATATAACTATGTCCACTGTTTGAAAACATATGATCTATTTCCCCACAGTTCATTCGAAAGTCAAAGTATTACAGTTGAAAGGTTTGTTATAATACATACAGGAATGTGTCATATTTTGAACTAGTTCATTGTTTAAGCAAAATTAGTGCAAAGTCAGAACTTTGAAATGCCACACTGATGAGTTCACTAATTAAATTCATATGCATGTTTTCACCAAAAAGATCAGACATTGACCATTATGCGTATTTCATGACTTATGAAGACATTTTTTAAAATGAAATATTTTTACAGCAGTACATCATATTTGTAAATATTTATTTGAAGATTTGTTTTGTCTTTCATTCACTACTACAACTAGATTACACTGTTTTACAGTAATGTAAATGGATGCTCTTGCCCCAAATTCTCTCGACCCTTTTATCATTCTTCCCTTTTTGTCCAAATCTTAAAAACTGCAATGTTCTGTTAATTTAATATATTATAAGTGGAAATTGGATTGTTCTTTATTTATTAAAAATTGACATCCTAAAGTTTGTGAATGAAAGTATATTCTTGGGTTGCTAAATACTTATACTAGTATTCTCTTTTAGCTATGTTTGAAAAATTTCCTCTATGCCAAACAATTTGAACACCCTTCTTTATATATTTTGTATATAACATATATATATATATATATATATATATATATATATATATATATATATATATATATATATATATATATATATATATACAGTGGAGCCTCGTTAATCCGGACTCCGTTTAACCGGAAACCTCGCTATCTGGACATAATTCAACGGGAATGGAATTCCTGAACATTAATTTGCTTCGTTAATCAAGAAATCCACGTTCCGGATCCGGAAATCAAAATTGGGGACCAAAGTGTAAAATTACATTAAAACTTGTCTCGATAATCCGGAAATAATCTGTCCAAAAATAAAAAAATTCGAAAAATCATATATATGAAAATACAGTCATTACAATAATACAAAAAACACAATAGTGAAGCCCTTCAGAATCTATGGCCACTATCAATAACTAAATAGAGTGACCATATTGTTACCAGCTATAGTATAAGCAGTGTCAGTTTTAGCTATTTTCCGATGGGGGTGTTAATAATTAAATTACATACAATTGGTAAACAATAAAAAGCATGGACGATTTGATCCCAGTTGATACACTGGGATCAAATCGTCCATGCTTTTTATTGTTTACCAATTGTATGTAACAATGACAGTTTTTTGATGCCTTTTTGACATATTTGAGCTGTGGAGAGTATAGGGCTTCATTTCCGAATAAAATGGGGAGGTCAATCATTAGCAACTGTAACAGATGTAAAATACTACTTATAAAAATGACTGCATTTACCATAATGCATATAACTGTGAGATGACAGTTTGTTTTCATTGTATAATTACATATATTATGGCGACACCATCAAGCAAGCATAGACAAGTAGAGATACTATAATGACGGCGTGGGGTTCAGTGACACCAACAACAATCTTAAACTGCTTTAGACAAGTACAGATCATACCGACACTAACCACTACTGTCGAAGAAATTGATGATGGAGATGACATACCATTAAGTGAGCTCACAGATCTATAAAGAAGTCTTTTCAACCAGGTTGATATGTCTGCCGACAAATACATACGGATAGACAAAAAGGAAGAGACAAGGCAGCAACTCAATGATGATGACATTTTGACCCTGGTATCTAAAGATGAGGTTCCAGACAATGATAATGAAGAAGATGATGATGACACTACCGACCCCAAGGGAAAAAATATTACCATCAACCAAGCCAAGGACATTATAGCAACATTAATTTCATATTTTGAGCAGATGTCAGCAATTTTCACAAGTGATGACATAAAGCACAATAGTGAAGCCCTTGAGAATATATGGCCACTATCAATAATCATTGCAGACAGATCCAGGCAAACAAAGGTTACAGATTCCTTCAGAAAATTGACATGATAAATGTATGTACAGTACATACATGTACATGTACATAGTGTGATGTGTTTCGTACTAGCGCATGTTATAATAATGTGCAATAAACACAAATTAATAGATGTATTCATTATCTTTTTGGGATCATTATTGAATATACAGTACATTTACATTTAAAGCAAGCATATACATGTACATATATGCGGTGTGATGATAGCGTAAAATAAAAAGACGTGCATGATTAAATTATCCGGAAAACTCTTTAATCTGGACTGGGAACGAATGTGTCTGGATTAATGAGGCTCCACTGTGTGTGTATATATATATATATATATATATATATATATATATATATATATATATATATATATATATATATATATATATCACTTTGTTATTTAGGCAAGTGATGCAAATAAATTTCATTCATATTTTATAGCTGATGTTTGCTTATTATTGATGATCCAAAAGTCATCATTAGTTTTATTTTTATAGCTCTACTGAACATGGAACATAAAAGCTTTTGGGTTTTGTTTGTTGCTTTTTAGCATAGCAACACATGTTGGTTATTCTTGGCAGATGGAGCTATGTTTAGGTGAACCAGTCTGGTACAATGGTCATATTCTAGCCCATGCGCATTTGGTCTTGAGTCGGCACACTACTCACTGAGCTCCTGAAAGAACTTACGGGATGCTCTGTTGTCAATTTTTTGTCCATCCATTTGTTATCTCTACTATGAATCTATATGAAGAATTGCCTTGACTGTCATCCCTTGCTCTAGTAGGTCCATCCTAAATCAGAATGGTGCTGCTTGGACACCCAATGAGTGTCATTGTGGCCATTTTGAAAATCTCACTACTGAGACCTCCTGTATGGATGGTCATATGAACATGAGTTTTCCACTAAAGGACTTTTATTATGTACAGTTATGTCAATTTGTTATCTAGCATTGCCTTAGCAGCTGTTGTGAACATTTGTTATTGTTACTTCTCCTGAATGGAATAATGAACCGCTCCAGTGGCCTATTGGTTAGAGCATCTGCCTCAAAAGCGACAGGTCATGGGTTCAAGCCCAGGCTGAGTCATACCAAAGACTTAAAAAAATGGTACTAACAGCTACCTCGCTTGGCATTCAGCTTTAAGAGGTTAGTGTTAGGACTGGTCGTCCTGGTGTCAGGATAATGTAACTGGGTGGGACATTATGCTACATGTCTGTGGCATGATGCCCCAGTACTAGACATCACTATAAACTGCCACGATGCAGACATCATAGCAATATGACTGAAAAATTGTTAAAGCTACGTTTTAAAAATAAATCCCATTGACAATCTCCAGAATGGAATGTGAAATCTTGAAAGTATTTTCCACTCCTGGATGGTATTATCAACATGGGGAATTTACCAGTAGACTTTGTATGAACCTGACTTGCCCTGAATGAAAATGGTTCCAGTCATATATCCAAAAAAGCTGCCACAACTGTCAAAATAAATCCTGATGTCAAGAAGACCTAAATAAAATTTGTGCCAGTTGTACATTCAGTATGGATGCCACGATGACTGTCTTTAAATTGATCTCACTAATATACTAGTGAACCGAATGATTTACCAAAATGATAATAGTGCCAAGCTGATATCCAATATGTGTACTGCAATAACTTATTTGAAAATATTATCACTGAAGAATACCAAAGATAGTTTTAGCACTCAGCACCTAAACTGAAGAAATGATCTTATCTTGAATTCCTGGAACATCTTTTTGCCCTTTAGAGGACCACTTCCTTAAATTCACTTCAGTTCTGTTCTCTGATACATGAATACTAACATTGTATGCTTTTGAACAAATGACAGACACACTTTATGCTTGCAAGAATATTGTAACTAATTTACAGTTAAGTCTTGTTCTCAATTTTTTTTTTATTTTTTCCAAGTAAGTTTGTTTTTGTTTTGTTGGAAACATATTTTTATATATACTTACTTACTTTAATTTTGTTTTGTTTTTTGTACACTTGTATGCTCTATTAGTTACTGCCAATGGATGAAGTAATTAGCACTTGTACTGCTTTTTGATACATTTTAGTACCTCTGCATTTAAAATGGTTACACATAAATGTGTTAGTTTTAAGAGAGCAACCTTGTTAAATACCTTAGATTTATTGCTGCATTTTAAACGTGTACCATAG